>CM053029.1:284649582-284747936 GCA_028564925.1 Lithobates sylvaticus
CCCTACGTGAAGCGCATTGCACTTTCTAATTGGTCTGGTGGCAGAGGAAGGAGGAGGGGGCTGAACTTCTGGGAGATTGGACCGTGGCCCCATCTCCTCGAAGTGGGGAATGGTCAAAATGATCAAAAAAATTTGAAAAACAGGTACCAATTCCCCCTCCTCCCTGAAAGGTGCCAAATGTGGCGCCGTAGGGGCGGAGGAGACGGATAAGCGGAAGTTCCACTTTTGAGTGGAACTCTGCTTTAATAATAGCATGCAATGCCGAGCTGCAATTTCCAAAGCGAGCAAAATCCTTTCTTGTGTTAAGAGAGCATAACCTACAGAGAGAGAGATATATAATTTTGCCCCTGTACAAATCATTAGTAAGACCTTATCTGAAATATGCAGTTCAGTTTTGGGCAGCAGTTCAGAAAAAGGATATTGGGAAACTGGAGTGCAGAGAAGAACAATTAAACTGACAAGAGGCATAGAAGGAGCTCAGCTATGAGGAGCAATTAGTTGAACTGAATTTATTCTTTCTTGAGAAGAAGAGATTAAGGGGGATATGATCAACTTGTATAAATACATAAGTGCTCCATATAGTGTACTTGGTGTTTTAAGGTTTCACTTTAAGGTCATCGCAAAGGTCTCTTTAGGTCTGGAGGAAAAGAGATTTCATCTCCAAATACAGAAAGTCTTCTTCACAGTAAGAGCTGTGAAAATGTGGAATAAACTCCCTCAAGAGGTGGTTTTGGCCAGCTCAGTAGATTGTTTTAAGAAAAGGCTGGATTATTTCCTAAATGTACATGGATAATAATATTTATAGGTAAAGTTGGTCCAGGGAATATCCGATTGCCTTTTGGGGGATCAGGAAGGAATTTTTTCCCTGCTTGAGCAAATTGGATCATGCTTTATTGTTTTTTGTTTTTTTTGCCTTCCTCTAACTATCTATACATTCTGTTAGCAAGGGGTTATGATCCTGGTGGCAGAAACGTTTTACATAAAAGCCCCTGAAGGAGGAGCACCTTCATAGTAGCAAAGGTAAAACAGTTCTAGACCTCACCAGGAATCTTCTCCAGGAATGACACTCCTTCTGGAAAAAATAGGTATTAGATTTGGCTTAGTCCATGATGAATAAACACAAGGACTGCAGATCTTCCTCTGCAGTGCAACTGCCAACTATCCCTGCTATCTTAAGGCTGGGTTTCCAGGTCAGCCCCTTTACAAGTACATAGTAGGGTTTGGCAGTCTGGTGACACTACAGTGTCAGGGCTGTGCTCAGAGCTGGCTGCTCAGCTGTTGGCTAACTGCCAGCTCCTATCTCTTCACAGTTACTCAGCTGTTGAGGATATTCTGCTCGTCAGTCCTGCCTACAAGTGTGATTTAACTGTACTTCTGTCTCGGCTTGATTTCATGTTTTTTCACAAGCTGTAACTTCTAGTTGGCCATCCAGCCTTAATGACCACTCTACTAGCGATCCAACACCTGTCTCCGGAACCTCTATAATTCTGTGGTGCTTAGTTCTTTCTGGTTTACAAGAGCGAGCAAACCCCCTGGTGCGCATGCTGTGATTGGACACAGGACAATGATGAAGAGGTCCCTGCTAAAATCAGGTGTATCTGATCTCAAAATGCTCAGATACAGCAGGGCGCAAGTGCTAGTGCTGCACTACTTTTTGGTGATCTAGAAAGCACCAGCAGCATAGCACATCCTGGCCTTTTAGACACCAGTACTGCAGTATTTCATGGTAAAGTAGCAAGTACCAGTAGAGCAATATAAGTTAGTAAGGTGGCTAGCACCAAGAATTCAAGCACAGGCACATATTAGCCTTCCAGAGGTGTTTGCAACACACACATTTGCTGCCCCCAGATTTAGAAACATGTATTATACCCTCATTCACAGCCCAGTCCAGGGTTTAGGTGGAAACAACCAACTTAGAAATACACCTTGACTATTTTAAGCCATTTTTCAAAGAAGACCTCTATAATTTGACTGTGGACCAAATGAATTGCCCTACAGTATGTCGCCGCCAAACCAAACCAAATTCATACCTTGCTAGGCCATACAAATGGAAACTTATCTTGGTTTCTAAATTTAAAACTTGCCACTTTTTTGGACCTAACTCTTAACATGGGCATTACAAAAAAGAATGCATCACAGTATTGGTCCACAGACCTGTGTCAACATATGCCCGCATTCTCTGCTGCAATGGCTAGGAAAAGATATAAGATAATAACGCGTTTTATGCATTTTAGTGACAATAACCTCTGTTATCCCCCAGTGTTAATTTTGGCAGCAAATTTCGGTTTAGTTTTAGTCTTAGAACTAAAATGGCATTTTAGTTTTAGTCCAATTTTAGTCTTCTGCAAGTGTTTTAGCCATTTTAGTCCCATTTTAGTCATCGTATTTTAGTCGACTAAAATCTCCAGTACATTTTAGTTGACTAAAATCATTTACTAAAATTGAATGTTCACAGTACACAACCCCCCACAATACACAACCCCCACACTATGCACCGTACACAGCCCCCAACTATCTGCACAATATGCAGCACCCCACCCTCTGCAAAGGACACAGCCCCCACCCTCTGCACAGTACACAGCCCCCCACACTCTGCACAGGACACAGCCCCCCACAATACACAGCCTCCCACTCTCTGCACAATACACAGCCCCCACCCTCTGCACAATACACAGCTTTCCACCCTCTGCACAGGACACAACCCCCGCAATACACATCCCGACCCTCTGCACAGTACACAGCCCCCCACCCTCTGCACAGTACCCGGCCCTCCACCCTCTGCGCAGTACATGGCCCTCCACCCTCTGCACGGGACACATCCCTCCACAATACACATCCCCTCACTCTCTGCACAATACACATCCCTCACCCTCTGCACAATACACAGCCCCCCACCCTCGGCACAATACACAGATCCCCACCCTCTGCACAATACACAGCCCTCCACCCTCTGCAAAATACACAGCCCCCCACCCTCT
This sequence comes from Lithobates sylvaticus, assembly GCA_028564925.1. NCBI lineage: Eukaryota > Metazoa > Chordata > Amphibia > Anura > Ranidae > Lithobates > Lithobates sylvaticus. The sequence goes on from CM053029.1 coordinate 284,652,561, forward strand.
GCAAAATACACAGCCCCCCACCCTCTGCACAATTCACAGCCCCCCACAATACACAGCCCCCTGCACTCCCAGGAGACCCTCTGTCTCCTGGGACAGCACTGCCAGCATACTCTAAAGTTAAGAATAAATCACTGCAGGCCCATTCTCATACACGGCTCCTTCTGTGTCAGTGTCATTGTAAATCAAAGTCTCTAAATACCTCAATTGGTTTGTTCTTTTACTGACCCGGTCACATGACTGCTCTTCTCTGAGGTTGCATGGATGGCCATGTGACCGCTCTCCTCCTCCAATCTAAAGCAACACTTGAAGGAGGAGGAGGGGAGCTACCGACAAGAACCGAGCAATTTTGGTATTTAGAAACTTTGTTTTACACAGGAGGAGCGGTGAAGGAGAAGGGGTTGGCAGTCATTTTTTCCTAACTTTAGACTATGCTTCCAGTACTGTCCCTGGGCCAGGAGAGGCAGGGCAGCCAGCCTGACACCCCCCCCAATGTGTGGCACAGAGGGCGGACCACCCAATCCCCACCCCCCTGTTGGTAAAAACAAGTATTGGCATATAACACGCAGGCACTGTGTTATACGCTGATAAAAATGCGAGAGTTCACAAGGGTAAACATCCCTTCTTGCCATTTTCGTCCCATTTTCGGAACAAAAACGGATTAGATTTTCATCATAGTTTTTCGTCAGTGGACGAAAATGTGCTGTACTTTTAGTTTAGTTTTCATCACTGTAAAAATGCCACTGATGAAATCTTTGACAAAAACCTTTTCGTTGATGAAATTAACACTGTTAACCCCAGGGTGACATGACTATAATCGGCTCCACAAAAATTCAGCCCTTCATAAATTACCTGTCCCAGAAAATTGCAGATGTGTATACACCCCAACAAAACATCTGCCTACATGAGTTCCTTGTACATGTAACTGGCAGGCTTACAATAAAGCTATGTCTCCCTAGCGAATGTGCCAGATATGGGGTCCAAATGTATGAGATCTGTGAGAGGGCCACAGACTATTCATACCATTTTAGAATTTATGAGGGAAAAGACAGCCAGGTGGCGCATCCTGGATGCCCTGACTACATTAGGAAAAGGAAACTCCACTCCAGGTGAGGGATGAATGGCAGATAGGCTGGAGAAAGGACTCTTCCCATGGGTACAAGCCTCGGCTCGCTGGCCGCACAATGACTTTTCTGTGTTTGGTTTCCTGTTTTTATCAGCTCCTTGATATATATATTTTCATTATTAATTTTTGCTTTTTGCTTTAGACTGCTTTAGACTTTAGTTTTTTTTATCTATGTCATAGTATATGACAGATTTCATTCAATAATGGTTTAATTATACAAGTTTATTTTTATATAATATTTCACCATTATTACTCTATTGTCATATTGTATCCGTATTCCGTTTTGGATACTGGTCATTGATTTGTCTGTATATATGTTTTTTGATATTTTGAACAGTGTGTTTGCACTTTTCTCTTTTTTTAATATGTTGTCTGATCTGTTGTGTTTGTTAGGTCTCAGCTATGGAACGATAATTTGGGATTTATTTCATATTGTTTCTTGCTTATATTTTTAAAAATAAGATATATAGCTGTGATTTTTAAACAAGTTCCACTGACGTCATCCACACCTGTGTTTTAAGGCATCCTATGCATTAAGGTGAAAAAACACCTGGCAGTCACTGGCCCCCCAGCCCCCCCCCCCGTTTTACTTACCTGAGCCCCTTCATCTCTTCGGCGGGGAATGCACTGTCCCTCTCTCCATGGGGTCCTGGCTCTTGATTTGATAGATTGATAGTAGTGCAGCCATTGGCTCCCGCTGCTGTCAATCAAATCCAATGACACGGGGGGGGGGGGGGGGGGGGAGAGGCCGAGTCGGCATTTGTGTCTGTGGACGCAAATGCTGGACTTGGGAGCACGCCCGCAAGGTAACCCCCTCGGGAGAGCGCTTCTCTTGGGGGTTATCTGATGCAGGGAGGAGCCACAAGAGCTACTGGGGGACCCCAGAAGAGGATGTTCGGGGCCACTCTGTGCAAAACAAGTTGCACAGTGGAGGTAAGTTTGACATGTTTGTTATTTAAAAAAAATAAAAAACAATCCTTTACAATCACTTTAAGGATTGTCAGTGTAATAAGTCATTGTAATGAGTAAGAACAGGGTTACTGTGTGAAAAGCGTCTACCTGCATCTGTATTTGCTACCATTCTGTGGTGTCATCTCATGTTTTTATGATTCAAGAATAAAGGGACTTTCCAGTACCTTGGTGTGCATCCATCCATTTTTCAATTGCCCTGACTACATGGGGAGCAGTGGTAAGATAGTGTGGGACGTGTTGTCACCTTTGTTCCATGTGGGGTACCATTTGTTCATGAACAACTTTTAAGCAAGCATGTCACTTTTAAGACATTTATTCCTTCAAAAAATTGGCAACTGTGGCATCAGGCAACCTAATCGCAGGGGTTTCCCCGGACAACTCATTAACACCCCACTTAGAAAGGGAGAGAAAGCCTGCTTGCAGAATGCAGAACTGCTAGCAGTAAAATGGAAGGACAAACATGATGTGTTCATCCTGTCTTCCATTCACCAATGGTCCAAATTCACACAGTGTCTGGTGTCGTTGAAAGCCTCTCTGCATCCAACTTTATTCTAAATATGGGATGTGTAGACTACCAAATGATGAAGCCATATTTAGCATCTAGCACAGCTAGACACTGGTACAAAAATGGCGAATATATTTATTTCAATTGGCTCTATACAACATTTTGTTATTCACTAAGCTACTGAAAGTGTATCCTTCCTAAGATTTCAGGAAGTGATCATCTCTGCCCTTTTGTATCCAGAAGGAGCTGTAGCCCAAAGCTTAAATCCAGATGCAGTTAACCGGCTGCATGGGAGGCATTTTCCAGATGTCTTTCAGCCTACCCCAGCTCCAAGGTCACCCCAAAATGATGTAGTGTCTGTGATAAATGTGGAATAATGTGTCACCTTTTTTTTGTCCCTCCTGTACTGACCATTCTGGCCTAGGCATTAAGGACTGCTTTTGTCCCACACCATAGTGAACTAATGGTCTAAGGTACAGCATGGCACAGTATAGGGGTCCACATAATTCTGCAAAAGAATGGTCTCTAAAGATGTTAGGTAGTCAGGAAACTGTCTATCACATTTTGAGACATCCTAAAATCAAAGGCTGGAAAGGTTGTTCCGAATAGTTAAAGAGGGAGTTTTAAAAGTCAGCAGCTACAAATACTGCAGCTGCTGACTTTTAAAATAAGGACACTCAGCTGTCACAGGGTCCATCGATGTCGGCACCCGAGGCCGAACTGTCCCTCGGATGCTGCCTCCGCCATCATGGGTATGCGAATCAGGAAATGAAGCCTTGCAGCTTCACTTCCCGGTTCCCTACTGCACATGCACGAGCCGCGCAATGCAATAGGAATGCTCCGCGCTGTCTCTGGGACTTGTGTGTGTCCCAGCAGACAGTGAGGCGGGACAGGAAGAGGCATAGACTCCCGTGGGAGTCTATGCCCGGAAGAGGGTGCAAATATCTGTCTTAGACAGGTATCTGTACCCCCCTCCCCCATGAAAGGTGCCAAATGTGACACCGGAGGGGGGAGGGTTCCGATGAGCGGAAGTTCCACTTTAGGGGGGAATCCCGCTTTAAGTTACAAGAAAAGTAAAAAAAAATAAACATAAAAAATGTTGTTTTATTTTAAATAATGTTATATTGTTACTGTGTGTTATTGTTAATTGTTGTTGTTTGCTTTGCAAGAATTCCAATCAGCTGTAGCACTGATCTGTGTATTCTGACAGCAGCAGTCCTGCTCCCAGAATACATACATCAGTGCCTGCAGTGCTGCAGAGAGAGATTTTTCCACTTGCAATTAAAATAAAAACAATGTGTATGTCCAGCATTACGGAGTGTGGGGTGGTCAGGTGGCAGTAGCTCTTATGCTCAGCATTTCCTTTTTCACTTTGTTCTGGCAGAGATTTTTTCATCCACACCATTTGATTTAAATGGAGGAATCTGTTACATGTATACAGTGGTGTGAAAAAGTGTTTGCCCCCTTCCTCATTTCCTGTTCCTTTGCATGTTTGTCACACTTAAGTGTTTCGGAACATCAAACCAATTTAAACAATAGTCAAGGACAACACAAGTAAATACACAAAATGCAATTTGTAAATGAAGGTGTTTATTATTAAAGGTGAAAAAAAATCCAAACCATCATGGCCCTGTGTGAAAAAGTGATTGCCCCCTAAACCTAAAAACTGGTTGGGCCACCCTTAGCAGCAACAACTGCAACCAAGCGTTTGCAATAACGTGCAATGAGGCTTTTACAGCGTCCTGGAGGAATTTTGGCCCACTCATCTTTGCAGAATTGTCCTAATTCAGTTACATTAGAGGGTTTTCGAGCATGAACGGCCTTTTTAAGGTCATACCACAACATCTCAATAGGATTCAGGTCAGGACTTTGGCTAGGCCACTCCAAAGTCTTAATTTTGTTTTTCTTCAGCCATTCGGTGGTGGACTTGCTGGTGTGTTTAGGATCATTGTCCTGCTGCAGAACCCAAGTTCGTTTCAGCTTGAGTACACGAACAGATGGTCGGACATTCTCCTTCAGGATCTCTTGGTAGACAGCAGAATTCATAGTTCCCTTTATCACGGCAAGTCTTCCAGGTCCTGAAGCAGCAAAACAGCCCCAGACCATCACACTACCACCACCATATTTTACTGTTGGTATAATGTTCTTTTTCTGAAATGCAGTGTTCCTTCTACGCCAGATATACTTGGACACACACCTTCCAAAGAGTTCCACTTTTGTCTCATCGGCCCACAGAATGTTGTCCCAAAAGTCTTGGGGATCATCAAGATGTGTTGTGGAGAAATTGAGACGAGCTTTGATGTTCTTTTTGCTCAGCAGTGGTTTTCTCCTTGGAACTCTGCCATGCAGGCCATTTTTGCCCAGTCCTTTCCTGATGGTGGAGGCATGAACGCTGACCTTAACTGAGGCAAGTGAGGCCTGCAGTTCCTTGGATGTTGTTGTGGGGTCTTTTGTGACCTCTTGGATGAGTTGTCGCTGCGCTCTTGGGGTAATTTTGGGCGGCCGGCCACTCCTGGGAAGGTTCACCACTGTTCCATGTCTTCGCCATTTGTGGATAATGGCTCTCACTGTGGTTCGCTGGATTCCCAAAGCTTTGGAAATGGCTTTATAACCCTTTCCAGACTGATAGATCTCAATTACTTTCTTTCTCAATTGTTCCTGAATTTCTTTGGGTCTCGGCATGATGTGTAGCTTTTAAGGATCTTCTGGTGGACCTTACTGTGTCAAGCAGCTCCTATTTAAGTGATGCCTTGATTGTGAACAGGTGTGGCAATAATCAGGCCTGGGTGTGGCTAGAGAAATTGAACTCAGGTGTGGACAACCACAGTTATAGTATGTTTTAACAAGGGGGGCAATCACTTTTTCACACAGGGCCATGATGGTTTGGATTTTTTTTCACCTTTAATAATAAACACCTTCATTTACAAATTGCATTTTGTGTTTACTTGTGTTGTCCTTGACTATTGTTTAAATTGGTTTGATGTTCCGAAACACTTAAGTGTGACAAACATGCAAAGGAACAGGAAATGAGGAAGGGGGCAAACACTTTTTCACACCACTGTATATATATATATATATATATATATATATATATATATATATATGTACGTTTTCAAATACACTTTCAGGCAGGCAGGTGATTCAGTGACCTGCAGTGTACAAATATATATACAGTCTCCTACAAATATATCCACTGCATTCTAGTCTAGTTAAGCCTATATCTGACTGCAGGCCATGACTGCAGGCCATTCCTGGTGTACGTTTTCAAATACACTTTCAGGCAGGCAGGCGATTCAGTGATCTGCAGTGCATTAAATATATATACAGTCTCCTACATATATATCCACTGCGTTCTAGTCTAGCCAAGCCTATATCTGACTGCAGGCCATGACTGCAGGCCATTCCTGGTGTACATTTTCTAGTAAACTTCAGGCGGTGTTTTCCTAATAAAATTTTACAGCATGTCTGGAAGGCCACCAAGGAGAGGCAGATGCTCACATGCCACTAAAAGAGGGCAAGCAGGACACGGTGCATCCTCAGCACGTGGCCGTGGGGCACGCTTGTCCTTTTTTTGGCAGATGGCCGTGTTGATCCACAACATGCAGAAGAGTTGGTAGAGTGGATAACTAAGCCGTCCTAATCCTCCTCATCCTCTGTCACCCAGGCTCAGAATAGTTTGCCTACCAATGCAGCTGCCAAATTTGCCTATTCCATTGGCTCAATGTCATCAGTCACTCCTTTGCTAGCCCCACCATCTATGACGGAGGAGTCCCCCGAACTGTTCGACCACAGTGTTGGGTACATGCTGCAGGAGGATGCGCAGCGTTTTGAAGGCTCTGATGATGGTATCCAGGTTGAGGAAGGCAGTAAAGTGAGCCCAGAGGTGGGGGTGCCCAAGAAAGACAAGAAACTGGTAGTCATGTTCCCCCATCTGCAGCATACTGCCAGGTTTGCTCCAGTGACGAGGAGGAAGGGGATGATGAAGTCACTGACTTTACGTGGATTCCTGATAGAAGAGAGGAGGAGCAGGCACATCTCCAACGAGGCAGGATGCCCTCCAGGGGCCAGCATAAGGGCGCTGCTCACTCCCAGTGTATTTTGAAAAGTTCTTTGGTATGGGCCTTTTTTGAGACGTGTGCAGCAGATCGCACCGTTGCTGTTTGCAACATATGTCTGAAGCGTATCAAGCGTGGCCAAAACAGCAGCTGCTTGGGCACCACATGCTTGACCAGACATATGTCGACCTCCCATGCAGTCCGTTGGCAACAGTACCTAAAGGACCCACACCAAAGAACAAGGCGGACCTCTCCTTGCTCCTCATCAGCTGGGATCTCTAACCCCCCTATACCTTCAGTCCTCTCAGAAACCTGCACTGAGAGGAATGAAGGTGTAGAATTAGGTGTGCCAAGTACTTGCGGGCAATCTGCTATTGCTACAACAACATCCGATTGTGGCAGGCAAATTTCCCTACCCCAGTTGCTAAACCATCAAAAGAAATTCGGTCCCAGCCATCCACATGCTGAATGCTAGCTTGGCTAAATTGCTAGAACTCCAACTTCTGCCTTTTCAGCTGGTAGACTCTGCCCCCTTTCGTGAATTTGTGGAATGTGTGGTACCTCAGTGGCAGGTTCCCAAACACCCTTTCTTTTCACGGACGGCCATTACAGCTCTCTACCGGCATGTGGAAAGCTCTGTCTTGGCCTTGTTGGACAGGGCGGTCAGCGGTAAGGTGCATATTACGGCTGACTCATGGTCCAGCAGGCATTGACAGGGTTGTTACCTTTCTTTCACAGCGCTACTTGTCCTGCTGCAGAACTTGGGTTCTGCAGCAGGACAATGATCCTAAACACACCAGCAAGTCCACCACCGAATGGCTAAAGAAAAACAAAATGAAGACTTTGGAGTGGCCTAGCCAAAGTCCAGACCTGAATCCTATTGAGATGTTGTGGTATGACCTTAAAAAGGCCGTTCATGCTCGAAAACCCTCTAATGTAACTGAATTAGGACAATTCTGCAAAGATGAGTGGGCCAAAATTCCTCCAGAACGCTGTAAAAGCCTCATTGCACGTTATCGCAAACGCTTGGTTGCAGTTGTTGCTGCTAAGGGTGGCCCAACCAGTTATTAGGTTTAGGGGGCAATCACTTTTTCACACAGGGCCATGATGGTTTGGATTTTTTTTCACCTTTAATAATAAACACCTTCATTTACAAATTGCATTTTGTGTTTACTTGTGTTGTCCTTGACTATTGTTTAAATTGGTTTGATGTTCCGAAACACTTAAGTGTGACAAACATGCAAAGGAACAGGAAATGAGGAAGGGGGCAAACACTTTTTCACACCACTGTATATATATATATATATATATATATATATATATATATATATATATATATATATATATATATATATATATATATATATATATATATCAAAGGTAATTAAATATAAAGTCCGTTAAAACCAATATATAATAAGAAATCTTTCAGTTCCCAATGGGCTTCCAGATTCCGATAAGCCCCCTGCCCATATATCCCCACAACCACCATGCAAGGGTTGTGGGGATGAGGCCCTTATCAATATGGGGACAAGTTGCTTTGGGGGGCTACTCCAAAGCACCCTCCCCATGTTGAGGGCATGTGGCCTGGTACGGTTCAGGAGGGGGGCGCTCTCTCATTCCCCCTCTTTTTCTGCAGTCTGCCAGGTTGCATGCTCGGATAAGGGTTTGGTATGGATTTTGGGGGGACCCCTACACATTTTTGTTTTTAAATTTGGCGCAGGGTTCCTCTTAATTTCCATACCAGACCTGAAGGGCCTGGTGTGGATTTTGGGGGGACCCTTACGCAATGTTTTAAAAAGAATTTGGCTCGGGGTTCCCCTTAATATTCATACCAGACCCGAAGGGCCTGGTAATGGACTGGGGGGACCCATGCAGTTTTTTTCAATGAGTTTTATCTATATTGCCGAGACCCAACAATTCATTACAGCCGCGATCAATTTTAAATTACTTTTTTCCTTTAGAAATGTAATTTTGCTGTGGTACTGTTCTAAACACAGGAAAACTGTGCCACGTTACAGGCATACTATAGACACCCCCCAGGCACAATATTTAAAGGAATATTTCATTTTTATTGTTTCACTTTAAACATTATTAAAATCACTGCTCCCGAAAAAACGTCCATTTAAAAAAAAAAATTGCATTGATACATGTCCCCTGGGGCAGGACCCGGGTCCCCAGACACTTTTATGACACTAATTTGCATATAAGCCTTTAAAAAAGCACTTTTGATTTTTATTGTTCATGTCCCATAGACGGTGTTCATTTGTTCATCCAAATTTTTTGCCTGTTTGAATGTTCTGGTGCTAACCGAACCAGGGGGTGTTTGGCTCACCCTTACTCAGCACGCCACTGAGACCCTGAGCCAGCTGCTCTCACCTCTCTCCTGCCCTCGGTTCCAGTGAGCGCTGGAAAAGAGAGCAAAAAGCAATGATTAACAGTCACCGCTCTCTGCTCAGAGCAGACCTGAGAACTGAGTGATCAATGGTAATGTGATCACTCAGTTCTCATGCTTAGAGACAGCTGATGACAGCTGCAGCATTGGACTGATGATGCATCAGGTAGATAAGTATGTATGGATTTTTTTTCTTTTTTACAATCCCACACTTGTCCTTTAAGAACCTTGCTTTTATCAATTGTAAATGGCTAAGAATAGAGGATACTTGCTATTTGTAGGTAATATGTAAGGAAAATGGCCAGAAATTCTTTAGGACTACTGTAGAGTATAGTATGTGCCAGAGGTTATCAATGCCGCTGAAATAGATAACAGGGCTTCTCAGCTGACACAGGACTTGACCAAAGCTATTTTTTTCTTTGTTATCCTCTCTATATAATTAATTTTATAATTGTATGCTATTACTTTGTTTCTGAGACTTTTGTCTATACCCTATACATAGTATAGTATGCATAGTCCTCAAAACTGAAACTTCATGATACTTTACTGTAGTTTGGCTACAAGATTTCTTCTATTTAATTTTGTGGACATCTCTGCCTGGTTTTCACCACTAGAATATCATAGTTCCATGGACTTGCCTAAGAAATCTATTTAGTAAACACTATTATAACTTAAAATTATGTGAACCGTCAATGTATTCCTGTTGTGCAACCACAGAACTGATATGTGCATTTTAAATTAAGAGGAAACCTAAATTAATTTGCATTATAACTCTATTTAATAAACTTTACCTTTGCGTGTCTTTGTTTATTACCGCATATTTTGTGCCTTTGCAAAGAGGTTTAGGAACCTAATAGACCACTTTATTTTGTTTGGCATGTCAGCACCCTGTCTTAAACTACCTATTTAGTACAGGAGGGCATATACCCTTTCACCACATAAGTCAGACATAAAATAAAGAGAGCGGTGCTATACCTTTGGGAGGTTGAGTTTATTCCTTTTACACATTTACATGATATAACAGTAACTTTATGAAGAACTGTTACTTTAAAAAAGCTGACAAGTGCCACTCATCACAAAAACGAAAACAGTGTATGATGATATTCACACTGTTTTGCTTGAGTGATAAGTGTCAAGGGGTAGAAACTTTGAAATGGCAAAACATTGTGAGGTTACTGCTGTGTGTGATAGATGTGTTTAATGAGTTTTAGCCAGAGATCACAAAAATATCCATTCCTGGTATTTCCCCTTAGGGCCAGATAACTCCTCAGTTGTTGCCTAGGGTTTCAAGGCTATTGTACTAACTCTTTGTGTAGTGCAATAACAGAGAAAGTAAATGTGTAAAATGTGTAGTGGTTGAGAATTCAGGAAAATTCTGATTTTGCAATAAAAATAATTTGGAATTTTATTTTGGCCAATAAATAATGTTAATAATTTTACAAGTTAATGCATTAGGAACTGCAAAGGTAATAATATAAAACACATGAAAAGGTAATAATATAAAACACATGAAAAAAACAGACAGCTGTACAGTGTGCGTTTTTAATAGCCATGAATGCACTGTCCACAGCCAGTAAAGTGCAACAGTAAAAGTGTTACTTTATATTTATAAACTTTAAGGGGAGCTATTTTACGCAAATGCAGCAAGTGCTCGAGCCCAGTAAATTAGACAGGCTTAAAAATACAAAATGTTCCCTGAAGCACAATGAAAATTATTATTTTCTAATGGCCGTGATAGCTCATGTCAAACATTTCTGAGGATGTTTGCACAATTCCAGCAATACAAGAGAAAGCAATATCTAGGTACTTGCCATTTTATTTGCTTTTAATTGATGTATTGATTCTTGAGAATGTGTTCTCTCCTCTTTCAGTGAGACTTGTTTAAAGAGAATTTCCCTACATCTGCTGAAACAAGATACAGAAAAGCAGCAGCAATAATTTATCTGACCAGAATCCATTCCGAGACTTACTATACTTCTCACAGGCAGAAACAAATTATTCTAACACATTATCTTGAGGTTTGTAACAAACATTTATTTCAATAACTGCTCATAAAGTCCAGCTCCACCCAGAATGATGGTTAGGAACTGTTGGGCTAACTTGATTACTCATCTCTAATAATAAAGTAGTTAAGTTGTGAACATTTTAAGCAGGTGTGTTTTGGCAGTTTTTTTTTTCTTTTTCAAAGCCACTGAAATTCAACATTTTTAAACCAGAAGTCTATTTGAAACCAAGGGGAATCTGAACCACATTCCCAAAAGTGTGCATTATAGAGCATGAGTTTCTAAAAACTGTTGGGGAAGCTTCTGGTAGCCCTGCCTAAAGAGATTATGGAGCCACAAAAAATATAAATTATGATTCAGTGTGGAGAAACTAGAAAACAGTTGCTCCTAGCAGCCTTGGGAGCCCTAAACCATGGATAGGTTAGAAGGATGGGACAGGGTAGTCAAGCTAAAGATGAAAGCAGCAGAAGCATATATAAGACAGAAGCAGCCCTATCTGGTTGAGAAACCAAACTGCATAAATGAACACAGAAATTTGGATTTGGCTTGAGACATTAAAATTCATGAAATTTGGTCAGAATCTATGACTGTTGAAATGTCAGAATCAACTCTAATTTATATCTCAGTTGGATACTCTAACAAAAAGTGAGTAACTGTTAGCAGTTTGTGCCTGCATTGCCTTCTACATCAAGAAATCAAGAAAATAGTGTCACCCTCTTGCAAATGACTTACCAATTATTTAATCACAACAAGAAAAAAGAGTTTCCAGATTCTGAAATAAAAAAGCGATATTTTGTGTTTATTGATAGATCCAATGCACAGCAGACAACATTAACCCTTCCTTGTGATGCCTTTCACACATAAGGATATTTTTCTTTATGAATAAGCTCATTATGCTTGAAACATTTCAGAGGGAGGAGTTTGAGTGGTCTGATATACATCGAGTCTATCAATAAACACAAATGACATCTTTTTACTACAGAGTGTGGGTACTCTTTTTTCTGGTTGTGATTGATTATTATTTGTGAGATGGACCACATGGCAGCCAGTACTTGGAACTCGGTCTGAGCATGGGTGTTTGTGCCTGCAGCTTAGCTTTGGAACTTTTACCAGTTTTTGTTTAATGTATATTAAAGAGAATACATCTAAGCTGAAATGCTGTCATTTGATTCTACAATGAAAGTGGCAGTTTAATTATTATATGAAGATAATCCCACCAGAGTCCGGCAAATAAATAACAAACCAGCATGTGTTCTAATTTGCCAACAACCACACAACTGATTGTGCTTGAATTATGGTAATTTGTAAATGTTGTATATTACAGTTCGAGAACAGACAAAAATAAATATAATACCAACTTAATAGTAGTAGGGTATATTCAACTTGGAATTTAAACAGATATTTATTAATATTAGGTTAGAAGTTAAACCAGTTTTCTATTTAAAACTCTTAACAAGGAGCGGGAGGAGTGGGGCATGTGTTATTAAAAGATTACTACTATGCAGCAATTCTAGCACAACTAAAATCCTGGTTCCCTGGCAACCATTAAACAAGATGGCAAGCTTTGGAAATGTCCCAAGCTCCCACTCATAGACTGCCTGACTTACTACTGATCCATGAGCATATGCCCCGCTCTTCCAAGTTCTCACCTACTATGGAAGCCTCCCTCTCTGCATGGAAATTCATTTTAAATTTACCTAAAACAAACATCCCTATGAAATCTATTCCTGTACCTATCACAAGTTTAGCGCTACTGATACCTGACTTGAATATTAATCATTGGATACATAAGGGGATTAGTTCCATAGATGACCTTTATATATGCCCTGTGCTAAAATCTTTTAGAGCACTACAGATCGAAAAATAACCTAGAACCTAGAGACCAGTTCATATACTTACAAGTCTCCCATCTATTAACATCCATAGCAAACATTAATACGGAAGTCCCCTGGAAAATCTACCTATACCTGACTAACCGCAAGTGTTCCATCAAGGGTATTTCCCTATTTTATGATCTTCATCATTTAAAATCGATTTTGCATCAAATCTCCTACTATGAGAACTTGGGAAATCGATCTTAATATGTCATACACCATTGAACAATGGCAACGGGCCATCTCGTCCATATACAAGGCCACTAAATGTGTAAATTTATGGGAACTTTTACGAAAAGACATACCTTAGATGGTATTTAACCCTGACACGGTTAGCAGGGTTCAACCCCAACGCATCTCCGTTATGTTGGAGGAATTGCGGTCACAGAGGCTCTTTTTCACATATCCTATGGGCATGCCCCAAAATACGAAAATATTGGCTTAACGTCTTCCACATTATCAAAAACATCACCATAATTCACAAGGACGTTCCTTGAGGTCAACTCTTTCATCATCACCAAACTTGGGGGTCACCTTTTGGAGCCCCCCCCCTTAGGACGATGCATCTTCCGAAACCTGCAAATCTTCTCCCCCTCCCCTTTGTGCCTCCCTGGTTGCACACCTCACCCCCCCACCCCCCCCCCCGATATTTTTATTTCTTATTCTTTATTTTTTTACCATGTTATCAGGGGTTAGAATTTTTGATCCATCCAGTTTTCTAATATATTTGCTAGTGAACTATATAATTTGACTAGATTCTGTCTGTTTTTCATTGCCTCACGAATCTCTTTAGACAGGAATCTCATGTACTATTTGTCTGCCCAGCTACCCCACAGCGTTAGTTGTTTTTAGCGTTGTCTTTTTTTTTTCTGCCTTACTGACAGGTATGCTAATTTCAAATTTTCGTTTGTATTGATATTGTGCAGTTACTGTAAAAATGACTGATAATAATCTGTAAGTATGTCTTTATGCTTTTTTCTCTAACCCAATAAAAACATTTTGAAAAAAAAAAAAACATCACCAAATATCAATGTCCTAACATCCCCAGTATGGCCATACTATCTCTAGGAATAGAGACAATACCCCACCCTATGAGAAATGTAACTACCCAGTTTCTCACTAGTGCCCGATTAGAACTCACAAGAAGCTGGCTAAAAGTAGAGCTCCCCACCCTTAAAGATGTGATAAAAACCACAAACTTACATATTTCTTACGAACTCATGTGTCACATACCTGGTGGTGCGAGCCCGATATTGCAGAGAGAGACCTCCCTTGCGTCTCCCACTCCTGGTTTCCTGGTAGGAAGACAGGAGACCCAGGAGTGAGGAGGAGCACGGGTGCCTGGCAGGATCAACAGACCGGTGGAGTGACAAGGTCATCTCAGCACTCAGCGGACGAGGTGGGTAATCTGGATAGCAGAGTAGACTGGATCTGGACAGGTGAGCTGGTTCGGTCTAGCAGGTAGGGTAGCAGAGCAGGTTGGATCTGGATGGACAACCTAGCGGACTGGATAGCAGAGCAGGCCGGAACTGGACAGGTAAGCTGGTTCAGCAAGCCAACAGGATAGCAGAGCAGGCCGGGTCTGGACAGACAACTTAGCAGACTGGATAGCAGAGCAGGCTGGGTCTGGATGGACAGCTTAGTAGACTGGATAGCAGAGCAGGCCGGAACTGGACAGGTAAGCTGGTTCAGCAAGCAAACAGGATAGCAGAGCAGGCTGGGTCTGGATGGACAGATTAGCAGACTGGATAGCAGAGCAGGCTGGATCTGGATGGACAGCTTAGCGGACTGGATAGCAGAGCAGGCCGGAACTGGACAGGTAAGCTGGTTCAGCAAGCGAACAGGATAGCAGAGCAGGCTGGGTCTGGATGGACAGCTTAGCAGACTGGATAGCAGAGCAGGCTGGGTCTGGATGGACAGCTTAGCAGACTGGATAGCAGAGCAGGCTGGATCTGGATGGACAGCTTAGCAGACTGGACAGCAGAGCAGGCCGGAACTGGACAGGTAAGCTGGTTCAGCAAGCAAACAGGATAGCAGCGCAGGCTGGGTCTGGATTCCTGGATCTACTAGAACTGGATCCGGGGGTGGAAAGTTTCTTTAGGGACAGTGATCCGATACGGAGACCATATAATATATTCATATTGGAGCTATTGAAGCATATTCTAACCAAGAATGTTTTCTCCTTTGACGACTCCCACTACCTCCAGGTACAGGGAGTAGCGATGGGGACATGTTGTGCCCCATCCTACGCTAACTTGTACCTGGGGGGGTGGGAGCGTTCTCTACTTACCGACCCCAACCTATCGATGTATCAGGCCAGCATATCCTGCTGGTATAGATACATCGACGATATTTTTTTGGTATGGGAGTCGAGCGTGGAGAACCTGAGAGAATTTATGAGAGCACTCTCTATTAATAATTTCAACCTTAAGTTCACCATGGAATTCAGTCCGGAGACATTACCATTCTTGGATCTTACTATACAAAAACAAGTAGATGGAACAATCTCCACATCTCTATATAGAAAGAAAACGGCAGGAAACACCATCCTCCATGCAAGTAGTTCACATCCCCAAGCGTTAATCAGAAGCATCCCCTATTCCCAGTATCTACGTCTGAGGAGGAATTGCTCAACAGAGGAAACCTTCAGACTAGAGGCCAACCTTTTGAAAACACGGCTGCAGTTACGGGGCTATAGTAATACTATACTAAAAAAGGCTTTTAAAAAAGCCCTGGATAAAGATAGAGCTGACCTGCTCTTTGGGGATAAACGCAATAAAAAGCAAGGCAATACCACTCGTGTTATAACTACATACTCAAGTAATCATGAGGAAATACGCAATATAATTGGGAAACATTGGCACCTCTTAACAGGCGATAGGATTGTAGGGAAATATATTGGGACAACGCCCCAAATCACCTATAAGAAATGCCAATCTTTGAAAGATAAGCTGGTACACACCCACTTTCAAGGACATTCGGAACATGAAGTAGACACCCCAGGAATGTTCAAATGTCATGACTGTGACTACTGCGATTGGGTGTTGGAGGGCTCATCTTACTTACTCCCCAATGGAGAAACACATACCATTAAATTTTCAGCGAATTGTCAAACTAAAGGAATAGTCTATATAGCTTTCTGTAAATGTGGAGCATTCTATGTAGGCAAAACGTTTAGGAATTTCTGGAGGAGAATCTATGATCACATTTATTATATACGAAAAAATCTATTATATACACCAATAGGGCGCCATGTAGCCTTGTACCATAAAAATGATACTTCAATGGTCTGCTTTACGGCCCTGGAACATGTGATAGAGGACCCTAGAGGAGGCAATATAGATAAAAAATTATTGCAGCGCGAAGCGAGATGGATCTTCAAGCTTAATGCCTTAAGGGCCCCTGGCTTGAATGACTCCCTCAGCTTCCGACCTTTTCTATAAACTACCATCAACATCTTTCTCCTTCTCCTATACCTCCCAGCATATACCCATGTCTGGCCTTCATCTCTCCCCTTTTTACTCTAGGGATGGACTCGTTCAAATCAGGGGCCTCTGTGCCATAATGATGGACCAACCCCCCTGTTGTCCATATAGTTGGGACATATCCACCCACTCCTCTAGGGAACCCTCCTCCCCCTCCACCTTTGACAACCGGTCTGGAGGGTTTTATCAGGATAGTATGGTCTATTTGTCTATGGACATTTTATAATGAAGCATACATTTTTTGAAGGATTGTTAATTAACTGTATAAATTGGGCATTCCTTGATATGTACATGTGTCGTTAATGTACACAACATGCAATGCTATATGTATCTGATCTTGTTTCGTATCATTTATTTATAGAGGACCTGGGAAGAGTATCTTGAGTGGAATGCCAATATGATTATGTTGTTTCGTTATCTCACTAGGAACCTATATGGAACTCTGACCTTGTATAGTGGTACAATGAGTCCAGCAAACACTTGGGCTATTGAGCCATTTTTTGATCTCCCTCTGGCTTGGATTTTAACAGGCACTATGGAAGGTAACTTTATCCAACCATAGTGGCCTCGGTGGAGGCGTTGCGGTGGCGGCGTCGGAGGAGGCTCATCCCCAATTTATCTTCCACCTTGGACATGGGCTGCATATGTCAAAGAGAAACTGTTGTTCCCTTTTTTATTTTATTCAATTTATTTGTATTTCATTCTATTTTTCTCTCTTATTATTCTCTCTTTATTATCAATTTTTATTATTATTTTATTCTCTAACTTTCATTCCCTTATTTATTGTATGTCTTATACTTTTTTTATAAGTATACAGTACTCATGTTTTTCATTAATCCTCTCTTTGTTTTTTATTATTAACTTTCTTTGATTCTACCTCCTGCGGGAGGATTAATCGTTATATTTGACCTTTTCTTCATTTTTAGAATTCAGTCAGAGCCCACCAGTGTGCTCAGAATAGGGATAACAGCCGCTTCACTACGGCGCATGCGCATATTACCTATCGCGCATGCGCGTACTTTCGCTTTCGGCTGCGGTAAACGGGACGCTTTATATGCGGATCCCATCCCCTCAGCCTGACAGGACGCATGCGCCCAGCGGCATTAGTATCAGTGTATCCCCTATCCACTCTGACGGCCTTCCAGCTGCTTTCCATCATCTCCTAATTGGCTGTATGGGGCGATCTGCTCCCTCCCACCTTTAATTCTGGCGCCAAAGCAGCCTATTTAACAAGCACTCCATCAGATGGTTGTTTGAGATGGAGTGCTGGGAAGCTGCTTTCACCATACCCTGTTCAGGTACATTTTTCTCCTAAAGGACTTTTATGTTGTCCGTATTTTTCTAGGTGATGTCTTTGGGGCTGTTTAGCCCTTAGCATACACTAAATTTTAACATTGGCTTTATTACTAGTTCTGCCCTATTTCCTTCCTATAAAGGATCTGTAACTAATGGATTCAGCCATTGGAGTCTGATCCTGCAGAGCTGGTGATTCTTTCCAGCTGGGTTGTTCCCCTCCTTTACAAGTGGTTATCAGGTATGTTCTTCTTTGGATTAGTAAGGCTGACTCTCATACTGTGCCACACTTTGTGGCAGTCCACCGTGTGTCTCTGGATGTTGCATGCTGGAGATGTATTGTATACATTCCTTCTCTTTTATTGATTGTTTTCAGCTTGTCCTTGTGATGCTGGACTTGATATAGTGTTCCTAACATCCCTTGATATCACCACTTTTCACAAGGAGACTCACGGGGAGGACCCACCTGGACCTTTAAGGTATATTTAAGGGGCTTTTGAAACTGGAAGCTAATGTCTCTTTATTTATATCTTACCTTACTATTGCTATCAATTACAGGATATCGGCATTACAAATCTGTCCGCAGAATACCACTCTGTTATTGGCCGATTTGGCTCACCCCAGCTCCACTGTTTACTTTTTCTTTTCCTACCTTTTATGTGAGTATTTCTTTTAGATATACATACTTACTTGTTTATAGTATACTTATATGGGACTGGTCACCCATTTACTTCATCCCAGAACCATTAGTGATTCGTTGGTTTGTTTTTTTTTTTTTTTTTTTTCTCTTTCTCATCTGCAGCGTCTGTTGGGTGGCAGAGTGGATGGCATTGTTATATGCGAATTTGGCAACTGGTAACAGGGAGATCCAATCATCCTGGGTGAAGGAGGAGAAGCACCGTAAATATTGCTCCAAGGTCTGGTTGGTCCTCTCGGTTTGCCCATTGGACTGAGGGTGATAGGCGGATGAGAATGACAGTTCGATATTAAGGGCTTTACAGAGTCACTTCCAGAACTGAGAGGTGAACTGCACCCCTCGGTCGGAAACTATGTTGGCTGGTACCCCGTGGAGCCCGATGACTTCTCGGATGAACACCTGTGCGGTTTCTGAAGCAGAAGGGGTGCCCTTCATAGGATCAAGTGTGCATTTTTGGAACCCGGACGATAGGTCACGTGAAAAGTAAAACGAGAGAAAAATAAGGCCCATCGGGCCTGTCTAGGTTTCAACCTCTTGGCAGTCTTCAGGTACTCTAGATTCTTGTGATCCGTGAAGATCAGGATTGGGTGAGTGGCCCCCTCCAGCAGGTAGCGCCACTCCTCGAGGGCGGTTTTTATCGCCAGCAATTCCCAATCTCCCACATCGTAGTTCTTCTCGGCCGGAGACAGCTTTCGCGAGAAGAAGGCTACGGGGTGAAGCAGAGCCTTGACGCCCTGTCTCTGGGATAGGATTGCTCCCACGGCTATCTCAGATGCATCCACCTCCAGGACGAAGGGTAAGGAAGAGTCCGGGTGCTTCAGGATAGGAGCGGAGGTAAAGAGCCCCTTGAGGGCCTCAAAGGCCCCTTGGGCTTCAGGGGACCAGTGGAAGCGGGTACCTTGTTTGGTGAGCCGTGTGATAGGTGCCACTATGGCCGAGAATCCTCTGATGAACTTGCGATAAGAATTGGCAAAGCCAATAAATCGCTGGATACCCTTCTTATCTGCAGGAGTAGGCCAGTCCAGGATGGCTGCTATCTTCTGGGGGTCCATCCGGATGCCCCTGCTGGAGATGATTAGGCCCAAGAAGGGTATGCTCTCCACTTCGAAGAGGCATTTGTCGGCCTTGGCATAGAGGCCATGTTGCCGGAGGCGGCCCAGTACACTCTTGACATGCCCATGGTGTGATTCTAGGGAGGAAGAGAAAATTAGTATGTCATCAAGGTAAACAATGGCAAAAACATCTAGAAAGTCCCGGAGCACATCATTAATGAAAAACTGAAAGGTAGCAGGGGCGTTACAGAGTCCAAAGGGCATCACCAGGTACTCGAAGTGCCCAAATCGAGACCGAAAAGCCGTCTTCCATTCGTCCCCATCCTTGATACGGACCAAGTTGTATGCCCCTCTAAGATCCAACTTGGAGAAAATGGAGGCCGTGCCAAGCCTCTGGAACAGTTCTGGGACCAATGGCGGTTTTTAACCGTGACATTGTTTAAGGCACGGTAGTCCACACAGGGTCTAAGGGAGTGGTCCTTCTTCTCCACGAAAAATATCCCTGCACCAGCTGGGGATGTGGAAGGACGGATGAATCCTTTTCTCAGGTTTTCATCGATATAGTCCTTGAGCTTCCTCTGTTCCACCTCTGCTAATGGAAAAACCCTACCAAAGGGAATCTTGGCCCCGGGGAGAAGCTCAATGGGGCAATCATAAGACCTGTGGGGTGGTAACACATCTGCCCCCTGTTTACTGAACACATCCAGGTAGGCATGGTAGGCTTCTGGGATGGATTGGCGTAAGTCGGCCTCGGCCTCCAGGCAGAGCAGGGCAGAGGGTTTCACAGGAACCGAGGAGCCACAGGACCTCTGGCAGTAAAGAGAGGGAAAGGATACTTCCCCTGTGGCCCAATTGATGGCCGGATTGTGTGCCTGCAGCCAGGGGATGCCCAAGATTACTGGGAACAGAGGAGATGAGATGATGTCTAACCGCAAAAGTTCCTGGTGTGATCCAGAGATGATCGTGAGTAGTGGGGCAGTCTCTTAGGTCACCAGACCTGATTTTATGATGGAACCATCAGCCAGATGGACAGATCCCTGTGCCCTTGGAAGAAGGGGAACTTGGTGCCGGGCAGCAAAAAAAAAAAAGGGGAAAAGACAGGGGAGAAGAGGAGGGGAGATTTATATCTATTTTATAATTTATCATTATTTAGAATGAATAGAATTTTTTTTTCTCATTGTTCTTCTTTTTCTGTTGCCCTCTTGGCTTCTCTTCTACCATCTGCAGGTGTAAGGAAATTCCTTCCGAAACTGACGTTCACTTCTACCTTCCAGAAAATTGCTTTTAAAAATGAAAATGTGAATTGCCACAAATTGAGTATCTTATAATCAATAGGGTATACCTAGAAGGTAGGCAATCTACTTACTAATTAGATCGCGGGCTAGACTGGTGATGATCATGTTACTGATGGGACATATTGGAGCAACTATTTGCCCATTGATGAATAATTCTCAATTTTTCTTGTTTTACAACTTTATTTAGATATAAAAATTGCTGTACTACGGTTCTGATGAAGCTAAAAGCGAAACGCGTCAACCGTCAACTGACCAGCAAGTAAAACATAATTATGGAATCTTTTAGGTCCTAATGTATATCCGATACTCGATGGCCAAACTGTTGTAAATAATTTCTTTTTGTTCTTCACTTTTTGTGATGTATATTTGTATATTGTTTTGTATGTTTTCTAAATAAACCAATGAAATATTGATTACGGAATATCCATGTTTGTTCAGGTGCCGAGATAGTCCATCAGGTTGGCTAAACCCCCTCTTGTTCCTTTTTTTCTTTGTATATTCCCTAGGACGAGGTACCACCCATAGCTTATCTTTATATTTTGATAAAATGCAGAAGTCTTCAAGGGGTGGTTTTGAGTCCCCAGAAACCCAAGGAGTTGTACGTGGCTGGGAGGAGGTAGTTAATGCCATCCTTAGTGACCCAGAGGACTCAGAATCAAATGCCTCTGAAAACTTATGCTGCATGGCCTCCCTGATTCTGCAAAGCCTGCGAAAGTACCCTAGGATTTGTGGTATCAAGGAGAGGGATCATTACTGGCTGGCAACCCTTCTTGATCCACGTTACAAGGGTAAAGTTGCAGAACTCATCCTGCCTTCGCAGAGGGAGCAGAGGATGAAACATCCTCAGGAGGCCTTGAATACAAGTTTGTGTAACGCATTTCCAGACCCTATGTTTCTGAGGCTTCATTCGGTCAGAGGAAGACTGGTGGAGAAGGTGGCTGGCTGACTGATGCACCAAGGTCCAGCAACCATCGCCAGCATCTGCATTATATGGTACAGGAATATCTAGGGGCAAGAGCAGACTTGGAGACCTTTCCGAGCATCCACTGGGTTACTGGGTCGTGAGGATGGACCACTGGCTAGAACTTGCCAATATGCAATCGAGCTACTGGCCTGTCCTGCTTCCAGCGTGTTTTCTGAATGCACATTCAGTGCTGCTGGAGGGTTTGTAACGAATCATAGAGTGTGCCTGTCCACAGACTCCGTTGATAGGCTCACAAAATGAATCAGTCCTAGATCAGCAGCAATTAAGCACCTGATGCTGATGTAACTGATTGAATTTGCTATGGATCTGGGATCCCTTGAAGACTGCCTATGCTGCCTATCCTGTTCCTCTTGAATCTTGATGATGCTAGCTTCCAATAATATTTTTGGTTTAGGGCACCACCAACACTCAAGGCCCAATTTTTCTGCCCCTGTTTAACAGGGGCATGTAATTATACTTTTTGAAATTATATTTAAACAGCAGGGCCCGTTCCTGCATCCAACAAGAGTAACTGTGAGGGGTTAAAGTGTTCTGGCACCACCAAAACCAAAGGTCCAGTTTTTCTGCCCCTGTTTAACAGGGGCATGTACGGTAATTACAATTTTTTAAATAATATTTAACAGCAGGGCCCAATCCTGCACCCAACAAGAGTAACTGTGAGAAGTTACAGTGTTCTGGCACCACCAAAACCAAATGTCCAATCTTTCGCCCCCTGTTTAACATGGTCATGTAATTACAATTTTTGAAATAATATTTAACAGTAGGGCCCGTTCCTGCGGCCAACACGAGTAACTGTGAGGGGTTACAGTGTTCTGGCACCACCAAAACCAAGGGCCCAATTTCTCTGCACCTGTTTGACTGGGGCATGTAATTCAAATTTTTGAAATAATATTGAATCACTTGCTTACTGGGCACTTAAACCCCCCTCCTGCCCAGACCAATTATCAGCTTTTAGCACTGTCACTCTTTGAGTGACAATTGTGCGGTAATTTTTTTCACACAAATAGAGCTTTCTTTTGGTGGTATTTAATCACCACTGGGGTTTTTATTTTTTGCTAAACAAAATAAAAAGTACAGAATTAAAAAATAAAATAAAATCACGTTTCATAGTTTGTTATAAAAATGTTCTCCTTCATTGATATGCGCTGATGAGGCAGCACTGATGGGCACTGATAGGCTGCACTGGTGGGCACCAATAGATTGCACTGATGGGCACTGATAAGGCGGCACTGATGGGGACAGATAAGGCGGCACTGATGGCCACTGATAAGATGGCAATGCTGGGTGGCACTGATGGGCACTGATAGGTGTTACTGATAGGTACCACTGATAGATGGCACTGATGGGCACCAATAGGTGGCACTGATGGGCACTGGAAGGTGACACTGATTGGCACTGGTAGGAGACACTGATGTGCAGCACTGTTGATGAGGCACTGATTGGTGATATTGATAGGTGGCACACTGGGCACTGATATGTGGCACTGTGGGCACTGATGGGTGGCACTGTGGGCACTGGTACGTGGCGTTGGTGGGCACAGTTGACTCAGTGGCTACTCTCCTTGATCAGGACCAATGTCCCTCTGACAGCCGCCAGTGATCAGCTTTTTTTCCTGCGGCCAACAAGAGTAACTGTGAGAAATTACAGTGTTCTGGCACCACCAAAACCAAAGGCCCAATTTTTCTGTCCCTGTTTAACAGGGGCATGTAATTACAATTTTTTAAATTATATTTAACAGCAGGGCCTGTTCCTGCCCCCACCAATAGTAACTGTGAGGGGTTACAGTGTTCTGGCACCACCAAAACTAAAGGCCCAATCTTTCTGCATCTGTTTGCCTGGGGCATGTAATTAAAAATGTTGAAATAATATTTAACAGCAGGGCCCTTTCCTGCGCCCAACAGGAGTAACTGTGAGGAGGAGTTACAGTGTTCTGGTACCATCAACACCTAAAGCCCAATTTTTCTGCAGAGTACATAGTGCAGTCCTTATAGTATATATACTGCAGTTCAGTATAGAGTGCAGTCAGTGTAGTATATATCAGTGGTCATCAACCCTGTCTTCAGGGCCCACTAACAGGCCAGGTTTTATGTATTACCTTGGATAGATGCAGACTAGAATACTGCAATCACTGAGCAGCAAATGATATTACCTGTGATGTATTTCTGTTATCTTGCAAACCTGGCCTGTTAGTGGGCCCTGAGGACATTGTTGATGACCACTGGTATATATAATACAGTGCAGGGTATATAGTGCAGTGTACAGTTTATAATATGATGTATTGAAGTGAGTAAGGGGAACCCTATGACAGAATTAAGAAAAAAAATGGCATGGGTTCACCCCCCAGTCTATATCAGGCCCTTTGGATCTGATATAGATTTTAAGGGGAACTCCACAACAATTTTTTTTAAATTACATGGGCCCCCCCCCCAAAATCCATACCAGACCAGGAGGACTACCTCCTCCTGAACCATACTAGGCCACTTGCCCTTAACATGGGGAGGGTGCTTTGGGGTCCCCCAAAGTAAAAACCACAATACACAGTAATTGATTGTGGCCATGATTGATCGCGGAACACTTTTTTTTTTCTTTTTTAATAAAGGAATTGTCAAAAACTGTCTGTTTTTACTTTGTGATACTTTTTTGGTGAATGGGCCGAGCAATTTTAAATGACATTTAAACCAGCGAGCTCCCCCCTCCTCCTACCTCCTCCTGAACCATACTAGGCCACTTGCCCTCAACATGGGGAGGGTGCTTTGGGGTCCCCCAAAGTAAAAATCACAATACACAGTAATTGATTGTGGCCGTGATTGATTACTTTTTGATACTTTTTTGGTGAATGGGCCGAGCAATTTTAAAATTACATTTTTTTTCTTTTGGAAATGTAATTTTGCTGCGGAACAGTAAAACACATGAGAAAGATGTGCCACTTTGCAGGCAGACTAAGGGGACCCACTAGGCACAATATTTAACCACCTGATTAAAAAATAAAATAAAATCATGTTTAATAGTTTGTTATAAAATTTTGCAAACAGGTAATTTTTCTGCTTCATTGATATGCGCTGATGAGGCGGCACAGGTGGGCACTGATAGGCTGCACTGGTGGGCACTAATAGACTGCACTGGTGGGCACGGATAGGCTGCACTGGTGGGGACAGATAAGTCGGTACTGATGGGGACAGCAAAGATGGCACTGATGGGCACGGATGGGTGGCGGCGATGGGTGGCACCGATGAATGGCACCGATGGGCACTGATGGATGACACTGATGGGCGGCACTGATGGGCACTGATAGGTGGCACTGATGGGCACTGGTAGGGGACACTGATGAGCACTGGTAGGTGACACAGATGAGCACTGGTAGGTGACACAGATGAGCATTGGTAGGTGACACAGATGAGCACTGGCAGGTGACACTGATGTGCAGCACTGGCACTGTGGGCACTGACAGATGGCACTGTGGGCACTGACAGATGGCACTGTGGGCACTGACAGATGGAAATGTGGGCACTGGTAGGCGGCACTTTAATTGGGCAAAGGTGGGCACCATGGATTGGGCAGATTGCTGGGCACATTGCACTGTCCCTGATGTCCCTCTCACTGCCGCCGGCGATCAGCTTTTTTTTTTCTCCTCATTGGCTGACAGCTAATCACGTGGTAAGGGGTCGGGATCAACCCCTTACTCGGATCTGTCATCCAGCGAGTCTCACAGACTCGCTGATCACAGAGGGGCGCGCAGGCAGCTCGTGGCCGGGACGACGTCAAAAGACGTCATCCCGGCATATTAGATCCGTGCTGTAGCCGTCATTCAGTTATAGCGCGGATCTTAGGTAGTTAAAGGAGTATTTTTTTTTATTATTCCACTTTAGGGAATTAATAAAATCACTGCTCCTAAAAAAAATGGCCGTTTAAAAAAAAAAAAAATATTGCATTGATATATGTCCCCTGGGGCAGTACCCGGGTCCCCAAACACTTTTTATGGCAATAACTTGCATATAAGGCTTTAAAATGATCACCTTTGATTTTTCACGTTCATGTTCGTGGCACACCTATCAAGATGGCGCCGACATGAGGAGGGGAGGAAGAGCTTAGCGACAGCTCTCAGTCCGCCGCTGAGGACCTGGTAAGCAGGTCGGGAAACCCTAATCATCCCCTTGTGCTGGGGGACATGACATCAATAGCCACAGACATTAAGAACACATTTTTCTCAGCTATAACCGATCTAAAAGCTGACCTCCTATCCCTGACTGAAAAAATGGCCACCATGGAAAGATCTGACTGCAGGAGGGACAGAGCCATACATAGACTGGAAACTGCTACTGCTTCCCACACGGCTCATCAAATTGAGATCAATAGGCAATTAGAAGACCTCAATAACAGAGGCAGAAGAAATAATATCAGAGTAAGGGGAGTCCCTGAAACGATCAACCCTGACCAAATTCCTTCTGCCTTACGATCGATCTTTAATAACATTCTGGAAAAGCCTGAAGATGCTCCTATTGAGTTTGTCCGAGCACACAGGGCCCTGAGAATGAAACCCTCTGACACCGCACCGCCCAGAGACATTATCTGCTGTCTCCAGAACTTTCCTTTAAAATAATTATTTTTAATGAGAGCACACTCGCTCTATTCCAGGACCTGTCTCATATCGTCCTGCAAAATAGAAGGGCGATGCGCCCCCTTGCTGGAGGTCCTCAGAGAAAATGGGATTGTTTACAAATGGCGCTTTACCTTTGCATTGCAGGCTACACTAAACGGGAAACAATTTATCTTGCGGATGCCAGATGAACTCCCTGATTTCTGTGCAAACCTACACATTTCACATACCGATTTACCTGATTGATACACAGAGTTCAGAATCCCTCCGCCAGATTGTAGCCCTGTCAGCACGCCACACTCATCTCCGACCAAACCTCCGCTGAAGAAAAGCAAATATGGCAAACAAGGGAACTTAAATACAGGCCATTCACCATACACCCCCAAGCAATCCAGGTACCATGACCAGACCTGAAAGACTACCTTAGCCCAGCTTGTAAGGTCCTGCTTTTCTTAGGAGCTACCTGCTCCCCCAATAGATATGGTATTGGTGGATTCGTCACCATGTTTGGTTATAACACTTTTCAGATTTGTGCTCAAGAAATTGCACCTTTAGTTCTTACATCTATCTGAGGGACATGGTTTACTCTCACAGAGACTGTTACTACCATTGTTTAAACATAAACCTCCTTGGACAGCTTTAGTTTATGCCCCATGCACCCTATCTGACTATGGAGCTAAACACAGCTCGGCGACCCACGTGAGTACTGTAAGCCACCCCACTTGGGGTCGCAGGCTGGTCTCTTTTGCTTCCTCTACTACACACACTCGGTAAAAGAGGGGGTCCCGGCTCAACCTTGAGGCCTTCCACTCCAGGCCTGGATGGACTATGGATGCTTGTCCCCCCCCCTCCCCCGCTATACCCCATGAAGGCCTAGGATTATGACAGAACCGAGATGTTCGGGTGCTGCTGGTTTCTGTGCTGTTCTCATGTATTTGGTTTCTCCTTTCCCAGGATAATAAAAGGACTAGACAGCATTTCTGTCTGAACAACCCTTGCCAGCGCTTAACCTAGTGGTTTGTTGAGGTACGTTTGGATTTCCAATTAAAACAAGGAGACTTGCTTACCTTCCTTCCCCGAAACAATCTCATATTTAGCGGGTCACTAACCATATACTGTGTCCCCAATTTATGCTAAGTTTTCTTCATTACAGATACAATAGATGATAGTGTTGTCATGTTCACAACTAAGGTTTGATGTTTTATACGATAATTTTACCGAATCTGTTTATGTGTCTCATCCATATATAGTAGGGTGTTTCATTTTTCCAAAGATGTGATTTTTATATGACTTTGCTTACTCCCCAAGTCTCAGGGATGTAAAAGATATATATACCAAATTTCAAGAAGATTGGATGATATTTAGGGGTTGCACACATTCATCGCTTTTATCAAAGAAAAGTGTGTGGGCTTCACTTGATAAGAAGTCATATACAACAATGCTGGATGAAGAAAGTCCTGTTCAAGGCTTTCTAGAAGAACAACAAGTTAAAATTTTAACTACATCCAAAATGTCCTAAAAGACGGAAGTTATCCAAGAGAAGACTACAAAGAGTTATTACAACTCTCACTCCTGTACCTAGGAGGTTGGTCTAAAAACGACTTCAGTTTCATGATCCCAGGGTCACTGCATCAAGCAAGGTGGATGGCAAAGGCAATATATGCACTTAAAATTGTCCTCTTCACTAAACAGTTGAATATTCCTCAACGGCAATTAGAAGAAATGAAACGGGTTGCACATTTTGTCAGCCTCATATATGTTCGCTTTTGGCATGAGGCAATTGTAAGTCGATGGGCTCCAAAGAATGATTTGGATATGCTAGAGCTTTTGAGCCCTTACCCAGATGCAGACATCAAAAAATGTGCTCTCACAGTTGCTAACAGACACCTTTGGTTTCTGTCAGAAACAAACGTAGGATTGGCTTTTTTGGACAAACATATTACTCAGGCTGTTAAGGAACATATGACAAAAAAATTTGAAACCAAACCTGCAAACCTGAAAAAAGGAAGTGAAATGATTAGAGGGTAAAAACATGTTTTTTGAAGGAAAAGACCTGAGCCATTTCGTTGAATTGTTTGGGATCCACAACATGACAGAATACAAGGGATTGCATCATTCAAAGTTGATTAATATAACACATGTGTTGCCTATCATATTACCTATTAATCTTAGTGTATAGTTTTAATAGTATTTTAAGTTTGTGATTTCTAGTTTTCCCAATAAAAGTAATTAACATTGAAAAATCTTATTTTTTGCCTACTTTTACAAAACAGATCAAAGTGTGCAACCTCTAAATATTATCTAATCTTCTGGAAATTTAGCATATATATCTTTTACATCACTCGGGCGTAAGCAAAAGTCTGCAAAAATTTTACAGTTTACAGGAAACCCATTTCCAGGCCAACAAAATCCCCAATCTACTTCATAAGAACTTCCCTAAAGCTTACCATGCCAAAAACCCCTCGGCCAAAACCAAAGGGGTTTCTATCTTACTTCACAAATAGGCAAGCTTTGAGGTTACCCAGCAATTATCAGATCCTGAAGGTAGATTTCTATTTCTGAAGGGGACTTGGGGATCGATCCCATTAACACTAGCCAATGTGTATTTCCCCAATAAAGCACACGTCACCTTCTGTAAGCCTCTTATTGAAGAATTGAAAAGCTTTGCCTCGGGATGTACTATGTTAGGAGGGGATTTTAACATCCCGCTCAACCCACTACAAGACACCTCTACGGGTAAATCCAGTTTGGTATATCATACACTAAAACGCATTAAAACACTTCTCCACTCCATAATCCTGATAGACTCTTGGCATACAATACACCCGGCGGACAAAGATTTCACCTTTTATTCAGCACCCCATAATAAATACACACGTATTGACTATGTCTTTATTTCACAGAAAGACCTCCCAGATTTACAAGAAGCCCACATAGACATATACATTTTTTTCTGACCACGCACTAATCTCGCTCACTATTGAACGTTCTGACTTGCGCCCTAAACCTTGCATGTGGAATCCCTCCTTACTGACCGACACTGAATTACTCCCAAAGATAACCGATGCATTAGGTAACTACTTCACAGACAACTGCACGGATGATCTGTCACCCCTAACAATTTGGGAAGCTCACAAATGTGTAATACGGGGAGAACTCATTAGAATGGGGGCTCATCGCAAAAGGGAAGCAGAAAAACAGATTGGGAAGTTATCTTCCAAGATAGTGCAACTTGAGGCCCAACACAAGATGTCATTAGATATACTGATGGCTAAAAAATCTTTTTTCTGTAAATGTTTTATTTGCACCAACTTTGACCTTTTCATAATAAACCCTTATGTTGGAAAGTGTTAACCTTGTCTCTAAAGCTCTTAATGCAAGCTATAAACAAACCTGCCTCTTGAAGAGTGCTACTGTTTTAGAGTAAGGCCTCTGAGCAGACCTGTCTGTGGTGGCAGTGTGTGTTGCAGATGCTTATTCTGAAATCATAATTGGTATTGCTAAAATCATGAGTCTCCTCCGGCTCAGTCTAAACAGGGGTAGTGGCAGTTAAAGGGCTAATTGCGTAATTAGTCCAGTGACAATCGCTCTTAGGCGGCTGGCACCTAGATTTTGGTTCCGCAAACTGGAAAATATTTGTTCTGGGCGCAGCTGAGCTTTGTATTGTTACGTAGGTGGTAACAACGTGGTGTAAGGTTGGACCGGTCCTTTGTCATGAGGTAGCGAGGTGGGCAGGGAGCTTTTTATTGAAATTAATTAGCTTCAGATTCCACAGCTGCTGTATTTAGACCAAGTAATAATATAAAAGTCATGAAAATCAATTACACATCCAAAATATGTGATGAAATCACATACAGCCACCCATCTCCCAAGCATGTAAAGGAATGGTGTTTTTCCCATGTGACCCAAGAAGTCAACCCACTCCTTACTGTACATTTATGTATTTATTTATTTTTTGGCAGTGCCCAGCTCCCCATACCCTTTGCTTTACAATTCCTTGCCTACTAAATATCAAAAATGTCCATAACTGATTTTTAAGATTTGCCACCCATTGACTTCAATAGGGTTAACTTAATATAAGGTTCTACAATAAACCCATGAACAGTTTAGGTTTGGTTTATAATTTAAAACATAAATTTAAATAGCGCTGCATAAATTGACTGCGCTAAATAAGTACCTGAAATAAATAAAATAAATAAGTTGTGATTTTATTTTGGCTATGTATTGCATTTATATGCTGGTTTAGAATACTAATTCTGAATTAAAAGTCATCTTTTTATTGATACTGCTACTAGGCATGGACCTAGAGTGCTTAATATGGAATCTGTTCTCAACTGTGAAAAGCAAACTAGAGAACTTTTCTGAAACAGTCTGTTTTAGAAATGGCAGCTGTCCTTTTAACCTGACTAAATGTATAAAGCAAAGAGTATCACTTGTCTGGCAAGCCTCTAGTAAGTTATCCCCCATGTCAAGATAAATTGTATTCAGCCAGCTGTGTTTATGCAATGTAGGATATAAATCAAGGGATATTTACTCTGAGCTTCTACCTAATGCATTACATGTGACATCCCATTATACATTAGAGCACAATCATGTCACTGAATTCAGCAACTAATATTTTGTGTACTCTGTTACAGAAATGGCTCCATTATACATCTGGCAAAATCACAATAATTAAGTAAGAAGCCTAGAGGGAATTCCACATCATTTTTGTGATAAGATGTATAGGTATAAGTAGAGTCTAACATGTAATCCAAGCTCTTTTCTGCAAAAATAAGCTAATCCATGAGCTGTGCTAAGAGCCTGGTGACTTAATAAATATCAGGTAAATGCAACATGTATTTAATGTTAGACACTGGTCCATTAATTTGTTGATTGCCCTCTTAAATTGTTTAAATTTGTTTAACTTGTCTGGTAGTTCACATTGTTTTTATGTTTTTCAAATATATATATACTTTTTTTATTCAGGCATTAGGAAAGTTTAAAGTGTTTGTTAACCCAAAAAAGAAAAAAAAATGCAGATCCTGGTCCCTTAAAGCAGATTACACAGCACAGTGCTTGTGCTGTGTAATCTGCCCCCTCTAAACTGTAAAAAAAACATCCCTGATCCCGCCACTTACTTTGTCTCCCTCTCTGTGCTGACAACGGAAATCAGGGCTGCTGAACCCTGACCATCGTGTCGGCATACGTCCCTCCATCATCCGCAGCCTCGCTCTTCTCTCACCTCTCCCACTAACCCCCTCCTCCCTGCCTGTCAACTTGGTGTCTGTGTCTGTCATGAACAGGTGAGACCAGATTGTGTGGACTGCAAAGGAGAAACCCAAAACGCAAGTAAAAGTAAATAAGATTAACGTTTATTGAGATAAGTGATATAAATATATAAATAAGCAAACACCCCAAAATACAACAGTGCTCAGCCACAAACAGCAGCAGACAGGAACTCATCAGACTGGGCAGCAGACAGGAACTCATCAGACTGGGCAGCAGACAGGAACTCATCAGACTGGGCAGCAGACAGGAACTCATCAGACTGGGCAGCAGACAGGAACTCATCAGACTGGGCAGCAGACAGGAGCTCATCAGACTGGGCAGCAGACAGGAGCTCATCGGGCTGGGCAGCAGACAGGAGCTCATCGGGCTGGGCAGCAGACAGGAGCTCATCGGGCTGGGCAGCAGACAGGAGCTCATCGGGCTGGGCAGCAGACAGGAGCTCATCGGACTGGGCAGCAGACAGGAACTCATCAGACTGGGCAGCAGACAGGAACTCATCAGACTGGGCGGCAGACAGCGGGTCATCAGACTGGGGAGCTGGCAGCGGGTCATCAGACTGGGGAGCTGGCAGCGGGTCATCAGACTGGGGAGCTGGCAGCGGGTCATCAGACTGGGGAGCTGGCAGCGGGTCATCAGACTGGGAAGCTGGCAGCGGGTCATCAGACTGGAAGGCCGGAACCAGGACATCAGACTGGAAGGCCGGGACATCAAACTGGAAGGCCGGGACATCAAACTGGAAGGCCGGGAGCGGGGCATCAGACTGGAAGGCAGGCAGCGGGGCATCAGACTGGAAGGCAGGCAGCGGGGCATCAGACTGGAAGGCCGGGACATGAGAAGAAAAGGCAGGCAGCGGGTCATCAGACTGGAAGGCCGGCACCGGGACATCAGGCTGGGAGACCGGGACATCAGGCTGGGAGACCGGGACATCAGGCTGGAAGGCAGGCAGTGGGACATCAAAGTGGAAGGCTGGAACGTCAGGCTGGAAAGCCGGCAGCGGGTTAGACTGGAAGGCTAACCCGCTGGGACATCAAGCTGGAAGGCTGGAACATCAAGCTGGAAGGCTGGCACCAGGACATCAGGCTGGAAGGCTGGGGCGTCAGGCTGGAAGGCCGGCAATGGGACATCAGACTGGAAGGCTGGGACGTCAAGCTGGAAGGCTGGAACATCAAGCTGGGGGGCTGGAACCAGGGCATCAGGCTGGAAAGCTGGGGCATCCGGCTGGAAGGCTGGGGCATCAGGCTGGAAGGTCGGCAATGGGACATCAGACTGGCAGGCTGGGACGTCAAGCTGGAAGACTGGAGCGTCAGACTGGGTGGCAGGCACTGGAGCGTCAGACTGGGTGGCAGGCACTGGAGCGTCAGACTGAGTGGCAGGCACTGGAGCGTCAGACTGGGTGGCAAGCACTGGAGCGTCAGACTGTAACAGGTTGGTTGGTGTGGAGGCAGGTTGGGTTACTGGCAGGATTGTGTGGGTCGGAAAGAACTTCCGCTTCTTTTTTGGTTTAGCCACTGCAGCTTTGTACGTAGGTGCAGGGCTGTAGGAAAAGAACGTATCTGGGCAAAATGAAGACCAGGGAACTGTGGCTGGAGGAGGGTTTTGTGGGCTTGTTACAGGTAGAGGAGAAGAGGCAGGTGGGTTAAAGGCAGGATAGGTGCAGGGAGTAGAAACAGGGTATTGATACTTTGTGGGGAGCAGGGTATATTGGACGGTAGCTGATGTTGCCTGGGGTGATGGGAGAAAGGACGCCTGAGCTGGCAGGTGTTTAGTAATGGGTCTGGGTTGAGGAGAGCTGACAGAAGCTGGGCATAACAGGTCTGACCATGCCTGAAGTATAGGCAACACAAAAGTGAGCTCACATACCCTCCGTCTGACCAGGGACTGCACTTCAACTATACAATCCTCCAACAACTGTTTGGGACAAACTGAATAGTGCTCCACAAAGGATGCAGCATCATCCTCCAATAGCCATACCAAGGACACAACCTGGTTAATGCTGAAGGGGGGAGAAAAGTCATCACAACCCTTTGGGATACAAGGCAGAGCCAGCTCTGTACACATTCTAATCAAAGGCTGAACATCCTCCAACAATATACTGCCCTGATCGACCACAGTGTGAGCTAAACGGATAATCTCCAGCAGCTGATCACTGGACCATCCTTTCAATGTCTGCCAGAGGTAGTCAGAACTCTTTGTTGCCAGCAGAGCATAATAGGCAATTATATCTGAATCCATTCCAAAAATGGGAAACAGAACCGAGATGGTTCCCCTGTGCAGCCACTTCTGGTCAGAGATGGCCTTGGTATACTGTCATGAACAGGTGAGACCAGATTGTGTGGACTGCAAAGGAGAAACCCAAAACGCAAGTAAAAGTAAATAAGATTAACGTTTATTGATATAAGTGATATAAATAAGCAAACACCCCAAAATACAACAGTGCTCAGCCACAAACAGAAACCCACAGACAACAGATAAATATGTACAGGCACAGGGAAGTACCGAAATCAACACGTCAGCCAGGCCAGGGTCATACACGGAAAGATCAAGGGATAACAAGGGCAGTCCAGAATCACAAACGATTAGCCAAGCCAGGGTCACGCACGGGAGAGTCACAGGTCACAGGTTCAGGGCACATGGAAGAGAGATACCAAGGCAAGTGTGTGTGGGCTGGCCGGGTATTTATAATCTGCCAGTGATTGGCCTCATGTGACAGCTGAGCGCAGAAAGAGCTGTCTGCTCCACACTGCCACAGTACTGGTGGACGCCAGTACTGCGGCCCAAAGATGATATCCCAGCAGGGAAGGCCTCTCCTGACAGTTATAAACTGCCAGGAGACACCTGCTGGTGGACCACAGTACTGCACGCCAAATGATGGGTCTTACCAGCGGACGGATCCATTCCTGACAGTGTCTTTGTCTTCGCCCTGCGATAGTGGGCCACCACTATTAGTAAAATGAAAACTTTGAAATGGTCACTGCCAGCCCCTCTATTAGAGCCTGGCATAGCACACTGTATTATTCTTTAATAAAAACAAGGCTTGTAAATACCTGTTTAGAGCGATCCTCAGGCCAGTCACATAACTCTCGGCCGGTTTCCAGGGCTACTGCAGGAGGGGCTGAGCAGACATGTGACCTCCACAGTTGACGTCAGAGGGAGATCTCGGCCCCTCCTGCAGAGGCCATCCATCAGAGCTGTACAGCGGCCGTGAGTCGTGACTGGCCTGAAGACAGCTCTAAACAGGTATTTACAAGCCTTGTTTTTATAGAAGACTTAAGTGGGGTACACTGATGAAAGAAAATTCTTATGAAAATTCTTACAAATATTCTCGTACGACAAAGGCTTTTTTTGTTGTTTATTGTTCCTGATCATGCGCAGTCTTTCTTTTCTGATTTTTCTTGTACGAAAATCATTCGAAAAAGGTACACATTAAACAAGAATCGTTCATTCTGTTCCCATACAAGAAAGTTTTTTGAAGTTTGTCCCTTTGGGAATGTTTGTATAAAAACTTGGAATCGGCTGTCGAAAGTTGTGTACACACTATACGAAAATCGTATGAAAATTCTTTGGAAGAAAATGTTCGCCCAATTTTCTTATAGTGTGTACGAGCCTTTAACATGTGCTATGCCAGGCTTAATAGAGGGTCTGGCATAGACTTACTTAAATGGGTTAACAACCACTTTAACCACTTTCCGACCGGCGCACGACGATGTACGTCCCTTTTTTGAAGAGGGATATCTCGGTAACGGCAGCAGCTGCTGCCACAACCGAGATATCCATCTCTTCAGGTGCTGGTCGGCATTCCGATAATGGTGGTCATCGCGGCGTATTCGCCGCGAGATCACCGTTATCGGCGGCGGGAGAGGTGCCCCCCCTCCCGCCGCTCTCCCGCGCCTTCCGCCGCTTACCGGAACCGTCGGCAGCGGCGGAGGCGATCGGGTCCTTTCCCCTCCTGTGCATAGAGATGAGTGACGCTAAGATGGCCGCCACTCATCTCTATACCATAGGAGGGCGGAAGCGACGTCAAAAACGTCACTTCCGCCCATACCTCTTAAAGAGGAATTTTCAAATGTCATTTTTTTAAATGAAATTTTTTTTTTTTATTTTTTTTTTTCATTGAAGTCCATATATGAGATCTGAGGACTTTTTGACCCCAGATCTCATATTTAAGAGGACCTGTCATGCTTTTTTCTATTACAAGGAATGTTTACATTCCTTTTAATAGGAATAAAAGTGAGCCAATTAAATTTTTTTTAAAAAACAGTGTAAAAATAAATAAAATCAAGAAAAATAAATAAGAAAAACAAAAAAAAATTTTTTTAAAGCGCCCCGTCCCGACGAGCTCGTGCGCAGAAGCGAACGCATACGTGAGTAGAGCCTGCATATGAAAACGGTGGCCAAACCACACATGTGAGATATCGCCGCGATCGGTAGAGCGAGAGCAATAATTATAGCTGTAGACCTCCTCTGTAACGCAAAATATGCAACCTGTAGAATTTTTTAAACGTCGCCTATGGAGATTTTTGAGGGTAAAAGTTTGATGCCATTCCACGAGCGGGCGCAATTTTGAAGCGTGACATGTTAGGTATCAATTTACTCGGCGTATTATCTTTCACAATATATAAAAAAATTGGACTAACTTTACTGTTGTCTTATTTTTTTATTCAAAAAAGTGAATTTTTTCCAAAAAAAGTGCGCTTGCAAGACCGCTGCGCAAATACGGTGTGAAAAAAAGTATTGCAATGACCGCCATTTTATTCTCTCGGGTGTTAGAAAAAAAAACAATATATAATGTTTGGGGGTTCTAAGTTTTTTTCTAGCAAAAAAAACTGTTTTAAACATGTAAACACCTAAAATCCAAAGCGAGGCTGGTCTTAAAGTGTTTAAAGTGTTTTCTTCTTTACACAACATTTGAACAGCAGCAGGAGCCATTGGTTCTCGCTGCTGTCAATCAGATGCAGTGAAGAGGAAGGCGGCTCCATAGACATACAGGTCAGGAGAATGCATACTATGCTCTCCCCATAGGCAGCAGCTGGTTATGGTGGTCCTAAAAAGAAGAGGAAGAGCCAAGATCACCGCCAGGGACCCCAGAAGAGGAGAATCATGGCCACTCTGTGCAATATCACTGCACAGAGCAGGTAAGTATTAGGCCTCATGCACACGAGACACTGTTAAACGCGCGTTCAGAGGCAGTTGGACACTTTTTTCAACTGCACCTGAACACATGCAATGTTATCATATGTGTCCATGTACACAGTCTCGTTTTTTTCCCGTTTTTATGCAGTTGCGTTTAACCTCGTTTTTTCAGAAGCAAAAAAATGCGTTCAGAAACTTTGCTTTTCCACGTTTCAGACGCAAAACGCGGCTAAACGCGGCTAAACGCGGCTAAACGCAGGTACCTGTGTTTAGCCGCGTTTGCGTTTATAAGCCTTTTTAAAGGAACCTAATTTTTTGGACCAGAAAACTCAGAAATATGATGGTAAACCATAAAAAATACTAGAAAAATTGGTTTAAAATGTCGTAATTAGTTTAGATAGTTCATAGAGCATATATACTCACTAATGCATACATGTTTGTGAAATATCCAACGGACATTCGCTGTGCCATCAACGGATGGGTCCAATATCGACGAGCTCTGACTCTGGACCTCTCACGCAATTTGCGACGACGTTGCTGCCTCATCAAGAGCAACATCAGGAGCATTTCCTGACATATATTCAATATGGGATCCATTTAAAAAAAAAAAAACACAGAAAGAGAGGCAAATGCAAGTGTACAACTGCTCTCTCTCTGCTGCTGCTGCTCACTCTGATCAAAATGGCAGAAATAGTTAATAATACATGCTTTCTGAGCTTGGGGAGGGTCTATATGATGTTATCTTTACAAATGCTTATAGACGCAAACGCGGCTAAACGCAGCATGAAAACATAGCAAAACGTGCGTTTTTAAACGCAGGTTTCTTCTTTTTAAAACATGCGTTCAGCAGAGTTTGCATCTGCGTCTCGTGTGCATGGGGCCTAACACGTTTGGTATTTTAATAAAAAAAAATATTTGACTTTAGTAACACTGTAAATGTTAACAATACAATAAGACACAACAAGATTCTTCACAAAAGAAACACTAGCAATGAGCTTAGTGTTTGGTCTGCACAGCGGGGTCTCCCCACGTTGAGGACATGTTGTCTAATATGGTCCTGGAGGGGGTGCATGCTTGTCTCCTCCTTTTACTGGCCAGCCAGGCTGCATGTTCACATTGAGGGTCTAGTACAGATTTTTTGGGGGACCCCACAATTTTTATTGTGTAGATCCCCCTTAAAGACCATACCAGATGGGGCATGACGACTGCGCTGCTTAATAGCCGCCTGATTACAGAGCTTCGCTCGGACGCCAGAGAATTCAAGTTCTCCCAGAGGCCCATGAAACCCAATTGTGGCAGTTTTTGCAGCCACAGTCTTGGGCAACCATCAGCTATGCCCCACAAAATGAGGGATGTGCTGCAGCTTGGCAAGCTGGATGGCTTTCTCCATCCACTCCCGGCTGGTCTCTGACAAAATGGCACTTTGCTGCATTTGCCACTTCAGATCTCCCTGTATCAGACACCATACTGAAAAGCATGCTAACTTTACTAAGATAATCACTACAACCTGATATGACCTCATGCTTCCACCGTATGTAGGCTGGTATACAAGATCTAGGGGACAGAGTGGACCAGGAAGAAGATAAATTGTGCGATAATGCAGAAACCTTCAACATGCTAGTTAACACTCCGTCTACACTTGACGAGGAAAAAGCATGGCTTAAATCCAAAGTTGCAAACCTAGAAGATAGGTCTTGCAGGAACAACTTTAAAATACGGGAAATCCCAGAGTCAGCACAGCAATTACAACTGCCAATTTGTGCAAGACCTCTTTCTGGTGATTCTACCATCTCTCATGTCAGCAGATCTAACCATTGATTAGATCCATTAAGTTCCTAAGCCAAGTTATCTACTGTCTTAAGTCCCTAGGGATGTTATTCTTCGTGTACACTTCTATCAAGTCAAGGAACAGTTCCACAAAGCAGAAAATCTTCAAATATAATCTTCATCAACACTGCAATCTTCTCACTGTCACCAATGCCCTGAGAAATCATAACATTCTACACCGCTGAAAATATCCTGCCAAGCTTACCATCACACATAATGGTGTGATGAAAACCATATCTACTCTGGATGAAGGTTTGAAGCTTCTCCAGGATATCATTCCGAAACCTCCGCCTTCTCATCCTGCATCCAGCGATCACTGCCAAATCCTTCCTGATTGGCAAAAAGTCCTGCAACGGGGATCTCCTCAGCATCTTTCCTCAGGGGGCTCATAGACAGCTCTCAGAGATTCCACCCTTCTCCGACTACACGGCCATATGAGCATTCCCCATCTAGCTCTAGTGAGTACTGCCTTTGTTCCTTCTGTTAGGATGTCATTTTTAGTATTTTTCATTTTGTTCCTATAATGTAAACTTGTTATAGTTTTATTCTACATACTCCCAGTTTGTTGTTCTGAGTCATAGATGCTCAGGCTCTTTTGTGTTGCCCAGTTTTTTTGCTACACAACCAGCCTTGGATGCAGCATCAACTGTTATAATTGACTCTATCATTACTCATGATACATGGAATACCTTTTACTACACAATGACCAATCTGCCTACTGTCCACTCAATGAGGTTTCAAACAACATGCTATACTGCCTATTTTTATACTCTATATGGCAGGGGTAGGCAACCTGGGGCCCTCCAGCTGTTTCGGAACTACATTTCCCATGAGGCATTGCAAGGCTGGTAGTTAAAATTACTCCCAAAGGCATGATGGTTCAAAATGATGTCTATAAATACCCGTGGGTTGAATCACCCTGTCAAGTGCTTCTCATAATGGTGTGAAGCACGTAACACCCATGCTGATATTGTGTGTGCCCAAGAGACACACTTTAAACTATATGGCACCCCTAAAGGCTAACACAAAGATTTTCCCCATATCTATTTACTGCGAGCTACCTTAAAAAGGGGGTGCTTCTCACCATTAAAATCTCTGTGGCCTTTAGCCTACAGGACTCAATATCAAATCCTTATTCTAGTGTGTCACATTAACAATTGCCTGTACACTCTGGCTGGAATATTCTCTCCTAACTCCCACCAATTACACTTAATGCAAAAACTGATGTCTAGAATTGAAAAAGTGAAATATGAGAACCTCATTTTGTGTGGGGACTTCACTGCCATGGTAGATCCTCATATTGACACTATCTCCCCTAGATTACACCTACTTCTCCACTAGACATTATTCTAGAATAGATATGTTCTTTGTTGACAAATGGCTCTTACAGCGGGTTTAAGCTGTAATTTCTGACATCACATGGTCCGATCACACGGCCATAACTATAGATATAGCAGAAACGCAGACGTGTACCAGATCTAAAGTGTGGTGCTGTAATACAAAACTTTTACAGGAACCCTCTAACAACCGTTTGCCCTCTCAGCATCTTTGAGAATTTTTCAAGCTCAATTTCCCATCGGCTGCTGACAAGTTATCTCTATGGAATGCCCATAAAGCATACATTCAAGAGATTCTCATTCAATGAAGTGCAAGAGTGAAAAAAGCATACAACCTTTGCCTAAACCATTTTCTACAGGAACTCCACACCCTAGAGTCCAGCAACAAGCACAACCCTACCCTGAATAATCAACAAGCCTTAAAGTGATACTTAAGTCTTGTTTTTTTTTTCTTAAACATAGCAAACATGTTATAGATACCTGCTCTGTGTGGTGGTTTTGAACAGAGCAGCCCAGATCCTCCTCTTCTCAGGTTCCCTCACCGGCGCTCCTAGCCCCTCCCTCCTGCTGAATGCCCCCAGAGCAAGCAGCTTGCCATGGGGGCACCCAAGCCTGGCCGCTACTCTGTGTGTCCATTCAGACACGAAGCCCCGGCCAAGCCCTGCCCCCTCTCTCTCTCATGATTGGCTCACTCTCTTTGATTGACCGCAACAGCCAATCATGAGGGAGAGTCCTGGAAAGCCAAGCCTCTTGTACAACATCTCTGGATCGAGATGGGCTCAGGTAAGCATTAGTGAGGCTGAGAGGGGCTGCTGCACACAGAAGTTTTTTTTTATCTTAATGCATAGAATGCATTAGGACAAAAAACTTCCTGCCTTTAAAAAAACACTTTAACCAAACTTCAGAGCGACCTCCAGGTCCACCTGCTTAAACAGCACGATTTTCATCTGAAGTAACTTAAATCATGCTTCTATACCTCTGATAATAAACCTGGAAAATGTATGGCCCATGAGTGAAACACAGACCGACCATGACCAGAATTTCCATAACCATCTTACCACTGAACAGAAGGTCGGTAACCCACAAAAAATAGCAGATATTTTTGCTGATTACTACAGCTGCCTCTACAATTTAAAAACTGATTTGTCCACTCCACAACTATCCGAAACTGATATAAATTAATTTCTATCTTCAGTCAACCTCCCCTCACTGAGCAACTGAAGATACTAAATGCTGCAATAGATCAACGGAAAATGCAGAAAGCTATAGCTTCTCTGCCGCATAACAATTCTCCCAGATCTGATAGGTTCTCAAATTAATATTATAAGGCGTTTTAGGTTATACTTTCTCCTCATATCACCAATCTCTTTACAGCGGCAGCTTCGGCTGCTGCATTTCCTCCCGAAATGCTGAAACCTGGTTAGGATCCGAGAACTCCTTCTCCTAAACTCAGACATAAAATGATATGCCAAGATTATTGCTCACCGTCTTACGCACATGTTGTAGTACCAACACTTGTTCAGCCTGACCAAATGGGATTTACGTCCGGTAGGCAATCTTTGGATGCCACCAGGCATATTATCAACATTATCTTCTTTGGAGAGCTTTGTCATGTGCCTTCTCTGCTTCCATCTATTGATGCAGAGAAGGCATTTGACAGAGTACATTGGAACTACATGACTCAGGTGCTTCTTAAATTTGGATTCCGTGGAAATATTCTTTCTGCTATTCTAGTGTTGTCCCAGCCCTCAGCTCAGATTTAAACATCAGGTATGTTGTCTAAACCCTTCAATATTACAAACGAAATGCACCAAGGCTGACCATTGTCCCCTACCATATTCAATCCTATGATTTAACCATTGGCCGAGAAAATTCAATCCCACCCATCCATTTTAGGATTTCAGTTACGCACCAGACAACACAAGATCAACCTTTTTGTGGACGATGTGATATTGCTCCTCGGGAACCCCCAGATCTCCCTACCCAATTTTCCTTTATTACAGAGATGTGATAGGATTTGGGAACCCTCAGACATGCTATTTAAAGAAATTGGACATTTTTAATGTTACACTTTATGCATTTAAAAAAAATCACTATGCCTGGCCAAATAAAATAAAAATAAAAATGTTTGTGCTTTAGTACATGTTCCCCAAGGCAGTGCCCACATACATGTGGATGCTAAACATATCAGTCTGTGGTAATTAAGAAATATCTGTTTTCCAAACCTTTCAGATTCATACTTAAGAATGAAGTTCCAAACAAATCTTAAAGTGGTAGTAAAGTGTGCTTTGTAATTTTTTCCTGATTTTTTCTTCACTGCTCCTGGCCCCTCCCACCTGTCGAGTGTCCCCACAGCAAGTAGCTTGCTATGGGGGCACCTGAGCTGAGCTGCAGCTCCATGTGTCGATTTAGACATGGAGCTGTTGTTTGGCCTTTCCCCCTCTCTCTCCTGATTGGCTTTCTGACTTTGATTGACAGCCGCGGGAGCCAATGACGCCGCTGCTGTGTCTCAGCCAATCAAGAGGGAGAGTCCCGGACTGCCAAGGGATTTATAAACATTGCTGG
This sequence comes from Lithobates sylvaticus, assembly GCA_028564925.1. Classification (NCBI taxonomy): domain Eukaryota; kingdom Metazoa; phylum Chordata; class Amphibia; order Anura; family Ranidae; genus Lithobates; species Lithobates sylvaticus. The sequence goes on from CM053029.1 coordinate 284,695,019, forward strand.
ACAAAGATGGGGCTCAGGTAAGTATTAGAGGGTGCTGTGGTGGCTGCTACACACAGAAGGCTTTTTACCTTAAAGAGGAAGTAAACCCCAGACTTTTTCGCTTTTTATTATTATCATTCAGCGATGTATTTATAAGTCTTGCATATAAAAAGATTCTCTTATTCTGGGATTCGGCCGCACCATCTTTACTATTGATTGCTGACTCTTGTGTGGATGTTATTTCTGCCCTTCATTTCCTTCCCTGTGTAAATCTTGCGCATGCACGATTGCGATCGCAATCACATGTAAACCAAGCCTCTATCCAGGAAGGTAAGGAGGAGGGCACAGCTTCCTTTCTGTGCCGTTCTCCACAGCCTGGCATGTTGTGGATAGTGAAACAGCACACATAGCATGCTGTTAAAGAAGCTATGGACTGGGAATGCACCAGTGACATCATTACAGATTGCAGGATGGATTGTGAAGAAACTGTTATGATCACGATCGGAAATTCCGCCAGCAAAAGTCTAATGAGATCTTTTGGTCGGAAAATGCGACCGTGTGTATGCTCCATTGGACTTTTGCTGGCGGAATTCCAGGCAGCAAAAGTTTGAGAGCAGGTTCTAAATTTTTTGGTCGGAAAAAGTTTTGATCGGAAATTCTGATTGTCTGTACCAATTCCGACGCACAAATTTCCTATGCATGCTCGGAAACAATTTGACGCATGCTCGGAAGCATTGAACTTAATTTTCTCGGCTCATCGTGTTGTATGTCACTGCGTTCTTAATGGTCGAAAGTTAAGCAAACTGTTGTGTGACCGTGTGTATGCAAGACAAGCTTGAGCAGAATTCCGTCGGAAAAATCATCCAAGATTTTTCCGACGGAAAAATCATCCAAGATTTTTCCGACGGAAAAATCATCCAAGATTTTTCCGACGGAAAATCCGTTCGTGTGTACACAGCATTAGAGTAGGTGAAATTTCATGAGCAATCAGTTGTCTGTTCTATGTAGATTATAATGAGCTAAAGTGATAGTGGAGAGTTTACAACCACACGAATGCATAGAATGCATTATGATTAAAAAAAAACTTCTTCCTCTGTCTCAATTGGAAACAAAGTTTTTAAAAACGGTTGTTTTTTCAGGAGCAGTGATTTTAGTGCTTAAAGTGAAACAATAAAAATTAAAAATTCCTTTAAATATCATGCTTGGGGTTGTCTATAGTTTGCCTGTAAAGTAGCGCACCTTTCCTGTGTTTATTACTGTACCACAGCAAAATTACATTTCTAAAGCAAAACATTTCATTCAAAATAGCTCGCGGCTGTAATGAATTTCCGGTTCCTGGCAATATAGAGTTAAAATCCCCCCCCAAAAAACGGCATAGGTTCCCCCACCAGTCCATACCAGGCCCTCCGAGTCTGATATGGATATTAAGGGGAACTCCACGCCAATTAAAAAGAAAAAAAATGGCATAGGGGTCCCCCTAAAGTCCATACCAGACCCTTATCCGAGCATGCAACCTGGCAGGCCGCAGGCCCTCAACATGGAGAGGGTGCTTTGGGGTCCCCCAAAACACCTTGTCCCCATGTTGATTGGGACAAGGGCCTCATTCCCACAACCCTTGCCCGGTGGTCGTAGGGGCTTATCGGAAACCGGATAACCCCTTTAATAAGGGGGCCCCCAGATCTGCTCCCCATGTGAATAGGTATCATGTACATTGTACCCCTACCCATTCACAAAAAAAAAAAAGCAGTGAAATGTGACAAAAAACAATAGCCGGTTTTTGACAATTCCTTTATTGCAAAATAGCTTTGAGTGGTGTTCTCCCCCTGTGTCTCCTGGTGCTGTCTCTCTTGCCGCCGTCTTCTGTTGCTGTCTCTCCCTCCACCACCGAATTCTCATGCTGCCGTGTTCTTCCTCTCTGCCGTGTTCTTTCTCCCCTGCCGTCTTCCTCCATTGTGTTGTCCCCGCTGTCTGGCGTCTCTTACACAGCCATGGGGCGTGACCATCTGTTGACGTCACATGCAGAGCCCGTCCCATTTTTTCCCCAAAAAATAAAGGGGCAGGCTTTCCATGTGACATCAACGGTTGGTCAGGAAACATGGCTATGTAAAAGACACCAGACAGCGGGGACAACAAAACAGAGGAAGAACACGGCGGCGAGGAAGAACATGGCAGCGGGAGAAGTAGGCGGTAGCTGAAGAGACGGCACCAGGAGAAGACGTTGGGAGACACGGCTCGGGGAGAAGACCACTCAGAGCTATTTTACAATAAAGGAATTGTCAAAAAACGGTTATTGTTTTTTTGTCACATTTCACTGCTTTTTTTGGTGAATGGGTAGGGGTACAATGTACCCGATACCCATTCACATAGGGGGGCCGGATCTGGGGGCCCCCTGCTATTTTTTACTTTCAGTGGGGAAGCCGCTGACAGCTCAAGATTCATTGGTTGTTAAGGTAAGGACACGGCAGCTGGCTTCCCGGCCCCCCAATTAGCAACCAGCTATATACAGTGTTAAAATAATAATCGCAAAACACATCAAAAATCACATCACATACGCAACAGTTGCGTTTCTGGCGCGGTTCCATTGAAATCTATTACCTGCAAATCGCGTGAAAAAAGTCCCCAACCATTTCCAAAAACGTACTGGCCGCAAAACGCATAGATGAGAACTAGTACCATAGGAAACCATGTTAAATGGACTGTAGAGTGTTTATGGAAACTGAAAAATGCACTTAAAAATGAATAGGTGTGAACCTAGGGTCAGGGCAAATTCACACTGGAGTGAGAGGAGAGGTTCTTTACAGGCGCTATTTTTATCTCTATAGCGCCTGTTAAACGCCTCCAGTGTGAAAGCAGCCTAAAATATAAAAGATCTTACAGTTGGGGGCGTGGCCTGGAGCGGCATGAGGTAGGACGCTAGGAAGCTGAGCTCCGCCGGCCAAACATCCTAATTACCTCATCCTCTGCTTTTAAAATCAACCCGAGACCCGGAAATGATCCCTATAGGTCCGGGCTACTACCGGCTCCATGTCGCCGCCGAAAAGAAGCGCACCTTCAGCCTCAAAACTTGACCAATACCGCCGTCAGGAGAAGGACTCCCCGGCCAAAGATGGCGGCGCCACGAGGGGAGAGGAAATGTCCGTCGGCGCAGACACGGCTAAGGTACTAGAAGCTATTACCTCCTGTCAGGAAGCCATCACAGCCTGTCAAACTAACCTCACAGCTCGGATAGAAGAAGTGAAAGTCGATATCTCCTTAGTGAGACAAGACTTCCAGAAGCTGAGGGAAAGGGTCACTGAGGCAGAGGTCCGGCTGGGCACAGTGGAGGACTCCCTCCCCCCCCTCCAACACTCTGCTGAAAACATGCAGCTGCAAATGAATCAGCTCATGCAGAAGCAGGATGATTTAGAAAATAGGATAAAAAGGTGCAACCTCAGATTCATAGGTATTCCAGAGGGAGCGGAGGGAAGGGACCCCCCCACCTTTTTGGAGAAATTGCTTTGTGACACGTATGGCAAAGAGGCATTCTCCCCCACATTCGTTGTGGAGAGAGCGCACCGTATGTCGGGCAGACCACCCCCTGCTGGGGCACCCCCTCGTACGTTCATAGCGAAGTTCCTCAATTTCAGGGACAGGGATGCCATACTGCGCCTCAGTAGGGAAAAGGGCAACATTCCTCTTGGTGATAAGATGGTTGCGGTTTTCCCCGACTTCTCAGCAGAAGTAAAACGCAAACGCAAGACCTTCATGGAGGCAAAAAGACGCCTCCGCATCAAACATGTGAAATACGCCATGCTCTTTCTGGCACGTCTGCGAGTGGAGGGAGAGGATCGTGCACACTTCTTTGATGACCCAGAGGAAGTCATCACTTGGCTTGAACGCAGAGAAGAACGCAGATAAACGCCCCATCAGTTTGCATCGCCTCCTATCCCGTCACATTCTCCACAGCCTCCACCCCTGACTACCCTTTGGACAAATGGTAGGGCAACAGTCTGCATTGTGGACATTGCTCACTGATACTGTTGCCCCTGAATCACAACGTGACCAATAGAGGAGGGTGAGTAATGTGCGGTTAAAGGGGTTATGCATGTTTTCCTCCTCTTAAAGCCATCCCCCAGCTGACTCTGTATGGAAGACACTGCAGCGGAACACCTTAACACAGACCCTGTCCCAGCTGCCGTTGAAACCGCAAACTCTCCACAATACAATATCTTGCTTCCTGGACTTTTTGTCCCCCGAATATGCATTATGGTCTCTTATGGGTTTCTAAAAAAAAAAAAAAATTTTCCTTTTTTTTTTTTTTTTTCTCTTCCTTTTGTTTTTCCCTCCTTTCCGGCAGAGGGCGGCACTCTGCAAGCGAACTCACTACCGACAGTTTACACAGTCCTGTAATGTGTAACGTTTTACAGCGAAATTTCGCCCCAGTTACTGAGACCTGCAATTTGAAATGGGTAGCCTCAACAAATGTAGTGCTGCTGATGTTCTCAGCTACAGCTGCACTACTCTATGCACGGGCCTTAACGGCCCTGTCCTTTGATTTTATGCTTTCTACCATTTCTTTTGCAGGCTGGACACCGTTCAAGCCATGTTGGCAGTTCAGGGTAAATGCCCGCACATGTTGGGGTTGGTGCAGGGCGGGGAGGGAGGGTTTACCACTTACACTAGCAAGAAACAGAAGACTTTATTGTGTGCAAAGTTATTCTATCTGGTACCGTGCCACTGATGCTATGTTACTGATTGCTTCTTCTTACAGGGAATTGTATACACTCATAACAGACAATAGGGGTGATCTGAATCCTGGTGTTTCATATTATACTCATATAGCCCCATGGCCGCATTGACACTCCTTACATGGAACGCTTGCGGGCTAAGGGACCCAATTAAAAGATCTGCTGTCTTCTCGCTGCTTAAAAAGCAGAAAGCAGACATCGTAGTCCTTGTCGAGACACATGCTGAAGGACTGGCTCAAAAGGCGCTCAGACGCCCATGGATCGGATGGGCTTACCATTCCGTCCATACCACACAATCTAGAGGTGTCTCATTGCTCATAGCCAAGACCACACACTTTGAACTGCAGGATTCAGAGATAGACCCTAACGGTAGATATATTTTTGTGAAAGCCAAGATATGTGGGGAACCTATGCTTATATTGGCCTTTTATGTACCACCACCATTCCAATACACTATTCTTTCTGATGGATTTAACTATATGGCCCTATATCCCAATATCCCGGCGGTGTGGCTAGGAGACTTTAATAATGTACTAGACCCAACAGTGGATAGACGGACGGGGTCTTCACCCCCTCCCGGATCTCACCGCCCCACAAGATTTGCAAGACTCTTAACTGACTTCAATTTAGTAGACACATGGAGGTCCAGGAATCCCATATCACAAGCATACTCCTGCTTCTCAGCGTCCCACCACTCTATGTCCCGCATAGACCTTATCTTAATATCTAAAACGCTACTCCCCAGACTGACAGACGCGGGATTCTCCTCCCGATCCTTATCAGATCACTGCCCCTACTGGATCAAACTCTCCTTGTTACACACTCGTCCACAGCCTACATGGCGCCTAAACCCCTTCTGGTTAACTTTGCTCCCAGAAGAAGATGACCTTACGGTGGAGTGGGAACACTACTTTGAGACCAACACAGGCTCTGCATCACCACAAATAGTCTGGGAGATGTTTAAAAAACATGCCCGCCTGACGCTTAGCACACGTATTAATAAACTAAAACGGGTGTCTGGGGCGACTTTAGAGAGGGCCACAGATCATCTCCTTGCTGTTGAGAGGGCATTTCTGGATGACCCGACGCCAGATAGGGCAAACAATCTTAAACTGTGCTCTAGAGCACTAGACCAACTACATTATGAAAAATCAAAACGCAAGCTTTTCTTCCACAAACAAAGGACATTTGAACACGGTGAAAGGGCTGGGAAGTTACTGGCATACATGGTACACTCCGAGGAGAGGCCCCCGGTAGTGATTTCACTCACCTCTCCTGGGGGTGTACTGGTGACAGAACCCGTTCAGGTGACCTCACGGTTTAAGGATTTCTATGCCAATCTATACGCCACCACGGATCCAGGCGACTCCACCTTGATGGAGTCATTTCTGGCTGATTTGCCGATCCCCACACTAACCAGGGAACAGACGGAGGACCTTGAGGCCCCCCTAACCATAGAGGAAATTAAACGGGCAGTGGCTGAATTCCCCAGATCTAAAGCACCAGGCTCAGACGGTCTCCCAGTGGAGTTCTACTCTACATACTCGGACTCCCTAGCCCCCAGACTACTAGCACTATACAACGCCATATTCAGCAGCTCTGAACTCCCTGCCTCCATGAGAGAAGCTACCATAGTACTGATTCCCAAACCTGGCAAGGACCCACACCTCCCAGAGTCTTACCGCCCCATATCCCTACTTCAAGTTGACGTCAAAATTCTAGCGAAAATACTGGCTATACGGCTCAATACTGTTATCCTTGCACTAATACACGAAGATCAGGCTGGCTTCATGCCAGGTAGAAATACATCTTTCAACCTGAGGAGACTATTTATCAATCTCCAGGCAGTACATGACAACCCGGGATCTAGAGTGATAGTAGCCTTAGACACCGCTAAGGCATTCGACTCCGTGGAATGGAGTTGCCTCTGGACATGCCTGGAGAGGTTCGGGCTGGGCCCCAAATTTATAAAGTGGGTTCAGCTCCTGTATCAAAACCCAGTGGCAAGGGTACTAGCAAATGGCTGGCCTTCAGACCTATTCCCCCTTTCTAGGGGCACAAGACAGGGGTGTCCTCTGTCGCCACTTCTGTATGCACTGGCGGCAGAGCCGCTGGCTATAGCCATACGCACACATCCAGGAATAGTGGGCCTACGAAGGGGCGAGGTCACGGAAACCATCAGCACATATGCAGACGACACCCTACTATACCTTGATGACTCTGGGGACTCTCTGCCAATTGCATTAGCATTGATAGAGCGCTTCGGGGTATTCTCCGGTCTTCGGATTAACTGGGACAAATCCCAAATACTCCAACTTGATAGCTTCCCGCCAACTAGCGATAGGGCCCTACTCCCTCTTAAGAGAGTGGACACAATTAAATACTTAGGGATATGGACCACTCGAGATCCAGCGGACTACATCTCGCTCAATATAACCCCAATCTTTGAGATGCTTAAGCAGAAGACTCAGCTGTGGGCCCGTCTCCCCCTTGGGGTCATGGGCCGCATAAATCTCGTGAAGATGGTTCTACTACCAAAAATTTTGTACCTGATCTGGCATTCACCGGTATACTTGGTGCTTAGGCATTTCAAAGTAATGGAAACTATTCTTAAACCATTCATATGGGGCAATACTAGACACAAGCTGGCGTGGCATAAGCTGAAACATCCGACTGACCTTGCTGGAATGGCACTTCCTGACTTCAACACATACTATCTAGCGGCCCAACTCTCACAGATCTTTCATATTGACAAAGTGGACAGGAGTAGGTTTCTGCACTGCTTGTGCCCAAGATGGCTGCTACCCACTCAGGATCCCTTAGTGGCAATAGCGGGGGGAGTGGAGGGCGAAGGGCGACTCTCTGACAACCGCTCCCTACTCTACCAATATAAGAAGATATGGAATATGGCCTCAGATAAATTGCACATTACACCACCGCACAAATATACTTCCCTGTGGCACAATAGAACACTACCAGAGTTTGACCTCATCCAGGATAATGAGGTATGGAGCTCCAGGGGCATATACTACCTGTCACACATTACTCAAAACGGGAAACTGAAGACCTTCGATAGCCTGAAAGCTGAATTTACACTACCGGACCACATGCTATTTAGATATGTACAACTACGACACGCCTTTCGCGCACAGTTCCCCCTAGATGACCTCTCCCTAAATGACAACCCCTTAGTGGCGGCAATAAAATACCCAGATCCTAAAAAGCTGATATCTCAGTTCTATAGCATGCTAACAGTACCACAGGCGACCACCTCAGCCTACGCCTTAAAGTCCAGATGGGAGGGAGAGATGGGCATTATAGAGGACGACGAGTGGAGTGATGCTCTAGATACATGCAAGTTGGTGTCGCCTAAATTATCAGACCGCCTAACTCAGATCTATATAATACACAGGGCCTACCTCACGCCACTTAGAGTATCTAGGTATAAAAACGACCAGCCGGCCACCTGTCCAATGTGCGACCTAGCGGTAGGCACGTTCTACCACTTAATATGGCAATGCACCAAAATCCAGGTATTCTGGACACAAGTTGTGCGCTTTCTGCATGATACAATGGGCTCTCCAATAACGCTTCAACCAAAACCATGCCTCCTGGGTATCTTTTCAGACCCGGGACTCAATAAATCCACCAAAACATTCCTGCATGAAACACTCTTTTCAGCACGAAAAGTCATTGCCAGAGCCTGGATGAGACCTGACCCGCCGGAACTCTCACATTGGATAGTGGAGGTTAATAATGCTCTACCTTACAAAAAACTAATCTATTCCCACAGAGGATGCCCACTCAAATACGAAAAGATATGGGAGAGCTGGCTTAAAGCCCCTGAAACATGTCTTTGACGCGCAATGTGATATACTGGATTCCTGGACCTTTCACCCCTCCTCTTTTTGTCTCTATTTCTTCCTCTGTGGCCATTTTCAGGTGTCCCCCCTTGTTCCTCAAAACTTTCCTCTCCAAGAATCCCCCACGACGTACAGGTATATATAGAACATGTAAGGAGAGGGAAGGCGGTGTCCTTCACCAAGCCATAATAGACACACTGTATGCATGGGACTAACTGTGCACGGTACCAGTGAAGATGTCTCGTATTGATACACACATTACGTGTAGATTAGAATATCTCCTATAAACAATACTGATTGCTATGTTTGGAGTTGTTTAAAAAAAAAGAAAACTTATTGTTTGTACCTTTTTCTGTTTTTGCTCAATAAAGCTTTGTTATAAAAAAAAAAAAGATCTTACAGTTCCCCAAAATCACCACCCCAAAACTAATTAAAAAGAAGAAAGAAAAGAAAAAAAAACACACAGCAACAAACAAGCTCAATAATGTACTTTTATTTTGCCAGCAGAAACAAAATTATGTATATTCATTTACTAGCTTCAAAAAAACTTCTACAGGATATATGGTGCTACATTTAGCAAAACAATTAGCAAATGAGTTTTAAGGGCCCTGCTCATAGGAGCTTACAATTAGAGTTGAGCGGACAGCTGGATGTCCGGGTTCGACGGGTTCTGCTGAACTTCACAAAAAAGTTTGAGTTCAGGACCCGAACTTGACCCTGAACCTAAATGGCAGCAAAATGTTGTTAAGAGCATGGCAAGTGCTCTGCAAACAAATGTGGATAGGCAAATAACTTAAAATAACATAAAATACATAAAAATAAAAAATAATAATCTTGACCTAGGAGGACGAAGTCCATATGGAGTAGGAGGTTGAGGTGGCGGTGTAGGTGGAAGCGGCGGTGGAGGAACACTGGTTTTTGTTTTTAATTCTTTTTTTTTTAATTAGGGTACACCCCAAAAGAGTGAGAAAGATCAAAAATACAACAATGGCTGGGTAAGGCCGGTAGTCCTGTGGGATCCATGTCTGGTTAATTTTAATGAACGTTAGCTTGTCCACATTGGCTCTGGACAGGCGGCTGCGCTTGTCTGTGGTAACGCCCCCTGCCGTGCTAAATACAAGTTCAGATAATACACTGGCTGCAGGGCAGGCCAGCACCTCCAAGGTGTAAAGGGCAAGCTCATGCCATGTGCCCAATTTGAAAACCCAGAAGTTGAAAGGGGCAGACCCGTCATTCAGTATGTGTAGGCATGTGAACACATACTGCTCCACCATGTTGGTGAAATGCTGCCTCCTGCTAAGACGTTCCATATCAGCTGGTGGTGCTGGTTGTTGTGGCGTGCTGACAAAGCTCTTCCACATTTCGGCCATGCTAACCCTGCCTTCCGAGGTGCTGGCGGTGCCACGGCTGCATTGGCAACCTCTTCCTCCTCCTCTGCCTTCGCCTTGTGCTTCCACTGTGCCCCCGCTGTCAGGTGGGAATGCCACCAGCAGCGCGTCTACCAGCGTGCCCTTGTACTCGCGCATCTTACGGTCACGCTCCAGTGAGGGAATTAAGGACGGTACATTTTCGTTGTAACGGGGATCCAGCAGCATGGCCACCCAGTAATCAGCACCAGTTAGAATGTGGGCAACTCGGCGATCGTTGCGGAGACACTGCAGCATGTAATTGCTCATGTGTGCCAGGCTGCCCTGAAAGCTGTCCTCTGTGGGAGGTGTAACGTCTGTGTCCTCTGTATCCCCCCAGCCACGCACCAGTGATGGCCATGAGCTGGTCTGGGTGCCACCCTGCTGTGAACATGGTTCCTCCTCCTCCATCTCCTCCTCATCCTCCACCTCGTCATCCTCCAAAACTGTGCCCTTGCTGGACAATTGTGTACCTGGCATTTGTTGGTGCAGGAACCCACCCTTGGAGCCACTTGTGAATGACTGCCCTGAAAGCCTTGGAAATTATCCCTCCTCCTCCCCCTCCTCCTCCTCCTGTGCCACATCTTCTTCCATCATCGCCCAAAGCGTTTTTTCAAGGAGGCATAGAACTGGGATAGTAACGGCGTCATCGGCACTGGCCATGTTGGTGGAGTACTCAAAACAGCGCAACAAGGCACACAGGTCTCGCATGGAGGCCCAGTTATTGGTGGTGAAGTGGTGCTGACCCACAGAGCGACTCACGCGTGCGTGCTGCAGCTGAAGCTCCACTATTGCCAGCTGCTGCTCGCACAGTCTGGCCAGAATGTGCAAGGTGGAGTTCCACCGTGTGGGCATGTCACATATGAGGCAGTGAGCGGGAAGGCCGAAGTTACACTGCAGCGCTGACAGGCAAGCAGCAGCAGGGTGAAAACACCGAAAGTGCACACAGACGGCCCGCACTTTCTGCAGCAGCTCTGGCATATCGGGGTAATTTTTAAGGAACCTCTGGACCACCAAATTCAGCACATGCGCCAGGCAAGGGATGTGCGTCAAACCGGCTAGGCCCAGAGCTGCTATGAGATTTTGCTCATTATCGCACACTACCAGGCCACTCTTGAGGCTCACTGCCACCAACCACTCATCGGTCTGTTGTTCCATGTCCCTCCACAACTCCTGCGCGGTGTGGGGTTTTTCCCCCAAACAGGAAAGTTTTAAAACTGCCTGCTGTCGTTTACCCCTGGCTGTGCTGAAGTTGGTGGTGAAGGTGTTACGCTGACCAGATGAGGAGGCGGTAGAGGATGAGGAAGCGGAGTAGGAGGAGTTAGCAACAGGAGGCAAACTGAAGCACCCTGCAATGCTCGGTGGTGGAAGGACATACGCCAAACTGCTATGCGCCTCAGGCCCAGCCGCCACTGCATTTACCCAGTGTGCTGTTAGGGAGATATAATGTCCCTGACGGTGCTTACTGGTCCACGTATCCGTAGTTAGGTGGACCTTGCCACAGATGGTGTTGCGCAGTGCACACCTGATTTTGTCCCCCACTTGGTTGTGCAGGGAAGGGATGGCTTGCCTGGAAAAGTAGTGGCAGCTGGGCTCAACGTACTGTGGGACAGCCAATGCCATCAGGCTTTTAAAACTCTGCGTCTCCACCAGACGGAATGACAACATTTCAAAGGCCAGGAATTTTGAAAAGCTGACATTCAGGGCCAGGGATCGCGGGTGGGTAGGGGGTACTTCCTCTTCCGCTCCAGTGTTTGGGAGATAGAGAGCTGAACGCTTTCATGGGACATTGTGGAGATGGTTGGTGACCCAGGTGGTAGTGTTGCTGGCAGATCCTCTGTTTGCGGAGTGGCAGGTGCCACTGTCACTATAGAGGTGGATGAAGAGGCCGAGACTGCAGTAGAAGAGGAAGCAGGAGGAGCCAGAGACCTTTCTTGGTTTTTGAGGTGTCTACTCCACTGCAGCTCGTGCTTTGCACTTAGATGCCTGGTCATGCAGGTTGTGCTCAGGTTGAGAACGTTTATGCCTTGCTTCAGGCTCTGATTGCACAGCGTGCAAACCACTCGTGTCTTGTCATCAGCACATTGACTGAAGAACTGCCATGCTAGGGAACTCCTTGGAACTGGCTTTGGTGTGCTCGGTCCCTTGCTGCGTTGGGCAGTAGCAGGCGTACTGTCTAGTAGGGATGAGCCCAGTGTTCAAATCGAACATCGTCCGTTTGATGAAACCAGAACTTTGCGGGCCGTTCGCATCAAATTCGTGTGATATGAACGGCCCACAATGCAATGCATTCGCAGTGCATTGCTGGCTGATGATTGGCCAAGCATGCACTGTGACCCGGCATGCTTGGCCAATCACAGCGCCGGCAGCGAGGAGAGCCATAATTGGCCACAGGCAGGATGCCTGTGGCCAATTATAGCTCAGGGGGTTTAGTACACGCCCCACACTATATAAGGCCGCCAGCACGGCGGCCTTGTGTAGTGTGTTCCGGCGTGCAGGGAAAGAGCTTGATAGGCAGGGACAGTGTGTTATTTACCAGGCATTTGCAGGACTTAGTAGGTGTTGTGTGCCTCCAGCGCAGTATACACCTGTATCCACCCTTTAGTGCTGTTCTCTATTAATACAGCCATCTGCAGGAGTTAGTGTGTGTTGTGTGACTCCAGCACAGCACAGTATACACCTGTATCTGCCCTTATTTGCTGGTGTTCTCTAATACAGCCATCTGCAGGAGTTAGTGTGTGTTGTGTGACTCCAGCACAGCACGGTATACATACACCTGTATCTGCCCTTATTTGCTGGTGTTCTCTAATACAGCCATCTACAGTAGTTAGTGTGTGTTGTGTGACTCCAGCACAGCATGGTATACACCTGTATCTGCCCTTATTTGCTGGTGTTCTCTAATACAGCCATCTGCAGGAGTTAGTGTGTGTTGTGTGACTCCAGCACAGCACGGTATACACCTGTATCTACCCTTTATTGCTGGTGTTCTCTAATACAGGGATCTGCAGCCTTTACAGTGGGTGTTGTGTGCCTCCAGCACAATATACACTACCCAATTGCAGGCCATTAAAATGTCTGGAAGGCCAACAAGGAGAGGCAAACAGTCACGAGCCAATAAAAGAAGGCAAGCAGGCTCTGTGTCTAGAGACAACAGTGCTGGTCATGGACGCGGTGCATCGGCATCAGCACGTGGCCATGGGACACGCTTGTCCTTATTTTCGGCAGCTGGACGTGTTGAGCCGCATCATGCCAAAGACTTGGTAGAGTGGATGACCAAGCCCTCCTCATCCTCCTCATCCTCTCTCACCCAGGATCAGGGTACTGGCAAAGCAGCTGCCAACGCGTCCTCTTCCCTCGTCTCAATGTCATCAGTCACTCCTTCCCTAGACCCACCATGTCCTCTTGAGGAGTCCCCCGAACTGTTTGACCACAGTGTTGGCTACATGCTCCAGGAGGATGCCCAGCGTTTTGAAGGCTCTGATGATGATACCCAGCTAGAGGAAGGCAGTAGCGTGAGCGCAGAGAGAGGGGATGCTCAAGGAAAGCAATCTGGCAGACGTGTTCCACCGGCTGCAGCATACTGCCAGGTTTTCTCCAGTGGTGAAGAGGGAGGAGATGATGAGGTCACTGACTCAACGTGGGTGCCTTATAGGAGAGAGGAGAAGGCCCATCTCTAATGAGGCAGGATGCCCTCCGGGGACCAGCTTAAGGGCAGCACACCGACTGAATCACACCGCAGAGCTCCGCCTGTGCAGGGCGCTGCCTCTGCGCGTTATTACAAAAGTTCTTTGTGTGGGGATTTTTTGAGACGAGTGCATGAGATCGCCATGCTGCTATTTGCAACATATGTCTCAAGCGTATCTCATGTGGCCAAAACATCAGCCGCTTGGGCACCACAAGCATGACCAGACATATGTTGACCTGCCATGCAGCTCGTTGGCAAGCGGACCTTAAAGACCCACACCAAAGAACAAAGCGGACCTCTCCTTGCTCCTCATCAGCGATCTCCAACCCCACTATACCTTCAGTCCTCTCTGAAAGCTGCACTGAGAGGAATGAAGGTGTAGAATTAGGTGTGTCACAGCCAAGTACTTGTGGGCACTCTGCTAGCAGTAGACATGTGCGATTCGTACGAATTCGTAATTCGTACGAATTTTTCGAAATTCGTACGAATTTACGAATCTGTATTACGAATTTTTTTTTTTTTACGAATTCCGTACGGAATATGAAATTCCGTTTACGAATTTCGTTGCCGAATGATTCGAATGAATTCGAATGAATTCGAATGGATTCGAATGAATTCGAATGACAAAGTGTCATTTTTGCAGGAAAAATTCCGTTTACGAATTTCAGCTCCAAATTATTCGAATCCAACTACCAATATCAAATTTCAACTAATTCAAACGAAATTATTATAGCAGATATAACGAATGAATTCGAATGAATTCGAATGCATTCAAATGAATTCGAATGACAAAGTGTCATTTTTGCAGAAAAAAAAGCTATTTAAAAAACAGTCATTCATTGATATAAAAAAAAAAAAAAAAAGCGTAGGGGTCCCCCCAAATTCAATAACCAGGCCCTTCAGGTCTGGTATGGATATTAAGGGGGACCCCAGCCAAAAAAAAAAAAAAAAAAAATGGCGTGGGGTCCCCCCCAAATATCCATACCAGACCCTTCAGGTCTGGGATGGATTTTAAGGGGAACCCCGGCCAAAAAAAAAAAAAAAAAATGGCGTGGGGGTCCCCCTCAAAATCCATACCAGACCCTTTATCCGAGCACGCAACCTGGCAGGCCGCAGGAAAGGAGGGGGGGACGAGAGCGGCCCCCCCTCCCGCCTGAACCGTACCAGGCCACACGCCCTCAACATTGGGAGGGTGCTTTGGGGTCCCCCCCAAAGCACCTTGTCCCCATGTTGATGAGGACAAGGGCCTCGTCCCCACAACCCTGGCCAGTGGTTGTGGGGGTCTGCGGGCGGGGGGCTTATCGGAATCTGGAAGCCCCCTTTAACAAGGGGACCCCCAGATCCCGGCCCCCCCTGTGTGAAATGGTAAGGGGGTACAAAAGTACCCCTACCATTTCACCAAAAAAGTGGCAAAAATGGTAAAAATGACAGGAGACGGTCTTTGACAATTCCTTTATTAAAATCTTCTTTCTTCATCTTCTCCTTTCTTCATCTTCTCCTTCCTTCATCTTCTTCCATCTTCTTCCATCGTCTTCTTCCTTCGATTCGCTGCTTCTTCCTCCGGTCTTCTCGTCCTTCTCGTCCGGCGTCGTCCTTCTCGGCCGGCATCGTCGTCTCTTCTCGCAGGCCGCTCCTCGCAATGGGAGGCTCCCGCTCTGTGAGGCTCCGCTCCGGGTGACAGGTCTTGTATAACGAAGGCACCTGGTGACCCCGCCCCCCCCTCTGACGTCATGGGGAAAGCCATAGGGAATTCCACATGACGTCCCCGTGCGTCAGAGGGGGCGGGGTCACCAGGTGCCTTCGTTATAAAAGACCTGTCACCCGGAGCGGAGCCTCACAGAGCGGGAGCCTCCCATTGCGAGGAGCGGCCTGCGAGAAGAGACGACGATGCCGGCCGAGAAGGACGACGCCGGACGAGAGGGACGAGAAGACTGGAGGAAGAAGAAGCGAATCGAAGGAAGAAGACGATGGAAGAAGATGGAAGAAGATGAAGGAAGGAGAAGATGAAGAAAGGAAGAAGGAAGACCAGAAGAAAGAAGATTTTAATAAAGGAATTGTCAAAGACCGTCTCCTGTCATTTTTACCATTTTTGACACTTTTTTGGTGAAATGGTAGGGGTACTTTTGTACCCCCTTACCATTTCACACAGGGGGGGGGCCGGGATCTGGGGGTCCCCTTGTTAAAGGGGGCTTCCAGATTCCGATAAGCCCCCCGCCCGCAGACCCCCACAACCACCGGCCAGGGTTGTGGGGATGAGGCCCTTGTCCTCATCAACATGGGGACAAGGTGCTTTGGGGGGGACCCCAAAGCACCCTCCCAATGTTGAGGGCATGTGGCCTGGTACGGTTCAGGCGGGAGGGGGGGCCGCTCTCGTCCCCCCCTCCTTTCCTGCGGCCTGCCAGGTTGCGTGCTCGGATAAAGGGTCTGGTATGGATTTTGAGGGGGACCCCACGCCATTTTTTTATTTTTTTTTTGGCCGGGGTTCCCCTTAAAATCCATCCCAGACCTGAAGGGTCTGGTATGGATATTTGGGGGGGACCCCACGCCATTTTTTTTTTTTTTTTTTTTTTGGCTGGGGTCCCCCTTAATATCCATACCAGACCTGAAGGGCCTGGTTATTGAATTTGGGGGGACCCCTACGCTTTTTTTTTTTCTGCAAAAATGACACTTTGTCATTCGAATTCATTCGAATTCATTCGAATTCATTCGTTATATCTGCTATAATAATTTCGTTCAAATTAGTTGAAATTCGATATTGGTAGTTGGATTTACTAACGATTCGTAACTATTCATAACGATTCGTAACGATTCGTAACTATTTATAACGATTCGTAACGATTCGTAACTTGAAATTGAAATTCGATATTTGTAGTTGGATTCGAATTGTTCTCTGTGTTATGAGAACCAACAATGCATTAGCCGCGTTAACGATTCGTAACGATTCGTAACTTTACTAACGATTCGTAAAAAAAATTACGATTCGTCCGAATTTCGTATTTCGTACGAATTCGAACGGAATTTCGTACACGAATTACGAATTACGAATTTTTTTATATACGAAACGGGACGAAACGAAACGAAACGAATTTTTTGACAGTTCCCATGTCTAGCTAGCAGTACACCGACGTCCGATTGTAGCAGGCAAATTTCCCTGCCCCAGCTGCTGGACCGTCGAAAGAAGTTCACTCCCAGCCATCCACATGCCCAGCGGTTGAATGCTGCTTGGCTAAATTGCTAGCACTGCAACGCGTTCCCAGAGACTGGGAGGTTACAAACTCCTGGTCCTCCTGGACAACGAGTTGCTGAGGCTTCGGTCAGTAGAAGAAGGAGCGGTGGAGAAAGTGGCCGTCTGACCAATGCATTCAGACAATTCTTTAGTCCGCAGCCCCAAGGTATGATCGGTTCTAGCAACCATCGCCAGCGTCTGATATACATGGTGCAGGAATACCTAGGGGCAAGGTCAGACTTGGACACCTTTCCCACCGAAAATCTTCTGGCTTACTGGGTCTTGAGGATGGATCACTGGCCAGAGCTTGCACAGTATGCAATTGAGCTACTGGCCTGTCCTGTATCCAGCGTTCTTTCGGAACGCACATTCAGTGCTGCTGGAGGCTTTGTCACCGATCACAGGGTGTGCCTGTCCACCGACTCGGTTGATCGACTGACCTTCATAAAGATGAATCAGTCTTGGATCACCACCAGCTACAAGGCACCTGAAGCTGATGTAACAGAATAATTTATTTTGAAATGTCACATTCCTTCAAGACTGCCTATGCTGATGCTGAGTGACTGTCCTGTTATGTTGACTGACTATCCTTTTCCTCCTCAATGATCCTGATGATAGCTTGGAAGAACATTTTTGTTTCTGGGTGCCACTACCAGTGGCTAAGGCCCAATTTTTCAGCCCCTGTTTAACAGGGGCCTGTAATTACAATTTTTTATGCAATACTTTGCAACAGGTCTCATTGCTGTGCTCCAAGTACAGTGGGGCGTGTAATTACAAATCTTGATCTAATAATTCACAGCAGGGCCCATTCCTGCGCCCACTAAGAGTAACTGTGAGGGCTTACAGTGTTGTGGCAACACCGCCCACCACCACCACCAAAGGCCCAATTTTTCTGCCCCTATTCAACAGGGGCATGCAATTACAATTCTTGATCTAATAATTCACAGCAGGTCCTATTCCTGCGCCCACCAAGAGTAACTGTGAGGCCTTACAGTGTTGTAGCACCACCACCAAAGGCCCGATTTTTCCTACCACTGTTCAACAATGGCATGTAATTACAATTCCTGATATAATAGTTCACAGCAGGGCGTTCGAGCGCCCACTAAGATTAACTGTGAGGGCTTACAGTGTTGTGGCAACACCAACATCTAAGGGGCAAATTTCTGCAGAGTATATACGGCAGGCCCCTACTTTCAAACATCCAACTTACAAACGACTCCTACTTGCAAATGGAAGTTGACAACAGGAAGTGAGAGGAAATCTACCCCTAGGAAGTGAAATTCTATGCTTTAAGAGTTAATATGGGAAAAACATTTGTCATTGGGATGGAAAGTGAGGTGAAATGTTCTGAACAGGTGCACAGAAAGCTACAAATGTTACAGGGGTGATAACCCTTCCCTATGCTCTCCAAAAAGCTTAAAAAATTATTTTTTGGCTGCAGCTACACTTTAAAATGTACCTGTTCCAAATTACAAACAGATCCTACTTAAAAACAAACCTACAGTCCCTGTCTTGTTTGCACCGCCTGTATACTGCTGCTCAGAGTATATGGGGTTTTAGGTATAGGGTTTTATTTTGGGTGCAGGGTTCCCATTAATATCCATACAAGACCCAAAGGGGCTGGTAATGGGCTGGGGTAGGGGGGGGGGGGGGGGTAATGGGGTAGCCATGCCATTTTTATCAAAGATTTTCATCCATATTGCCAGGACAAGACATGACATTAAAGCCGCAAATGGCTTCTTTTTTTCCTTTACAAATGTAATTTTGTGCAGGGACAGTTCTAAACACGGGAAACACATGCCACTTCACAGGCATACTTTAGACCCCCCCTAGGTACGATATTTAAAGGAATATATCACTTTTTTTGTCACTTTATGCATCATTAAAATGACTGCTCCAGAAAAAACATCAGTTTTTAAAGCTTTTTTTTGCATTAAAACATGTCCCCTGGAGCAGGACCCAGGTCCCCAAACCCTTTTTAGGACAATAACATGCATATTGGCCGTTATAATTAGCACTTTAGATTTCGAACGTTCGCGTCCATTGTAATTAATAGGGTTCTAACGTTCATGCAAACTTTCGGTCCGTTCGCAGGTTCTGGTGCGAACCTAACCGGGGGGTGTTCGGCTCATCCCTACTGTCTAGGGGACGGATGCTCCGCTTTTGCACCTTGCTCCCTCTTCTGCTGTGCTGGTGGCTCTGTGCGACCACCGCCTCTTCCTCCGAACTACACAGGTCACCTGCATGACGTTGATTCCATGTGGGGTCGAGGATCTCATCGTCCTCCACAGCATCTTCCACCCAGTCTTCATCCCTGCCCTCCTTGTCGGTCTGCACAATTGCGAAAGCAGCAGCAGTTGGCACCTGTGTTTCTTCATCATCCAAGACATGCTGCAATGGTCCTCCCATGTACTCATCTTGAAACATAAGTGGTTGGGCATTGGTGCACACAATCTCTTCCACTTCTGGGGCAGGGCTAGGTGAATGGCCCTGGGTAACACTACTAACAGAGTCGTCAAAAAGCAGAAGAGACTGCTGCATGATTTGGGGCTCAGAATGCTTGGCTGATTTGCAAGGGGGTGAGGTGAAAGACTAATGGACATTGACTGCAGGTGCCAACTCTACTTGTCCTGGCCTCAACATTCATAGAGCCGCATTAGGCCCAACCAAATACCGCTGCAGGCTCTGTCGCCTACTCGCACCTGAGGAAGGTGTTTCACTTGTGCGTGTAGCTGGCACAGATCGACCACGTCCTCTACCTGCAACATGAGATCCACCAGCAGCCCCACGACCGGGCCCACGTCCCTTCTTTGACGTTCTCCTCATATTTCTCAAATTTAGGATCTTGTCCTAAATAGGTGTTTTTTGAATAGCATAATAGAACAACAGTATCTAAAGGGTGTATCTCACATGTACAGATATGCAGCAAACGCTGCAAAATTATTTTTTTTTGCCCTAAATGGGTGTTTTTAGAATAGCAGAATAGAATAACAGTACCCAAAGGGTGTATCTCACACGTACAGATACAGACCAGGCCGCAATTTAAGATTTTTCACCTAAATGTGTTTTTTTGAATATCAAAATAGAACAACAGTATCTAAAGTGTGTATCTCACACGTACAGATATGCAGGAAACACTGCAAATTTTATTTTTTTTTTTTTGCCCTACATTAGGGATGGGCCCGGTGCTCGATGCGAACCCACGTTCGCATCGAGCACCGGGCGTTCGCTCGCTCGGCGAGCCCAGAACTATTTTGGCCGCTCGAACCAGGTTCGTGTGAGGCGCGCGGCCCCGCAATGCATTGCGGCCGGCGCGGCCGGCGCAGTGCATTGCTGGCTGATGATTGGCCAAGCATGCACTGTGACCCCGCATGCTTGGCCAATCACAGCCCCGGAAACTCGAAGAGCCATAATTGGCTACAGGCAGGACGCCTGTAGCCAATTACAGCTCAGGGGCTGTAGTACACGCCCCCCCCCTATAAAAGGCCGCCACGCCGTCTGCGCCGGTCACATGCTGTTCCGGCGCAGATAGAGCAGGCTAGATCTGTGACACTCTGCTGGATTTAGTTAGTTAGAGAGATTTACTTAGAGAGATTGAGTTAGATAGATTCATTCATTTAGATTGATTTAGAAAGAGGGGCTTGTAGTGTGTTCGTGGCAGGCAGGCAGAGCTCCTATATTTTGTTCCCAGAAGCACCTATAGGACTTGTAGTGTGTTCGTGGCAGGCAGGCAGAGCTCCTATATTTTGTTCCCAGAAGCACCTATAGGACTTGTAGTGTGTTCGTGGCAGGCAGGCAGAGCTCCTATATTTTGTTCCCAGAAGCACCTATAGGACTTGTAGTGTGTTCGTGGCAGGCAGGCAGAGCTCCTATATTTTGTTCCCAGAAGCACCTATAGGACTTGTAGTGTGTTCGTGGCAGGCAGGCAGAGCTCCTATATTTTGTTCCCAGAAGCACCTATAGGACTTGAAGTGTGTTAGTCCCATCACACAGACCTACATTTTCTTCCCAGAAGCACCTATAGGACTTGAAGTGTGTTAGTCCCATCACACAGAGATCATATATTTTGTTCCCAGAAGCACCTATAGGACTTGAAGTGTGTTAGTCCCATCACACAGACCTATATTTCCTTCCCAGAAGCACCTATAGGACTTGAAGTGTGTTAGTCCCATCACACAGAGATCATATATTTTGTTCCCAGAAGCACCTATAGGACTTGAAGTGTGTTAGTCCCATCACACAGACCTACATTTTCTTCCCAGAAGCACCTATAGGACTTGAAGTGTGTTAGTCCCATCACACAGAGATCATATATTTTGTTCCCAGAAGCACCTATAGGACTTGAAGTGTGTTAGTCCCATCACACAGAGATCATATATTTTGTTCCCAGAAGCACCTATAGGACTTGAAGTGTGTTAGTCCCATCACACAGACCTATATTTCCTTCCCAGAAGCACCTATAGGACTTGAAGTGTGTTAGTCCCATCACACAGACCTACATTTTCTTCCCAGAAGCACCTATAGGACTTGAAGTGTGTTAGTCCCATCACACAGAGATCATATATTTTGTTCCCAGAAGCACCTATAGGACTTGAAGTGTGTTAGTCCCATCACACAGAGATCATATATTTTGTTCCCAGAAGCACCTATAGGACTTGAAGTGTGTTAGTCCCATCACACAGACCTTTATTTCCTTCCCAGAAGCACCTATAGGACTTGAAGTGTGTTAGTCCCATCACACAGAGATCATATATTTTGTTCCCAGAAGCACCTATAGGACTTGAAGTGTGTTAGTCCCATCACACAGAGATCATATATTTTGTTCCCAGAAGCACCTATAGGACTTGAAGTGTGTTAGTCCTATCACACAGAGATCATATATTTTGTTCCCAGAAGCACCTATAGGACTTGAAGTGTGTTAGTCCCATCACACAGACCTTTATTTCCTTCCCAGAAGCACCTATAGGACTTGAAGTGTGTTAGTCCCATCACACAGAGATCATATATTTTGTTCCCAGAAGCACCTATAGGACTTGAAGTGTGTTAGTCCCATCACACAGAGATCATATATTTTGTTCCCAGAAGCACCTATAGGACTTGAAGTGTGTTAGTCCCATCACACAGAGATCATATATTTTGTTCCCAGAAGCACCTATAGGACTTGAAGTGTGTTAGTCCCATCACACAGACCTATATTTCCTTCCCAGAAGCACCTATAGGACTTGAAGTGTGTTAGTCCCATCACACAGAGATCATATATTTTGTTCCCAGAAGCACCTATAGGACTTGAAGTGTGTTAGTACCATCACACAGACCTTTATTTCCTTCCCAGAAGCACCTATAGGACTTGAAGTGTGTTAGTCCCATCACACAGAGATCATATATTTTGTTCCCAGAAGCACCTATAGGACTTGAAGTGTGTTAGTCCCATCACACAGAGATCATATATTTTGTTCCCAGAAGCACCTATAGGACTTGAAGTGTGTTAGTCCCATCACACAGAGATCATATATTTTGTTCCCAGAAGCACCTATAGGACTTGAAGTGTGTTAGTCCCATCACACAGACCTTTATTTCCTTCCCAGAAGCACCTATAGGACTTGAAGTGTGTTAGTCCCATCACACAGAGATCATATATTTTGTTCCCAGAAGCACCTATAGGACTTGAAGTGTGTTAGTCCCATCACACAGAGATCATATATTTTGTTCCCAGAAGCACCTATAGGACTTGAAGTGTGTTAGTCCCATCACACAGAGATCATATATTTTGTTCCCAGAAGCACCTATAGGACTGGAAGTGTGTTAGTCCCATCACACAGACCTATATTTCCTTCCCAGAAGCACCTATAGGACTTGAAGTGTGTTAGTCCCATCACACAGAGATCATATATTTTGTTCCCAGAAGCACCTATAGGACTTGAAGTGTGTTAGTCCCATCACACAGAGATCATATATTTTGTTCCCAGAAGCACCTATAGGACTTGAAGTGTGTTAGTCCCATCACACAGACCTACATTTTCTTCCCAGAAGCACCCATAGGACTTGAAGTGTGTTAGTCCCATCACACAGAGATCCTATATTTTGTTCCCAGAAGCACCTATAGGACTTGAAGTGTGTTAGTCCCATCACACAGACCTATATTTTCTTCCCAGAAGCACCCAAAAGACTTGAAGTGTGTTAGTCCCATCACACAGACCTACATTTTCTTCCCAGAAGCACCCATAGGACTTGAAGTGTGTTAGTCCCATCACACAGACCTATATTTTCTTCCCAGAAGCACCTATAGGACTTGAAGTGTGTTAGTCCCATCACACAGAGATCATATATATTTTGTTCCCAGAGGCACCTATAGGACTTGAAGTGTGTTAGTCCCATCACACAGACCTATATTTTCTTCCCAGAAGCACCCATAGGACTTGAAGTGTGTTAGTCCCATCACACAGAGCTCCTCTATTTTCTTTGCAGAAGCACCACAGGACTTCTAGTGTGTTAGTGGCATCACACAGAGCTCCTCTATTTTCTTTGCAGAAGCACCCACAGGACTTCTAGTGTGTTAGTGGCATCACACAGAGCTCCTCTATTTTCTTCCCAGAAGCACCCATAAGACTTGAAATGTGTTAGTCCCATCACACAGAGCTCCTCTATTTTCTTTGCAGAAGCACCCACAGGACTTCTAGTGTGTTAGTGGCATCACACAGAGCTCCTCTATTTTCTTTGCAGAAGCACCCACAGGACTTCTAGTGTGTTAGTGGCATCACACAGAGCTCCTCTATTTTCTTCCCAGAAGCACCCATAGGACTTGAAGTGTGTTAGTCCCATCACACAGAGCTCCTCTATTTTCTTTGCAGAAGCACCCACAGGACTTCTAGTGTGTTAGTGGCATCACACAGAGCTCCTCTATTTTCTTTGCAGAAGCACCCATAGGACTTCTAGTGTGTTAGTGGCATCACACAGAGCTCCTATATTTTCTTCTCAGCAGCACCCACAGGACTTCTAGTGTGTTAGTGGCATCACACAGAGCTCCTCTATTTTCTTTGCAGAAGCACCCACAGGACTTCTAGTGTGTTAGTGGCATCACACAGAGCTCCTATATTTTCTTCTCAGCAGCACCCACAGGACTTCTAGTGTGTTAGTGGCATCACACAGAGCTCCTCTATTTTCTTTGCAGAAGCACCCACAGGACTTCTAGTGTGTTAGTGGCATCACACAGAGCTCCTCTATTTTCTTTGCAGAAGCACCCACAGGACTTCTAGTGTGTTAGTGGCATCACACAGAGCTCCTCTATTTTCTTTGCAGAAGCACCCATAGGACTTCTAGTGTGTTAGTGGCATCACACAGAGCTCCTATATTTTCTTCTCAGCAGCACCCACAGGACTTCTAGTGTGTTAGTGGCATCACACAGAGCTCCTCTATTTTCTTTGCAGAAGCACCCACAGGACTTCTAGTGTGTTAGTGGCATCACACAGAGCTCCTCTATTTTCTTTGCAGAAGCACCCACAGGACTTCTAGTGTGTTAGTGGCATCACACAGAGCTCCTATATATTCTTCTCAGCAGCACCCACAGGACTACCGACTACAATGGCTGGAAGACCGCCAAGGGGAGGCAGAGCGTGCAGAGCCAAGAACACAGGGCAGGCAGGCTCTGTTTCTAGTGGACGTGGCCGTGGACGTGGACGTGGTCGTGCATCGTCATCAGCACGTGGCCATGGGACACGCGCGTCTTTGTTTTCGGCAGCTGGACATGTGGAGCCGCATCATGCTGAAGGCTTGGTAGAATGGATGACCAAGCCCTCCTCATCCTCCTCATCCTCTCTCACCCAGGCTCAGGGTACTGACAGAGCATCATCAGCCACCCCTTCCCTAGACCAACCATGTCCTCCTGAGGAGTCCCCCGAACTCTTTGAGCACAGTGTTGGGTACATGCTCCAGGAGGATGCCCAACGATTCGAAGGCTCGGATGATGATACCCAGCTTGAGGAATCTGGCAGTACTGTTCCACCAGCTGCAGCTTACTGCCAGGTTTGCTCTAGTGGTGAAGAGGGAGGGGATGATGAGGTCACTGACTCCACGTGGGTGCCTGAAGGGAGAGAGGATGAGGAGGAGGACGAGGAGGAGGAGGATGCGGCGTCACATGTCCAACGAGGCAGGATGCCCCCTGGAGGCCAGGTAGAGGCCAGCACAGCAACTGTACAACACCGCAGAGCTCCGCCTGTGCAGGGCGCTGCCTCTGCACGTTATCAGAAAAGTTCTTTGGTGTGGGCCTTTTTTGAGACGAGTGCAGCAGATCGCACCACTGCTATTTGCAATATTTGTCTCAAGCGTATCTCGCGTGGCCAAAACATCAGCCGCTTGGGAACCACAAGCATGACCAGACATATGGCGACCTGCCATGCAGCTCGTTGGCAGGCACACATAAAAGACCCACACCAAAGAACTAAGCGGACCTCTCCTTGCTCCTCCTCAGCTGGGATCTCCATCCCCACTACACCTTCAGTCCTCTCTGAAAGCTGCTCTGAGAGGACTGAAGGTGTAGAATTAGGTGTGTCACAACCAAGTACTTGCAGTACACCGACGTCCGATTGCAGCAGGCAAATTTCCCTGCCCCAGCTGCTGGACCGTAGAAAGAAGTACACTCCCAGCCATCCACATGCCCAGCGGTTGAATGCTAGCCTGGCTAAATTGCTAGCACTTCAACTGCTGCCTTTTCAGTTGGTAGACTCGGCCCCCTTCCGTGAGTTTGTTCAATGTGCGGTTCCTCAGTGGCAGGTTCCCAAACGCCACTTTTTCTCACGGAAGGCGATTCCGTCTCTCTACCGGCATGTGGAGGGCAATGTCCATGCCTCGCTGGACAGGGCGGTCAGCGGTAAGGTGCATATTACCGCTGACTCATGGTCCAGCAGGCATGGACAGGGACGGTACCTTTCTTTCACGGCCCATTGGGTCACTCTATTGGCAGCTGGGAGGGATGCAGGACAAGGTGCAGTAGTGTTGGAGGTTGTTCCGCCACCACGCCTCCAAAACGCTACTACTGCTACTGGTTGTGACACACCTCTCTCCTCCACCCCCTCCTCTTCTTCTTCCTCCAGTGCTCTGTCCTTGGAACCAGCGGTGCTCCGTAGGCGTACAAGGGGCTACGCAAGTACGCAGGCAAAAAGATGCCATGCCGTGCTTGCGCTGGTGTGTTTGGGGGACAGGAGCCACACTGGGCCAGAGGTTCTGGCAGCTCTGCAGGGGCAGGCCGAGAGGTGGTTGACGCCACGTCAGCTTAAGCCAGGAATGGTCGTTTCTGACAATGGCACCAACCTCCTCTCCGCCCTGCGACAGGGGCAGCTCACCCATGTGCCCTGCATGGCTCACGTCCTCAACCTGGTGGTGCAGCGGTTCTTGGGCAGGTTCCCAGGCTTACAGGATGTCCTGAGGCAGGCCAGGAAAGTCTGTGTGCATTTCCGCCGATCTTATAATGCCAGTGCTCGGCTGACTGAGCTGCAAAAGGAGCTGAACCTGCCCAAGAACCGCCTAATATGTGACATGCCCACCAGGTGGAACTCAACGTTGGCCATGCTGCAGCGACTGCACACGCAGCAGAGGGCCATCAATGAGTACCTTTGCGACTACGGCACCAGGACAGGGTCAGGGGAGCTTGGTTTTTTTTCCCCACGTCAGTGGAGCATGATCAGGGATGCATGCACTGTCCTCTCACCATTTGAGGAGGCCACGAGGATGGTGAGCAGTGACAGTGCATGCATCAGTGACACTGTCCCTCTTGTCCACCTGTTGGAGCATACGCTGCGTGGGATAATGGACAGGGCACTTGAGGCAGAACAGAGGCAGGAAGAGGAGGACTTCCTTGCCTCTCAAGGCCCCCTTTATCCGGACAGTGTTCCTTCTGTCCCACCCATCACACAGGAAGAGGATGAGGAGGAGGAGGAGGAGGAGGAGGAGGATTGTGTGAGCATGGAGGTGGAGCCTGGCACTCAGCATCAGCAGCAGCAGTCTTTTAGGGATGATGTACAGTCCCAACAAACCAGTGGACTTGTACGTGGCTGGGAGGAGGTGGCTGGCGATCATGTCATCCTCAGTGACCCAGAAGACTCCGGACCGAATGGCTCAGCTAACCTACGCTGCATGGCCTCCCTGATCCTGCAAAGTCTGCGGAAGGATCCTCGTGTTCTTCGGATCAAGGAGAGGGACCATTACTGGCTGGCCACTCTCCTTGATCCGCGGTACAAGGGTAAGGTTGCGGACCTTATCTTGCCGTCGCAGAGGGAGCAGAGGATGAGACATCTCAGGGAGGCCTTGCAGAAAGGTCTGTGCAACGCGTTCCCAGAAACTGGGAGGCTACAAACTCCTGGTCCTGGGCGACGAGTTGCTGAGGCTTCGGTCAGTGGCAGAAGGAGCGGTGGGGAAGGTGGACGTCTGACCGATGCGTTCAGACAATTTTTTAGTCCGCAGCCCCAAGGTATGATCGGTTCCAGCAACCATCGCCAGCGTCTGATATACATGGTGCAGGAATACCTTGGGGCAAGGTCAGACTTGGACACCTTTCCCACCGAAAATCCTCTGGCTTACTGGGTCCTGAGGATGGATCACTGCACAATTTTTTTTTTTTTTAACAAACGTTTTTTATTGACCAACACAAAAAAAATAATACAAACAATCGACAAATCGTATTATGCATAGTACATGTCTGAGAGTCAAAATGTCAATGTCAATGCAAGTGACATACAAAAATAAAAAAAGAAAATAAGGCAAACAAGAACACAAAAGTAGATCGTGAAGCATTCGAGAAACATAGTCGTGCACAACAAGATTACTGTAGAAAAAATAGTAACCTAATGTAAGATTAAGGGGTGAAGTAGTATGACAGCGTATCATGGTCTAGAGTAGGATAAAACAGATACAGTACTTATAGTTGTGGTAACAGGTTTTGTCTGTAAGAATTCCAGGGCGACCATCTTTGGTCAAATAGATGCATCCTATCATACAATGTGCAAAGAATTCTCTCCATTAACATAATGGCGTCCATCCTATAGAGGATGGAGGCGGTAGGCACAGTAGGGGCTTTCCAATGTAGGGCAATAGCCCATAGGGTGGCTATGCAGGCAGTGTGGATGAGGCATTCCTCTCCACGAGTCACCCCAGGAATAGATGCTCCAAGGAGGCCCATGGCTGGGGTGAGTCGTATCGGGGTACTTGCTATAGCAGACGCCATAGCATTCACTGAGTTCCAAGTGTGGGTGAGTTGGGAGCAGTCCCAAAAAATGTGCATAAATGTGCCTGGAAGCTGACATCCTCTGAAGCAAAGATTAGAGGCCCCGGGAAAAATGGAATGAAGTCTGGATGGGGTATAATACCATCTGGTCAGTACTTTGTATGCTGTTTCCCTAACAGCCAAGGATTTAGAGGCTTTGCGTAAATTGGTTAGCATGGTGTCCCAGTCTTCTGCGTCAAAAATTTCGTTACAATCTGCCTCCCACTTTTGTTTATAGGGAATAACCCCAGGAAAGATTGTAGTTAACGCTGATTTGTAAAGGGAGGAGATAAGACCCTTTCCTCTGGGAGAGTCACGGCAAATTTGTTCGAACATAGAAGGGGGAGATGAAGGGGTAAGAGCGAAGTGAGAGATGTAGAAGTGCCTAATTTGCATATATCGGAGATGTTCCCTTAGAGGGATCTGTTTCTGTGTGCGTAGAAGGTCAAATGAGGCAAAGGTGTTCCCGAATTGTAGGTCCGCTAGCGTGACCATAGAGTTGGCTATCCACCAGGAGAAACCCTCAGGGTTATGAAAAGCTAAGTTGAATAGGGGTTCCCCTAAAAAGGAGGAACCTCGGGGTGCGGGGGTCACCAGGCCTAGTTTGTGCTTGTAGCGATACCATAGGATTAGAGAATGGGTAACAAGAGAGTTAAGGGAGATAAGTTTGTGGACTAGTTTGGAGGGGGACCACAGAATAGTGGAGAGCCTGTAGGGAGCAATGGAATGCGCTTCAAAATCTACCCAGGGTACTTTAGAGTTAGGGATATTCCATTGTGCAATTTGGGAGAAGCGGGCAGCCAGGTAATAGAGCCAGAGATTTGGTAGACCTAGTCCACCTTTTGTTTGCGGGTTGAAAAGGACCTGTTTGGAGAATCTCGGCCTCTTGTTCTGCCAGATGAATTTGTGAATATCTTGCTGTAATTTGTCTATGAACGTTTTAGGGATGAGAACTGGTAGGGCTCTAAAAAGAAAAAGAAGCTTGGGTAAGAGGGTCATTTTGATTGCCGTGACTCTCCCAAAGAACGAGATATGATACGTGCTCCACAATCTGAGCATATTACGGAGCTGGGACACGCATGCTGGGTAATTCGCTGCAAAGATAGAGGACCAATGTGGTGTGATATAGACACCTAAATAAGGTATTTTGTTGGTAGACCATTGCAGGGGGAAGGAGCTCTGGAGGGTCTCACACTGAGCAGGGGGGATATTGATTGGGAGAGCCGTGGATTTTGACATATTCACTGTAAGCCCAGAAATGGAGGCGAACCGGGATAGTAAGTCAAATAGGTTGGGCAAGGAGATGAGGGGTTGGGAAAGAAAAAGCATAACATCATCAGCATACATACATAGATGTGATGTGGAGGAAGCCATCTGGTAACCTGAGATATCAGGGTGTCTTTTAATAGCTGCGGCAAGGGGTTCCAGGGCTAGGGCAAATAAGAGGGGAGATAAGGGGCATCCCTGGCGAGTGCCCCTGCCCAGTGTGAAAAATCCAGAGCTGCAGCCCGGGATTTTGATTCTCGTTTGCGAGTTGTGGTATAGGGCTTGTACCCCTAGCAAGAATTCATCCTTGAAACCAAGTCTTTGTAACACTGCAAGTAAGTAAGGCCATAGCACGCTGTCGAACGCTTTGTTAATGTCTAAGCTCAGGAGAAGAACTTGTTGCTTGCGTAAATTAGCATCTTGGAGGACATTTAAAGTCAAGCGAATATTGTCTGTGATGAGTCTATTGGGTATGAAGCCAGATTGGTCGGGTGAGGTTAGGGTTTCAATGATGGAGGCTAATCTGTCAGCTAGGGCTCGGCTAAAGATTTTAAGGTCGTTGTTGATGACCGAGATAGGTCTATAGTTCTGGGGGAGGGAATGGTCTTTCAGTGGTTTAGGGAGTAGCGACATGTTGGCTAAGGTCATTTCAGGGGGGAAATGTTCGCCTTTGAGGATCTTGTTGAACATATTGGTGAGGCGTGGAAGTAATATAGGGGCATAATTTTTATAGTAACTGGCCGTGAAACCATCCGGGCCGGGGGCCACAGAGCGTTTCAGGGATTTAATAACTCCTAGCAGCTCTTCTTCAGTAAAGGGAGCGTTCAAGCTTTCAATCTGTGAAGCGGACAGAGAGGGTAGGGGTAAGGAGTCCAGCCATTCCCGAGAGGGTTGGGCGGGGTATGGTGGGGGGTTCGAGAGGAGATTGGAGTAGAAGTCTTCGAAGACATGCAGGACCTCTTTGGGATGGGAAACAATTCTCCCTGATGAGTTGCGAAGCTTATATACATGGGGGGGCGTAGTGTGTGGTTTAGCTTTCGGGCAAACATGGCCGAAGCCGTGCTGCTATGGAGAAGGAATTTGGCTTTGGACCATCTTAGAGCTTTTTCGGTTTTGGCTGATAAGAGGGTATCCAATTCAAGTCTCTTTTGGTCAACTAAGAGGGCGTTTGCTTGAGAGGGGTTCCCTATTTGAGTTTTATGTAGGGCATCTAGTTCTCCCGTTAGCGTGAGAATTTGTTGCCATCTTTCTTTGTTACGTCTAGATGCAATGCTAATAAGGCGGCCACGTAGTACAGCCTTATGGGCCATCCACAAGGTGCCAGGAGATATGTCTGGGGTAGCGTTGATGGTAAAATATTCTTGGAGAGCGGTGGAGACTTCTTGACGTATGATAGGGTCAGTTAAGAGGGAGTCATTCAGCCTCCATGTGTATGGAGTCTCAGAAAGGCCAATAAGTGTGGTGGACATGGCGACTATGTTGTGATCAGACCAGGGGCAAAGGTGGATCTCAGAACGTGTGGAGTTGGCTAGAATGATAGGTGTGCAAAATATATAGTCCAATCTGGCGAAAGAGTTATGGGGGTGGGAGTAAAAGGTGTAGTCTTTCGCCCCTATGTTATGAGCTCTCCATGTGTCCGAAAGTTGAAATGACTGGAGTGTCTTGGATAGTGATTTAGGGAAAGCGGAGTTGGGTTGGGAGGGGGAGCTCCTGTCTAATTGTGGGTGCGCTACCAGGTTGAAATCTCCTCCAATAAACATATGGGTGGAGGAATATTTTTCAAGAGTTTTGAAGAAGGTGGAAAAAAAAGTCGCCTGTGTGACATTGGGGGCATAGACATTGGCAATAGTGAGTTCCCGCCCAGCTATAAGTCCTTTGATTATAAGGAACCTACTATCAGGATCCCTATAAACCTGTTGGACTTCCAAAGGGAAAGAGTTGTGTAAGAAGATGGCTACTCCTCTGCATTTGGATTCATATAGTGTATAAAAGGCTTGCTTGTATGAATTATGAAAGAACGACGGGTGTTTGTCTGTTGCAAAGTGGGTCTCCTGCAGCAATAGGATCTTGGCCCCTAATTTCTTATAGGATGTAAAAGCTTTTTTCCGCTTGTGAGGAGAATTAAAACCCTGTACGTTATGCGTAATGCATGTGATCACCATTTATGTATGCAATAGTGTCCCAGGCTCACCTGAAGGGTCGAGGGACCCGGAAAGTGCAGTGCTGAAAAACTCCATCACAAGGGAAACAGCCGTTTGGAGAGGTTCTAAGTAAAAGACAACAACAAGAGCACAGTAATATGTTCTATACCTGGAATGCTTCAGTAATCTAAAAAAAAAAGACAAATTAAGTAGAAGAACAACATAAAAAAACACAATACAACCTAATGCCAGCAGAGCAAGTGCAAGCTGGACTAACTGTGGGTCAGGTTGCGTACAGCAGAGACCTGAAACATAGAAATTTGCTCGATAAGGGGCAAAAGCACCCTTAACTCCCCGAGTCATATCCAGAGTTCCGAGGAAGTCGGGATATGAGAGGAGTGGGGCGGCACGGCATCGACCTCAACCGGACTAGCCTGCTGCAAAAAAAAAAAAAAAAGTTAAACAGACATGCTAAGATGTGTGCATGCCATAGGTTGGCTATCTGACATAGCAGCTTATCTGACGTCCTGAGCTCCAATAATCATTTGAATATGAGGGTAAGGAAGTCCCGAAAACAACATCCTTGTAAAAAAAAAAATAAATAAAAAAAAACCTGGCCAAAAAGGGGGCATAGGATAAAAAAATAAAACTTTGCATGGTCGTAGAACATACCAGCGTGTGCCATCCTGTTCAGGGTGAGGACCAAGGAAATCCGGGAATGTCAGGTCAATCTTGCTGGGTTAATACCCTGCTTGCAGAGACAGGATGAGGGGATTTGAAAAAAAAACAAAAATAAAAAACATCAGGTTAGAGATGCGGTAGTTCCAAAAAGGGACAGTAGGTGGTGCTCAGAGACCTAAACAGTCAGAACCATTTCAGAGTTTCAAAGAGAGCAAAAGGAACCATTATTCAACAGTGACCGAAGAGAGAATAATAAAAAAAAAAAAAAAAAAAAAAAATGCCTGTGTTCAGTTCAGAAAGGCGTTTTGGCCAGCTTCATGCCTGATTCTTCTGCGGTCACGTCCCGAGGGGGGTGTATTCCAGATGGGCATCGGTCTGGGAGTAGCGGGTTGGCGGGGAATAGCTTCAGCTTCCAGGAGCCCCAATTTAACAAGGATTTCTTGGCCCTCCAGAAGGGTGGTAGCAGTGTATGTAGTGCCGTTGTGGGGGATGGAGAGTTTGAAGGGGAAGCCCCATCTGTAACGGATGCGTGCTCTGGCCAGCACCACGGTGACCTCCTTCATCCTACGGCGTCTGTCCAGAGTGGCGGGAGAGATATCCGGGTAGATTTGGACTGGGGAGCCGTCCAGGGTGATGGTATGGGAGTTGCGGGCAGCCCGGAGGATCTCCTCTTTGATAAGGAAGTCCTTTAAGCATAGGACAATGTCCCTAGGGGGCTTATCTGGTGGGGGTTGTGGGCGAAGCGCTCTGTGTATCCGGTCGCATGTGAATGCGTCCACTGCCCGGTCTGGTAGGAGTGATTGGAAAAGTTTGTGCATGGCGGGAATGAGGTCAGACGTAGTTTCAGGGACTCCCCTGATTCTAAGATTGTGCCTGCGATTCCGATTGTCGAGATCCTCGACTTGGGATTGTAGCTGCGTGACAGTCGCATTAAGGGATTCAAATTCTCTGGAGAGATCATTGTGGGCAATACTGAGTTCGTCATGCTTTGTCTCTAAGCGGTCCGTACGAGCGCCCAGGGCAGAGATCTCTTGTGTCAGAGTATTTGTGCTTTTATGCAGTTCCGTTTGGAATTTAGAGGCAATTTTGCTGTAAATGGATTCCAGGCTTTTATCTAGGTCTGCTTTAGTCAGGGGATGGGAGTACTCACAGTCTCGTGGTGAATCCTGTGCTGAGACCGCGGCGTCCTGTGAGTCCTGGGTGTCCTGTGTGTCCAGCAGTGCAGGAGAGGCAGGGCCGCCGGCGCCATCTTGGGACATGTTATATCTCTCCTGGTTCCTTAGCAGATAGGTGGTTAAAGACCGCTGCGCGGACTTCAGGCTCTTCCTGTGTTTCGGCGGCATGCACAGCTCGTTCCGGGGGGTGATGGGAGCAGTTCTGTAGAATTTTGAGTGCCTATGGCCCCGGGAAGCAGGCTAATGGGTTGGAGTAGTACGGAGCTACTCAGTCATGCGGCCGGTCCCGTGGAAGTCGCGCATGCGCCCCCCTAAGGCACAATTTTTCAGCCCTGTTTAACAGGGGCGGGTACTTACAATTTTTTAAAAAAATGCTTCGCAACACGTGACTGCTGTGCTCCAAGAGTAACTGTGAGGGCCGGGTTGCAGTCTTGTGGCACCAGCACCAGTCCAAGGCACAATTTTTCAGCCCCTGTTTAACAGGGGCGTGTACTTACAATTTTTTTAAAAAATGCTTCGCAACACGTGTGACTTCTGTGCTGCCCTGTTCATCAGGTGCTTGCAATTACAAATCTTGATCTAATAACTCACAGCAGGGCCCATTCCTGCGCCCACCAAGAGTAACTATGAGGGCCTACAGTCTTGTGGCAACACCGTCCACCACCACCGCCAAAGGCCCAATTTTTCTGCCCTGTTCATCAGGTGCTTGCAATTACAAATCTTGATCTAATAACTCACAGCAGGGCCCATTCCTGCGCCCACCAAGAGTAACTATGAGAGCTTGTGGCAACACCGTCCACAACCGCCAAAGGCCCAATTTTTCTGCCCTGTTCATCAGGTGCTTGCAATTACAAATCTTGATCTATAACTCACAGCAGGGCCCATTCCTGCGCCCACCACCACCGCCAAAGGCCCCAATTTTTCTGCCCTGTTCATCAGGTGCTTGCAATTACAAATCTTGATCTAATAACTCACAGCAGGGCCCATTCCTGCGCCCACCAAGAGTAACTGTGAGAGCTTACAGTCTTGTGGCAAAACCGTCCACCACCACCACCACCACCCCCAATTTTTCTGCCCTGTTCAACAGGTGCATGCAATTACAAATCTTGATCTATTAACTCACAGCAGGGCCCATTCCTGTGCCCACCAGTCTTGTGGCTACACCAACATCTAATAGGGCAAATTTCTGCAGAGTATATACGCCAGGCCCCTACTTTCAAACATCCAACTTACAAACGACTCCTACTTGCAAATGGAAAGAGAAAACAGGAAGTGAGAGGAAATCTACCCCTAGGAAGGGAAATTCTATCCTGTTAGATTTAATTTGGGAAAAAGGTATCTCCTCTCTACTGATACTTTATCACCAATCCTTGTTTCAATTAAAACCCCACTTTTTCCAAAAACATTTGTCATTGGGACGGAAAGTGAGGTGACATGTTCTGAACAGATGTGCAAAGACAGCAAATGTTACAGGGGTGATAACCCCTCCCTATGTTCTCCAAAAAGCTTAAAAATAGATTTTTTTGGGATGGAGCTACACTTCATAATGTACCTGTTCAGATTCTACTTAAGAACAAACCTAAAGCCGCAAGTGGTTTTAAATGGCTTCTTTTTTTCCTTTACAAATGTCATTTTGTGCAAGGACAGTTCTAAACACGGGAAACACATGCCACTTCACAGGCATACTTTAGACAGATTTTTTTTTGCCCTAAATGGGTGTTTTTAGACTAGCAGAATAGAGCAACAGTATCTAAAGGGCGTATCTCACACGTACAGATATGCAGAAAAGGCAACCAAAAAATGTATTTTGCCCTAAATTATTATTTTTTGAATAGCAGAATAATGGCTTGTACTCACGCACCTTACGATCACGCTCCAGTGAGGGAATTAAGGACAGTACATTGTCCTTGTAATGGGGATCCAGCAGGGTGGTCACCCAGTAATCAGCACCAGTTAGAATGTGGGCAACTCATCAGTCGTTTTCGGAGACACTGCAGCATGTAATCGCTCATGTGTGCCAGGCTGCCCAGAGGCAATGAAAAGCTGTCCTCTGGGGGGTGTATCGTCTGTGTCCTCTGTATCCCCCCAGCCATGCACCAGTGATGGCCATGAGCTGGTCTGGGTGCCACCCTGCTGTGAACATTGTTCCTCCTCCTCCATCTCCTCCTCCTCCATCTCCTCCTCCTCATCCTCTACCTCGCCATCCTCCAGAACTGTGCCCTTGCTGGACAATTGTGTACCTGCCGTTTGTTGGTGCAGGAACCCACCCTCGTAGCCACTTGTGATTGATTGCCCTGAAAGCCTTGGAAATTATCCCTCTTCCTCCTCCTCCTCCTGTGCCACATCCTCTTCCATCATCGCCTGAAGCGTTTTTTCAAGGAGGCATAGAACTGGGATAGTAACGCTGAGAACGGCGTCATCGGCACTGGCCATGTTGGTGGAGTACTCAAAACAGCGCAACAAGGCACACAGGTCTCGCATGGAGGCCCAGTTATTGGTGGTGAAGTGGTGCTGTTCCGCAGAGCTGCAGCTGAAGCTCCACTAGCGCCTGCTGCTGCTTGCACAGTCTGGCCAGCATGTGCAAGGTAGAGTTCCACCTTGTGGGCACGTCGCATATGAGGCAGTGAGCGGGAAGGCCGAAGTTAAGCTGCAGCGCTGACGGGCGAGCAGCAGCAGGGTGAGAATGATGAAAGTGCGCACAGACGGCTCGCACTTTCTGCAGCAGCTCTGGTATATCGGGGTAATTTTTAAGGAACCTCTGGACCACCAAGTTCAGCACATGCGCCAGGCAAGGGATGTGCGTCAAACCGGCTAGGCCCAGAGCTGCTACGAGATTTCGCCCATTATCGCACACCACTAGGCCGGGCTTGAGGCTCACTGCCACCAACCACTCATCGGTCTGTTGTTCCATGTCCCTCCACAACTCCTGCACGGTGTGGGTTTTTTCCCCCAAACAGGAAAGTTTTAAAACTGCCTGCTGTCGTTTACCCCTGGCTGTGCTGAAGTTGGTGGTGAAGGTGTTACGCTGACCAGATGAGGAGGCGGTAGAGGATGAGGAAGCGGAGTAGGAGGAGTTAGCAACAGGCGGCAAACTGAAGCGCTCTGCAATCCTCGGTGGTGGAAGGACATGCGCCAAACTGCTATCCGCCTCAGGCCCAGCCGCCACAGCATTTACCCAGTGTGCTGTTAGGTAGATATAATGTCCCTGACCGTGCTTACTGGTCCACGCATCCGTAGTTAGGTGGACCTTGCAACAGATGGCGTTGCGCAGTGCACACCTGATTTTGTCCCCCACTTGGTTGTGCAGGGAAGGGATGGCTCGTCTGGAAAAGTAGTGGCGGCTGGGCACGATGTACTGTGGGACAGCCAATGTCATCAGGCTTTTAAAACTCTACGTCTCCACCAGACAGAATGACAGCATTTCAAAGGCCAGGAATTTTGAAATTCTGGCATTCAGGGCCAGGGATCGCTGGTGGGTAGGGGAGTACTTCCTTTTCTGTGCCAGTGTTTGGGAGATAGAGATCTGAACGCTTCCATGGGACATTGTGGAGATGGTTGGTGACCCGGGTGGTAGTGTTGCTTGCAGATCCTCTGTTTGCGGGTTGGCAGGTGCCACTGTCCCTACAGAGGTGGATGAAGAGGCCGAGACTGCCGCAGAAGAGGAAGCAGGAGGAGCCAGAGACCTTTCTTGGTTTTTGAGGTGTCTACTCCACTGCTTTGCTTTGGTGTCTACTCCACTGCTTTGCACTTAGATGCCTGGTCATGCAGGTTGTGCTCAGGTTGAGAACGTTTATGCCTCGCTTCAGGCTCTGATTGCACAGCATGCAAACCACTCGTGTCTTGCCATCAGCACATTGTCTGAAGAACTGCCATGCTAGGGAACTCCTTGGACCTGTCTTTGGTGTGCTCGGTCCCTTGCTGCGTTGGGCATACTATCTAGGGGACGGACGCTCCGCTTTTGCACCCTGCTCCCTCTTCTGCTGTGCTGGTGGCTCTGTGCGACCACCGCCTCTTCCTCCGAACTACACAGGTCACCTGCATGACATTGATTCCATGTGGGGTCGAGGACCTCATCGTCCTTCACATCATCTTTCACCCAGTCTTCACCCCTGCCCTCCTTGTCGGTCTGCACAATTTTGAAAGCAGCAGCAGTTGGCACCTGTGTTTCGTCATCATCCGAGACATGCTGAGATGGTTCTCCCATGTACGCATCTTGAAACATAAGTGGTTGGGCATCGGTGCACACAATCTCTTCCACTTCTGGGGCAGGGCTAGGTGGATGGCCCTGGGAAAGCCTGCTAACAGAGTCATCAAAAAGCAGAAGAGACTGCTGCATGATTTGGGGCTCAGACTGCTTGGCTGATTTGCAAGGGGGTGAGGTGAAAGACTGATGGACATCGGCTGCAGGTGCCAACTCTGATCTTTCAGCAGGAGACTGGGTGGGAGACAATGTGAAGGAACCGGAGGCACTGTCAGCAACCCAATCTACTATCACCTGTAATTGTCCTGGCCTCAACATTCGTACAGCCACATTAGGCCCGACCAAATATCGCTGCAGGCTCTGTCGCCTACTCGCACCTGAGGAAGGTGTTTCACTTGTGCGTGTAGCTGGCACAGATCGACCACGTCCTCTCCCTGCAACAGGAGCTTTACCAGCAGCACCACGACCAGTGCCACGTCCATTCTTTGATGTTCTCCTCCTGGTTCTCAAATTTAGGACCTTGCCCTAAATGGGTGTTTTTAGAATAGCAGAATAGAACAACAGTATCTAAAGGGTGTATCTCACACCTACAGATATGCAGAAAATGCTATTAAAAAAAAAATGTTTTGCCCAAATTTTTTTTTTTGAATAGCACAATACAAGAACACTATCTAAATTGTGTATCTCACACCTACAGATATGCAGAAAACACTGCAAAATATTTTTTTATTGCCCTAAATTGGTGTTTTTGGAATAGCAGAAAAACCAACAGTATCTAAAGAGTGTATCTCACACCTACAGATAAGAAGAAAATGCTATTCAACATTTTTTTTTTTGCCCTAAAATTCTTTTTTTTTGTATAGCGCAATAGAAGAACACTATCTAAATAGTGTATCTCACACCTACAGATATGCAGAAAACATTGCAAAATATATATTTTTGCCCTAAATGGGTGTTTTTGGAATAGCAGAATAAACCAAAAGTATCTAAAGGGTGTATCTTACAGTAACACATGCAGTGCTGGTGCACTGAGCTTGCATAAAATGCCCGCCGACGCCAACCTAACTAACAGACGGATAAAAGTTTTCTTTTCTCTGGCACTGTGCACTGCACCCACACAAGAAAATCAAGATAGTATGCATGTTAATGTCATAAAAAGTGTTTGGGGACCTGGGTCCTGCCCCAGGGGACATGTATCAATGCAAATTTTTTTTTTTAAAACGGACGTTTTTTCAGGAGCAGTGATTTTAATAATGCTTAAATTGAAACAATAAAAGTGTAATGTTCCTTTTAATTTCGTACCTGGGGGGTTTCTATAGTATGCATGTAAAGGGGCGCATGTTTCCAGTGCTTAGAACTGTCTCTGCAAAAAGTGTAATTTTTGCAGAAAAGAAAGCTATTTAAAATCACTCGCGGCTAATGTGAATTGACGGCTCCCGTAATACAGAGAACAGTCATTCATTGAAAGTCATTCATAAAAAAAAAATCATTCATAAAAAATAAAAAAAATGAAAAAAAAAAAGCGTGGGGGTCCCCCCAAATTCAATAACCAGGCCCTTCAGGTCTGGGATGGATTTTAAGGGGAACCCTAGCCAAAAAAAATGGCGTGGGGTCCCCCTCAAAATCCATACCAGACCCTTATCCGAGCACGCAACCTGGCAGGCCGCAGGAAAAGAGGGGGGACGAGAGCGCCCCCCCTTCCCGCCTGAACCGTACCAGGCCACATGCCCTCAACATTGGGAGGATGCTTTGGGGGTCTAAGACCCCCAAAGCACCTTGTCCCCATGTTGATGAGGACAAGGGCCTCGTCCCCACAACCGTGCCCGGTGGTTGTGGGGGTCTGCGGGCGGGGGGCTTATCGGAATCTGGAAGACCCCTTTAACAAGGGGACCCCCAGATCCCGCCCCCCCTGTGTGAAATGGTAAGGGGTACAAAGGTACCCCTACCATTTCACCAAAAAAGTGTCAAAAATTGTAAAAATGACAGGAGACGGTCTTTGACAATTCCTTTATTAAAATCTTCTTTCTTCTTTCTTCATCCTTCGGTTTCTTCATCTTCTCCTTCCGTCATCTTCTTCCATCTTCTTCTTCCATTTTCTTCTTCCTCCGATCTGCTTCTTCTTGTGCTGGTCTTCTCGTCCTTCTCGTCCGGCATCTTCTTCCATGGCATCGGCATCTGTTCTTCTGTCGGGCCACTCCTCGCAATGGGAGGCTCCCGCTGTGTGAGGCTTCCCTCCGTCTGACAGGTCTTTTATACGGGAGGGCACCTGGTGACCCCGCGCCCCTCTGACGTCATGGGGAAAGCTATAGGGAATTCCCCATGACGTCCCCGTGCGTCAGAGGGGGCGGGGTCACCAGGTGCCCTCTGTTTTAAAAGACCTGTCAGATGCAGCAAAGCCTCAAACAGCGAGAGCATCCCATTGCGAGGAGTGGCCCAAGAAGAGACACCGACACCGACGCTGACGCCATGGAAGAAGATGCCGGACGAGAAGGACGAGAAGACCAGCGCAAGAAGAAGCGGATCGGAGGAAGAAGAAAATGGAAGAAGAAGATGGAAGAAGATGACGGAAGGAGAAGATGAAGAAACCGAAGGATGAAGAAAGAAGAAAGAAGATTTTAATAAAGGAATTGTCAAAGACCGTCTCCTGTCATTTTTACATTTTTTGACACTTTTTTGGTGAAATGGTAGGGGTACTTTTGTACCCCCTTACCATTTCACACAGGGGGGGGGGGGCGGGATCTGGGGGTCAAGGGGGCTTCCAGATTCCAATAACCCCCCCGCCCGCAGACAATGGCCAGGGTTGTGGGGAAGAGGCCCTTGTCCTCATCAACATGGGGACAAGGTGCTTTGGGGGTCTTAGACCCCCAAAGCATCCTCCCAATGTTGAGGGCATGTGGCCTGGTACGGTTCAGGCGGGAGGGGGGGCGCTCTCGTCCCCCCCTTTTTTCCTGCCGCCTCCCAGGTTGCGTGCTCGGATAAGGGTCTGGTATGGATTTTGAGGGGGACCCCATGCCATTTTTTTTGGCTAGGGTTCCCCTTAAAATCCATCCCAGACCTCAAGGGTCTGGTATGGATTTTGAGGGGGACCCTACGCCATTTTTTTTTTTTTTTTTTGGCTGGGGTTCTCCTTAATATCCATCCCAGACCTGAAGGGCCTGGTTATTGAATTTGGGGGGACCCCCATGCTTTTTTTTTTTTTTTTTTTTGTTTTTTTATCAATGAATGACAGTTCTCTGTGTTACAGGAGCCATCAATTCATTAGCCGCGAGTGCTTTTAAATAGCTTTTTTCCTGCAAAAATGACACTTTTTGCAGGGACAGTTCTAAGCACAGGAAACCTGCCCCCCTTCACAGGCCACCTATAGACACCCCCCAGATGTGATACTGAAATGCTGTACTAACAGCACGCACACACAAATCCCCAGAAATAAAGCACATATTGTCAGCAGTCAGCAACACACTGACACTGAAACATAATATGCGAGGCCGCCGCGGCGGCCTCTTATACCGTGGGGTGTGTACTAAAGCCCCTGAGCTATAATTGGCTACAGGCATCCTGCCTATAGCCAATTATGGCTCTCCTCGCTGCCGGTGCTGTGATTGGCCAAGCATGCGGGGTCACAGTGCATGCTTGGCCAATCATCAGCCAGCATTGCACTGCGACTAGCGCAATGCATTGCAGGCCGCTCGCATCACACGAATTTGATGCGAGCGGCCCAAATAGTTCTGGGCTCGCCGAGCGGGCGAACGCCCGATGTTCGATTTGAACATGGGTTCGAATCGAACACCGGGCCCATCCCTAATTGGTACACATATAACATTTTTTGGGCTCAAATTATGATTATTTGGAAATAATAAAAAGCACAAAAAATTGTCACTCATTTTAAATTTGGATCAGCAATGGTTTTATTTGTGGTTTGTAAAGACACCTGTGTGAGTTTGGGTAAAGATTGCTGTTAGATGGAGAGTAACAAGTGAAAGTGACAGAGAAAAATATATTTTACCAAAACATTCCACATTTTAGCATTCTTAAAAACAAAATATTTGAAGTAGAAGCAACAATGTTGCAAAGGAAAATTTATTTCAGAGAAAGATACATTTCATCTCAACATTAAAAGGATTTATTTGTAAAAGTCACAATTGTTCCATTAGAATCAATGGCTAAAACTTGCATTGGACTATAATAGCGCAGATTTTCACTTCCAAAAAATGCTCTTCAACTCAGCGCTCATCGCCCTGTAAAAAAGACATGTGCAATTATCCAGGTTTTAGCAGAGTAAGGGTTTGGGGACTATTTGGTTTCAGGAAATTATAGTAAATTCGATTTTGTGAGAATTTTCTCACCAGCACTATAGTGAATACTAGACATGTGCACAACAAAAAAATTGTTTTTTTTTTCGTTTCGTTTTTTTCGTTTCCGAAAAAAAATTGTTTTTTTTCGTTTTGTTTTTTTCGTTTCCGTTGATTCGTAACGATTCGTACATTCGTAAGTCGTCGGTGTTCGGATTCATAACGATTCGTACATTCATAAGAGTTATTTTTTCGTTAGTTTAATTTTCAGACGCATTCGTATTTATTCGTACATTCGTAACATTCGTAACATTCGTAGATTCGTAATCGGAGCATAATTCATAATTTTATGTAATGTGTATGCAATTATTACATTTTAAATCGAAAAAAAAAAGTTACAAATCGAAAAAAAAAGTTACGAATCGAAAAAAAAGTTACGAATGTACGAATTTTTTTGTTCAATAGAGACACAGAAAACTACAAATCGAAAAAAAAAAATAAAAAAGTTACGAATCGAAAAAAAAAAGTTACGGATCATAAAAAAAGTTACGAATCGAAAAAAAGTTACGAATGTACGAATTTTTTTTGTTTAATCCATTCGAAGTACGTTTAGCAGCACCATTGTAAGGGACATGGAAAATTACCAATTCAAAAATAAAAAAAAGTTACGAATGTACAAATTTTTTGGTTCGTTTTTGTTTTTCGGATTCTCTTCATAAGTACATTCGTTGTTTCTAATTCGTTTTTTCGGATTTTCATTGTTTTTC
Organism: Lithobates sylvaticus; assembly: GCA_028564925.1. Taxonomy (NCBI): domain Eukaryota; kingdom Metazoa; phylum Chordata; class Amphibia; order Anura; family Ranidae; genus Lithobates; species Lithobates sylvaticus. Next base: position 284,737,676 of record CM053029.1, read on the forward strand.
GGATTCGCTCGATTCAAATGATTCGTTAATCGGATTTGTACGATTCGAACGATTCGTTATTCGGATTCGTACGATTCGAACGATTCGTTCATTCGTACGAAAACGAACGAACGAAAAAAAACGAATTGCACATGTCTAGTGAATACCGTTTTAGCGATAATTAGTGCTAATTACCACGATTAGCTATAGTAGTGGTATAGCGCTATAGTAAATGGCCCCCACTGACTCTTGAAATTTTATTCTGACCCTGATTTTTGACCCTAAGTCTTGCACTGACTCTGGCACTGACCTAGATCAAACCCTTATTTAGCATTTTTTTTTTTACCTTTTTTAACTTGCTGTAAGCACAGGCACCCGTAAGAGCCAGTTAGCTGAAGAGAACCAAGACAGCAGAGTGGGACCCGCTGTGTGGCACCTGAACAGTGTATCATAGAGGAACATCTCTGCATTCACTCTGGGGGGTGAGTATGTGCTTTAAAGATCACTATAGGTTAAGTTGGAAAAAATCATGGGAGGTAGGGGGATTTTAATACTACTTTAGGTTGAACATTTGTGGGAATAAACTCACATGGAGGTCATAGTACTACCAATTCCATAATTTGTACTCTTCCCTCTTTCCAGAAGGCTGGCACCATGCCGTCTTTGATCAGGCATAATTTTTGCCCTGATTGACACAACTACATAGATCCAGGTGCCTGTGCACTGCAGTAGCCTTTATGATCTGGGCGGTGTGTCTACATATTGTCTCACACAAAGAAGAAAAATGAGGGTACAAATGCCTAGTGCAGTACCTTCAACACCAAAATCAATTTATTAAGAAGCCAAAAAACATACTCACAAACATGAGAAGATAAAAAGCCCATCAAATCATAACTCCAGCATAGAGGATAACCTGATGTCTGTAGTTGGAAAGCTAATGCTTTTCAGAAGACAAGCCTCCTTTCTCAGAGTTAATCAGGGGGCTTGTCTCCTCAAATGCATAAACTTTACAACTACAGGCATCAGGTTATCCTTTATGCTGGAGTTATGATTTGATGGGCATTTTAATGTGTCATGTTTCTGAGTATGTATTTTTGACTTCTTACAAAATTGATTATGGTGTTGAAGGTAATGCACTAGGCATTTGCGCCCTCCTTTTTCTCCTTTGTAGTTTTTTGGAGTTTCCCCGCTTGAGAAGAGCAGCATCTCTTGAAACATTGCCATGGTATTGGGGTTTATTTACTAAAGGCAAATTTACTTTGCACTACAAGTGCACTGCAAGTGCACTTGGAAGTGCAGTCGCTGTAGATCCGAGGGGGACATGCAAGAAAAATAAAAAACAGCATTTTTGCATGTACATGATTGGATGATAAAATCAGCAGAGCTTCCCATGATTTCAGATCCTCCTCTCAGATTTACAATGACTGCACTTCCAAGTGCACTTTCAAGTGCATTTGCAGTGCACTTGTAGTGCAGAGTGGATTTGCCTTTAGTAAATAAACCCCATAGTGAGCACTGAGGGTTGACTGTGTTTTAATGCTGTCTCACACAGTTCAATTCCCTGCTTCCACCTCTCATCTTGTGAGCATCCATAAAGCTACAATGTTACAGTCTGAGTGATCACTGTGGGATGTGCGCTGGATGAATGTTTCCTTATGCAGTGATGCCTATCAGTGCCGCCTATCAGTGCCGCCAATCAGTACCTCCTCATCGGCGCCCATCAGTGCCACCTTATCAGTGTCACCTCATCAGTGCCCATAAGCACAGCATATCAGTGCCCATTAGTGCAGCCTCATCAGCGCACATCAGTGAAGGTGAAAAATGTGTTATTTACAAAATATTATAACAGAGACTAAGAAAAACATTTTTTTTCCCTAAATTTTGTTGTTTAGCAAAAAATGAAAAACCCAGTGTCAAATTAAATATCACCAAAATAAATCTCTATCTGTCTAAAAAAAATGATAACATTTTGTTTCAGTGCAGTGCTGCATGACCGAGCAATTGTCATTCAGATTGCGACAGCATTAAAAACACAAAATTGGCCTGAGCGGGAAGAGGGTGAAAGTGCCCATTAGGCAAGTGGTTAATGTGTGATATAATGCATTCAAATGCGCAATAATGCACTGAACAGAAATATATAGGCCCTTAGAGATGCACACATTTATGACAAAAACAATTCTCCCTTTTTCAAATTATTAACAAACTGTATTACTATGTAATGTGGGTCTTCTAAATGTTTTTTTTTTTTTATTTTAACTAACCTTGCTGTTCCTTTCCTAGCATGCTCCCATCTTCATTGTGGGCATGTGTAGTCCACTAGTATGTCCTTCCAGGATAGGGTGCTGCTGGCTACCCAGCATGCACCACCCGATCTCGTGCATGCACATACACCACAGGGGGGTGCCCATTGACTCCTGGGATTGATGAAACTCACCTCCCAGAAGCCAATGCGTGGCCTGAAAGGCCATACCTCGCCGTGGTGAGGTACACTGGAAGAGCAGAAATTACCCTTCAAAAATAAGGTAAATAGACTAAAAAATGGCCAATGCAGATTTATACTGCAGTTGTCAATGTGGATGGAACTCCGCTTTAAGACTGGACAGTGAATAGAGAAGCAGCATGTTTCTTGTTGAATCTGATTGGCTGCTTGTACTGCAATTGGCTTCCTCTCATACTCCAGTCCCCCTGTACAAAGACTGCAAGAAGCTGATATCAGCTTCATCTAATGACATTGCTCTAATAAATGAAATACATTTAATTACATATTACTTTCATTAAACTTAAACTATAATTTAATGTTTATTTGGTTTTCAACAAATATGACAGAAAAAAAAAAAATATATATAATGCATTACAGTGTTTTAACTTATCCATAAGCCTTACGGACCGGGAATTGCAGAATTATGGCAATACCATTCAACGAGCATATGTTCAGATTATTTTGATAATTAAATATTAAACAATATCAATTGGATTTTCTGGGCTAACAGCCCACCGTAGTTAACATGTGTATAAAACTATCTGCTCAAATGGTCCATGATCCAAATCTTGCCGGTTGCATGGCCAGAATCCAACATATGGTGGTACCTGGGATTATCTATGGGGGTGCCGAACGTGCCTCCCTGGAATGGTCACAGCACCCCACCCCTTTGGGAACTCTCTGTGGGGATGCTTCGATCCTCCCAAGGCGCAGGGCTCAACCCCCCCAGTCTAGACCACCAGGAGTTGCAGCAAGTATAGTGAGGCTTTAAGGATCAATATAGGGCTGTCCATTTAGCTATTCCTTACCGCACAAGTAACTCGGCTCAGCTAGTGGAACCGGGTCAGATTCAGCTTCAGTCGCATGCGTTGATGTATGTCTTGCTTAATGAGGTATAGAAACGGAAACAGAGTGTCACAGAAAGGGGTCAGGAGGAAAAGTGTGAGAGGGAGGAAGATGGGTGAGGGTAGAGTTCAAAGTAGTCCAGGTTCTACCGTGACTCCGGGGGAATGCCAGGGTAAATAGGAATGTTACAATAGGATGCCCAGTGTTCCCAGATAGCCTTGAACCTATCTGTCTTGTCCTGTAATTTTGCTACAATGTTTTCTTGTGCCATTATCCAGGAAACTTTCCTCTTGAACCCCTGGAAGGGAACCATGGGGGTTTTCCATGCCCTTGCCAACGTTATCTTAGCTCCTAGCAGGATAAAGAGAGTTAGTGTTTGGATTTTTATGAATTCCTGGGAGGAGGTGGTTCAGGAGTGCTATTTGAGGATCGGGAGTGGCCGAAATACTTGTTACTATCCTAATTGTGTGGAATACCTTCCTCCAAAAGGATCTGATCCGGGGACAAGTCCACCAAATGTGGAACATCGTGCCCTCCAGTTCACAGCCCCTGAAGCATAAGGGGGAGGTCCCCGGGAAAATTAAAGCTAACCTTGAGGGAACATAATACCACCTGGTCAGAACTTTAAGGCTAGATTATATCAAAGATATGTTGAGAATACCTTTAAATGCGTGTTTGATACCAGTCTGAGGTTTTCCTGGAGCAACCCGTGTCCTCTTCCCAGGCCCGAGCATAGGCCAGAGTGTCATTATTATTCACCAGGGCAGAGTATATCAGCCATATCCCTCCCCTCTGATCCATAGTGTTTGAGCACCAATGTTCGTATGGGGTGATTGTGGAGGGTTCATCTTTGTTGGTCCAGATGGAGTGTAGAAAATGTGTTATTTGGGAGAAACGGAATAATTCTGAATTGGGCATCTCCAGTGTTTTCTTACAATGTGCCAGGGTGAGGGGGCCCGCCGGGGAGAGGAAGTGCCCAATTTGGTAGAGGCCCTTATCCGTCCCCCATTTAAAGGCTTTAATATTAAGACCCGGTGGGAATCCAGGGTTATGGAATATATGAGATAAGGGCTTTATTGGTGAGATGAGGGAATGTTGAGTGTAGAGTGTAGAGCATAAAGATACTGAATGAGAGAGTGTTGGTGACATAATTGCTGGTCTAAATTTTGGGTTACTCCATAACAGGAAGTCAATGGTATTTAAGGGACTGGCCTGTGGATATTTGAGTCAATTGAGCGGCTTGGTAATACCACCACAAATTCGGTAGACCAATCCCCCCGGGACTTTAACCTGAATAACACTCCCTTGGAGCATCTATAGCTTTTGTTGCCCCAGATGAACCGTACAATTGTGGATTGGAATTTAACAAGATATTGTTTCTTTACTGGTATCGGCAGAGAGAGAAACAGGTACAGCAAACGAGGTAGCAGGGTCATCTTCACTGCATGAACTCTGCCCAGCCAGGATAGACCACACTTCGACCACTTTGCCAGGTCCTCCGCACATCTCTGGATCATGGGGTGGTAGTTCACTTGAAAGAGTTTGTCAATGTCTGGGGTGAGTTTAATGCCCAAGTAGGGAATATTGTATGAGGCCCATGAGAAGGCAAAATTGTGTGTAAGCAATTTGTGTAGATCTGGGGGTACTGATACGTTTAAAGTAATTGATTTTGTCATATTGACCTGCAGACAAGAGACTCTACTAAAATCTTGAAGGATTTTATACACCGTAGGTGTGGAAGTTAGCGGGAGGTGAGAAAAAAGGAGTAAATCATCAGCATATAGCGTGCATTTATGTACTTGTTCTGCACAAGCCACCTCTTTGATGTCAGGACTAGATCGGATCGCTATGGCCAGGGTTTGGATAGCTATTGTGAATAGAAAGGGGGATAGTGGACATCCCTGCCTGGTGCCCCTCCCTATAGAGAAAGTGTCCGAGTATCTGCCCATCAGGCGCACTTGCGTGTTCAGGGAGGAATATAGCGAGTGAATGAGGTTTAGGAAGTTAGGGCCAAAGCCCCATTGACCCAGGATATCATATATATATGCCCAGTTCAATGAATCACAGGCCTTATGCAAGTCTATGGAAAGTAGGAAGCCTGATTGGTGGGGGCCCCCATCCCATTGTGACTTAAGTAATAAGATAATGTCTATTGCTCTCCAGATCTGATCCGGTCCCTGTCTCCCACCTGATCTCTGTGAATGTATGTGGCTATGAAACTTGCCAACCTATTAGCAAGAATTTTAGTCATTATTTTTATATCGTTGTTGATGAGTGAGATCGGGTGGTAATTGCTAACCTCACTTGTATCTTTACCCGGTTTAGGAATTACTGAGATATACGAAGAATTGAGATCATTCCCTAGGGGGGCTCCATCCCTGAGAGCATTAAAAAACCGTGTCAGATGGGGGACCAGACAGGGGCCAAATTCATTATATTATCCAGTAGAAAAGCTATCAGGCCTGGGAGAGGAGCCTAGTTTAAGATAGTTGATGGTATCCATCACCTCCTCTTGGGTAAAGGGTTCTTCTAAAAGAACTTTGTGTTCTCTAGATAATGCTGGCAAAGGGAGGTTAATTAAAAAAGCATCTATGGATAGTTGGGGGGGAGGGGGGGTTGGTTTTGTAGAGGTCGCTATAAAACCTTAGGAATTATCCCATTATTTTGTTCAGGTTCTGTGTCAGGAATCCAGTTGAGGATCAAATTTTGGGGAAGGATAATGTGCGTTATTTGGGGCTCACCTTGACTGCAAGTCTGGCGCCAATTCTATCTTTCTGTGAATAAAATTTAGCCCGGACAATCTGAGGTGCCTTTCTGCCACCGTAGTAAGGGTCAAATTAAAGAGAATACGGGCTGTGTCCAGTTTAGTCAGGGATACTGGAGTGGGATTTCTCTTGTGGGCCTTTGCTAGAGACGTGAAGTCTTCTGTGCGTTTCTGAATGTCTGCCTTTAGTTTAGAAGCTAGTTGAATGAGCTTCCCTAGAGGACCGATTTATGTGCTGCCCAAACAGTCGAAGGGGAGACTTGATTGTTATCGTTAACCGTGAAGTATACCTTAATAGCACTCGCTAATAGGGTGCACTGAATCGGGTCACTCAGGAGGGCCTCATTAAGACGCCATCGGAATTGTCCTCTAGAGCCTGACGATCTTTAAGTAATTAGGGTAACTACTGAATGGTCTGACAAGGGGGTATCCTTTATTTTAGCACCTCTAATGGACGGGATTGAGGTGGTGCGTGTGAAGATGTGGTCTATCCTGGCGTATGAACTGTGGGGTACAGAGTAGCGGGTGTAGTCTTTCGTTTGTGGGTTGCACTCTCTCCAAATGTCTACCAGGTCTGCTGAATATAGCAGGTGGGCGATTTTTGCACTCTGTTTAGATGGACGTTTAGGTGTCGGTTTCCCCCCTGCCTTCTTGTCTAGTGAGAAATCAAAGGCGGTGTTGGAGTCACCGCCAATGAAAACCATTCCTTTAAAATGTTTTTGTAATTTATGAAGCAGTGATTGAAAAAATTGTTTTTGGCCCTTGTTGGGGTATAATCTGACACAAACGTGTATGTTTCACCATCAATAGAGCCAGAGACCAGCAGGTAGCAGCCTAAGGTCTAAAATTAGCTCTGGTTGTGAGAGGTTGATATGTTTGGCAAAGCAAATAACTACGCCTTTGGTTTTGTTGTCAGCTGAGGCCAGAAAAAATTTAGGGTATCGCTGATGTAGGAATGTAGGTTTGTATGTGGCAGGGAAGTGTGTCTCTTGTAGTAACAGGATATCCACATGTAGTGATTGATAACATTGAAAACGTTTTCTATGTTTGACCGGGGAATTGATTTCTTGAGTATTGTCTGTGATTATTTTGAGGGAGGGGAGGGTGTGGTTGTTGTTAGCCATGGATCAGAGGTGAGGGACCCACTCCTCCTGTAAATACCTTCTCGTAGAGAGGCGGACTCTTTAAGATGCCAACTTGGCCTGGACGGTGGTGCTCAGTGATCTGGGAAGGTGGACCTGGGGCCGCCGGGGGAACCTGGGGTGTCTCCAATGAGAGATAGCGGGGTAGATCAAGAAATGATGGAAAAAAAAGAGGGGTATTAGACAGGTGAAGACATACATCAAACTTTCTTTGGTTATACAATAACAGAAGAAGAAATGTACCAGGGGGTCTCCCGACCCCCTTCCACCTGGGGGAGTAATGGACCAGCCATTACCCACCCCATAACCTGAGAGGACCGGAAAGCCCTGCGAGCAAAGAATCCGGGACATCTCTAGAGGCACCAAGGGTGCTCGGGGAGACTAGTCGAGGTGCATTGGGTCCGCCACAGCCCCGCCGGCTATAAACATAACAATAGTATTAAAGTGAATATGACAGAACACCATTAAACTGGATATTGGTATAAATTAACTTAAGTGCTGGGAAAGTCCCCCCAAGCCCGCCTTCCGATCCCGCCCCCACACCCAAAAGGCATGAGGACCAGGGTGAAACCCTGGCCCGGGATGAGAACCATCAAACCTGAGAGCTTCATTACGGGGGACTTCCCCTCCTAGCACGTTAGCAATGATGAGAATAATAAAAGAAAAAAAAAAAGGAACAACCATAAAAGTAACCAAAAGTCCAACATTTTTGAAAAAAACAGGAACAGCCAATTCCACAGACGGTGCATTTTAAGTAAGTAATGGGGGCATGCTAGTTGGGCAAAACAGGAGTGCATCCAGAGAAAGAGGGTCAGTGGTCAAATTTGCCTGAACGGGCGCCAATAGTAAGTCTTCTCCACTCCCACCTGGGGCCCAGTCTGGAGTCGCCTGTTGCCCCACTATGGTTAAATCTTGTGAGGAAGAGGAGGGGGGCTCCAGCTACGGTGACACACAGGAGGGGTATGTCCAAGGAGAGAAGTCTTAAGAAGGGAAGAACTGTGGGCAAGTCCTCACCTTGTGGTGAAAAAGTGTTAGTAACCAGGGCCCTGGTTCTTTAGGGGACTGCAGGTCAGTCAAGTTGGTATATTTTCTTTGGACCTCTTGGAATTCTGCTTCAGCCAAGTGGGTTGGAGAGGGCCCTCAAGTGAGGGTCTCTTCGATGAGGAGGGGGTTCCCTTGTTGGAAACGGTAGAGGGAACATCCTGAGAGAGAAGGCCAAGTTGTAGTAGTAGACGTTCCCCCTCGGCGAAGAAGGAAACGCTGTAGCTTTTGTTCCGAAAGAGAAGATTCAAGCAGCGTGGAAATGACCATCGGTAGGGGATTTCCTTATTTGTCAGGATCAGGAGCAGCGGTTTAAGTGATCTTCTCTTCTGGACAGTATAAATCTGGACCTTGTGACCATGTATCAGGAGGTTATCTAAAAATCTGGACTTCATTACTTCCTCCTTCACTGAATAAAAATGGGGTTTCACAAAGATTTCTATTTATTCTGGCCACAGACTGGTCTGCTTTTTTCTCAATCGTATCAATCCTCTTTCCTATGTGTTGTAGATCTGCATTAATAGAAGAGGTAATCTGTGCAGCATTCAGTGCTAAGCTCCTTGAGAGCAATTTGTGAGAAAGCTATCATCATGGAGGGGAAGTCAGTGGGGGCTGGGGTTGTTTCACATGCCTCGCTCTCAGCAAGAAGCATACCTGTGTTGGGATCCAGCATAGGAGTGCAAATGAGACCTGCATTCACTCTGCCTAGCAGGGATTCAGTGGAGGAGAGAGCCTGGTGCAGTCAGGGTTGTGCTGTACCTGGTGAAGCTGGTGGGGCTGCATCCTGGTCTGCAATGGAGTCCTCTAATTCCTCCTCCATGTATCCCCCTCGTGGAGCTGCCGCCATCATAGCATAACTGAGCGGCCCGGCCACGGCTGTCATCTGGCTTGCAAGGCTGCTTCTTGCCAGCGCTGTGGACATCGATGTATTCCAGAGGGTCTCCCCGGGTAGATCTTTCCGGTTTGGGGTGCTGTAGGGCGTTCTGTCCAGGGGCCGTGGTGGAGCGGAGCTATAGATGATTGCGGCCATCTTAGGAGCTGCAGCGCATGTACCTCCTTAATTACATATTAATGAGTAATGATTACAGAGCTGGCTATATTTCAGCTTTGTGTAGTTACAGTGGCCTAGCTTGCACCAATGTAGGTATGCATATCTCATGCCTTACTAATCCTTGTGGAAGCTGCAAATCACTGTAGTAGTTGCCACTACTGCAGTGATAGCAGCAGTCTTCTGGGATCAGTGCCAAGTGGCTGCTGATCATAACATCATCCCGGGGGGGGGGGGGGGGTATTTACTAACGCCAAATCCACTTTGCACTACAAGTGCACTGCAAGTACACTTGGAAGTGCACTTGGAAGTGCGGTCATTGTAGATCAGAGGGCAACATGCAAGGAAAATAAAAATCAGCATTTTTGCTTGTAAATGATTGGATGATAAAATCAGCAGAGCTTCCACTCATTTCAGATCTTCCCCTCATATCTACATACAGCAACTGCACTTCCAAGTGCACTTTCTATTGCACTTGCAGTGCAGAGTGGATTTGCCTTTAGTAAATCAACAGCCCTGTCTCTCCATTTTGTCCAAGCAGGTCATTGAATTCAATCAACCAATCATGCAATCATTTAAAAAAAAAAAAAACATAAAGTATCCTCTGAATAGCAACAGTGCTGAACAAGTGATGCCCATGTGTTTGCTATGCAAAAGGAAAACTGCTTGGCACGGAAGACTGCTACTATCATTGTAGTATCAGTGACTACTACAAAGAACTTGTAAATAAGGGTTCATTGATAGAACCAGGGACCTTTATTGGGTGGACAAAAAAAAAAAAAAACACTGCCCACCAATGCAAACAAGGTTTTTTATCAGGGGGGAGTAGACCAATGACATTGCCTAATAATGTAGAGAAATGTTTTTTCAGGGATTATAAAAGGCCACCATTAACCAGCAAAATAGCTATTATGAACGTCCAGGCACTGCAGAGGGAGCATACTATGTGGGGCAGGGAGGCA
>CM053029.1:284748426-285006617 GCA_028564925.1 Lithobates sylvaticus
ATTCCCTGCTTGCGGGATAGTTCTGGTGGAGAGGGGGTTTCAAGTTCTGTGAACATTCGGGATAAGGCATCGGGTTTAACGTTTTTAGATCCAGGGCGATAAGTAATATGAAAATTAAAACGGGAAAAGAAAAGAGCCCATCTGGCCTGTCGGGGTCTAAGGCGTCTGGCAGTTCTGAGGTATTCTAAATTTTGTGATCTGTAAAGATCAGTATCGGATGTGCTCCCCCTTCCAGGGATACCGCCATTCTTCCGGGGGCCAGTTTTATTGCTAGGAGTTCTCGGTCCCCTACGTCATATTTCCCTTTCTGACACCTAGTTTCCTGAAAGAAAGCCACCGGGTGCATTAGAGACTTGGGTCCCTGGCGTTGAGACAGGATGGCTCCACTGCACTCTCTGAAGCATCGACCTCCAGAGTGTAGGGTAATGCAGGGTCAGGGTGCTTCAGTACTGGAGCGGAGGTGAATGCCCTTTTTAATTGGTCAAAGGCGGTTTGGGCCGCTGAAGTCCACTGGAAGCGGCTTTGCTTCTTGGTGAGCTGAGTGATGGGGTGCGATGATCTTGGAGAAGTTCCTGATGAATTTTCAAATAAAAATTTGAGAAACCCGACAAAACGTTGCACCCCCTTTTTGTCATTTGGAGGTGGCCAGGACATGATGGCAGAGACTTTCTGGGGATCCATGGCTACACCCCCAGTTGATATAACCAGGCCGAGGAAGTGAATGGTCTGGCGTTCGAATTCACATTTTTCGGCTTTTGCGTAAAGTCCATGTTGCCTTAATCTGCCCAGAACTTGCTTGACATGATCACGATGAATTTCTAGAGAGGTGGAGAATATCAGGATATCGTCCAGGTAGACGATTACAAAGGAATCTAGAAAGTCTCTGAAAATATTATTAACAAAATGCTGAAAAGTGGCCGGGGCGTTGCATAGTCCGAATGGCATGACTAAATATTCAAAGTGGCCAAAACGTGTCCGGAATGCTGTCTTCCATTCGTCACCCTTGCGTATTCTGATCAGGTTATAGGCCCCACGTAGGTCCAATTTCGTAAATATTTTTGCTGAGCGGAGTCTCTGAAATAATTCCGGGACTAGTGGAAGCGGGTACCGATTCTTAATTGTCACTTTATTCAGGTCCCTGTAATCCACACATGGGCGGAGTGAGTGATCTCTTTTTTCCACAAAGAATATTCCGGCTCCCGCTGGGGAGGAGGAATGTCGGATGAATCCCTTTTTGAGGTTCTCATCGATGTACTCCTTGAGGACCAGGAGTTCAGGTTCGGACAGGGGAAAGATCCGCCCGAAAGGGATTTCGGCCCCAGGTAGTAACTCAATCGGGCAGTCGTAGACCCGATGGGGAGGAAGAGTGTCTGCTTTCTGTTTATCGAACACGTCCCGGAAGTTGTGGTACACTGGTGGCACCAACTCTTTGAATTCAGAGTCCGTTTTTAGGCACCCAATAACTGGTGGAATCTGGTGGAAGGTCTTGAGACAGTTCTGTAACAGTAAGAGGACTGAAAGGTCACCTCACCCGGGGACCCAGTGACTGGGGATTGTGGGGCCCGTAGCCAAGGCATTCCTAGGATGACAGGAAACAAAGGTGAGGAGATGACATCCAGACGGAGTAGCTCCTGGTGACCTGGTGGGATGCTGGTGAACAGGGGTTGTGTCTCCAGGGTAATGGGCCCGGACTTGATATTTGACCCATCTGCTAGCCGTATGGAGAGTTGATGCTGCTTAGGTGTTAATGGGATGTTATTTTGGTAGAGCGAAGGCATGATCCACAAAGCAGCTACATGCGCCAGAGTCAATTATAGCCTGGACTTGGAGTATTTCTCCTGGGAGCTGTAAGGAATAGGGAACAGCGATGTGAGCGGCTTTTATTAGAGACAAGGCGGAAGGCACACGGGATGATGAATTGAACTTTCGGATCTTATTCGGGCATGTGTTGGCGTAGTGCCCAGCTTCCCCCAGTGAGGCAGAGGTTGTTCTGGCGACGCCCCTGTTTCTCTCGGGTGATAAAAGGGTGAGCGGAGTAAGCCCACTTGCATGGGCTCTGGTGCTCCTGGGTTGGCAGCAGGCACGTTGGAAACGGGAGTAGGAGGGTAGTTGGGACCCTTGGGTAACACCCATGTGGGGCGTGTCACGCTGGACCTCTCGGACCTCCGCTCTCTTAAACGACGGTCTATCTGGATAGACAGCTGAATCAAATCCTCCAAAGAACTAGGGATTCCCACTCGGGCTAGCTCATCCTTCAGAGCTTCGGAGAGGCCTATGCGGAACTGATAGAGGAGTGCGGCGTCGTTCCAAGAGGTGTCGGAACTCCCCGCCTAAAGTTGTTACGTTTGTCTCTACGGCCAGCCCTTGTTTGGGGGGCATGGAGCTGGCTTGTGTTTTGGTGCGCTGAAATCATCATACAGTTTGGCCATTTCATCCAAAAATGAGTCCAGGGTGTCCAGAAGAGGACTGGCTTGTTCCAACATACGGTGGGCCCAGGTCTGAGGCTCCCCTTGGAGTAGGGAGACTATGAACCCCACCTTAGTGCTCTCCAGGGAGAAGGTGCGAGGTTGTAGCAGGAAATAGAGCCGACAGGCATTCCTGAAGGAGCGGAACTTACTGCGGTCCCCCGAAAAACCGTTCCCGGGGGGGGCACACGGGTTCTGGGGGTGGCATCATTACTGTGGGTGCCGATGCAGAGGTTGCTGAGCCGGAAAAAAACCGGGATGTCAGGGAGGCTGATGAGTTGCAGAGCCGGGGGCCATGGGTTCCACTCTCTGTTCTAGTTGATGATAGCCATCTCGCAGGCCCTGGACTGCTAGGGTAAGGGCCGACATCTGTTGGCACAAAGCTTCCAAAGGCGAGGCCCCCCTTCGGACTCCATTTGGCTGGATCGTCTATCACGTACCCTTTCAGCGGAGTCGGGTGCTGGGGATGGCCTCGTTCACGGTTCCGGTCCAAACACCCTGGTGGTGGGAACAGGGAGTGCTGGGGCACGAAAGGGTGCAAGTGCCTGCGGCTGGTAGATGGTGCTTGGAAGTACTGGTTCCTCTGAAGAGCTGGTGTTCACGTTGGTATCCCAAAGGGTGGTGTGCAGCAACAGCCGAACAGATGGGATGTAGGCACCCCGAGGTCAAGACGGAAACAGGTCGGCAACTGGCTGGCAAGCAAGGTACAAGGCAGAGGGGGAAGTTCGTGGTCAAAAAGCAGGCAAGTAGGTCGGCAACTGGCTGGGAAACAGGGTACAAGGCAAAAAGGCAAGTTCGTGGTCAGGAGGCAATAGGTTGGCAACAGGCAGGTGATAAGGTACCGAATCAGAGGCAGAGCCGTAGTCCCGGGATCCAAGCTGAGGTCAAACCAAAGGAAGCAATCAGTAAGCGGGGTCAATCCAGGAAGGGTAACAGGAAAACCCGGTGAATCAGGACCAAGGTAGGGAGGAACTTCAGGCAGGTATTCAGGAGATTTAAAACTGAAAACGATCCAGCACTGACACCATGTGAAGGCCCTGTTTATATAGGCGCCTTGTGCTGGGATTGGTGGAGGTACGGGTCCCTGCGTGATTACGCGCACACGTTCGTGCTGAAAGTGGAAGTGCGTGCCCTGTTTGTATTGACAAACGAGGGCGCGCACAGGTCAGCGTTGGTACCTGGGGTACGCCCCACGTTCGGTTTCGTTGAGAAGGTTTCGCATGGGTATATTGGCGCTTGCCGAACGGAGATTAACCCCTATAGACGAGGACGGGCATGGACGCGTGAGTTCTCTTTACATGCAGCAATTGGCCGCTCAGTAGGGGTTTTTCGCCTTCCTCTGGATCAACGGGAGGGCGGGTATAGGTCAACAGGTTTTTCCCACAGATCCGTCACCTGAACTGTTATCGCTCAGCAACGCATCGTTTTTTCAAACGCATCATTCCGTCAACATCAAATTTTCGGGGTCACCTCGACAGGGTGCAATTTTAATATAAAGCAGAGTCTTTTCCGCAGACTAAGAATTTCGACCGCAACTCTCCCGACCTACATTCAAAAAATATTACAAAAAGAAAGACTACTAAGGTAGCAAACATCAAACCCAAAGACCTACATTGCAACCACAACAGTTAACATGCGCATTGATTAATACCAGATCGGCAGTCAAGCACAGACACGAAATCCATGATTTCATCACGCAAAACAACATTGCCTCTTCATCGCGGAAAGCTGGCTAACACCCGACTGCAACACCATCTAACAGAATTAGTGCCAAAAAAACTACAGGATATAAACCCGAGCATGGGAAAAGGAAAAAAGGAGGAGGCCTAGCAGTGATCTTAAAAGCTCACGGGGCGCTCGCCAAACCCTACGGTACAGAAACACAGCAACTTTTATTGGAGACACTTCCCTACAGATGCAAACAACACCACAAAAAACCCATCCACATGCTGCTATGCTACAGACCACCAGGACGAAGACAAATCTACCGATCCCACTCACGAATCATTTCGGCACATACCCTGAAAAACAAGAAGGTTCTGGTACTCGGAGATTTCAACCTTGGGCAAATTCCCCCGAAGCCCCCATCGCCACCACCTGCATCAATCAACGGGAAAGACTAGGGCTTCAAAAAAACTAGTAAATGCTCCCACACATGGGTCGGGTCATATTCTGGCCCTCATCTTCAAGCAAATATCGACATAAACACAAGAAAAACATATCGCTACCATGGACGACCACCACTCTATCAAATTTGAAATCACCACCAACATCACCCTCCAGCAACCAAATCCGGCGGCATCAACACAGTGGATCAGATCACATAAAAAATTACACTCGGAAATATTCAAAACCACACTAAAAAACGAATGGCAACACTAAATCAAAACCACTCAACCGAACGATCATCAACTCCTTAAACAAGGCACTTCTACAAACGCAGACGCAGTCGCCCCGAAACATCGAGCACCCACCCGCAAGAAAAATTCTGGATGGTTTAATGGCGCGCTGACCTACTGAAATGGGAACACAGAAGAGCAGAAAGACCCTGGAGAAGAAATACTACAAAGGAAAATCACATAAACTACAAAATACTCACCAAGAAATATCATAAAGCAATTTTCACAGCGAAAAAAAAAACATTTTTAAAAACACCCTCTCAAAACCCTTTAAAACCCGGCCCACGTGAACTGTTCAAACTATCGCCCAGACTATGAACCCCCCCTGCCTTGAGCCCGAGGAAAACGAAACCAAGAATACTGCAACAAGTTACGGATTTTTTCATCAAAAAAATCGACAACATTCAGAAAATAATTCAACAAAAAAAACAACCAATTCTACTCAACCAAACCCAGGTAAGGAATTTTTACTTGCACAGTGCACAAGCACCACATTTTTGCTTACCCCATCACCACGGGATGAAAAAAAAAATCTCATCAAGAGCCTCAGAGACAGTACATCGCCAAACGACTTATTCCTACAAAGCTCTTAAAAGAATGCCCCGACATTCTGGCCCCCGCTATTAACACTAGTAAATCGTCATTCAAAGAAGGGTTGGGGTTCCTATTCCCCTCAAGCAAGGCGTCGTAAAACCCACTGCTAAGAAACCCAACCTCGACCCAAAGATCCAAACAATCACAGCCGGTAACAGCCTCCAACACCATCTCCAGATTATGGAGAAACCCAGTAGTAAAACAGCTTCAACTTCATCTGGCCCACCACAAGTCTGGACCCCTACAATCAGGCTTCCGCCAGGCCATGGCACAGAAATGGCACTTCTGAAAATATGGGATGACGCCCTAGAAGCTGCGGATGATGGGAATCGTGTCTTCGGGTACTGCTGGATCTTAGCGCGGCGTTCGACAAGTGGACCACAACATTCTTCAAACCCGCCTCAAGGAAGTGGCGGGAGTCACAGATGGAGATTGCCATGGTTCGCTTCCTTTTGGGAAAACCGGTCGCAGACAAGGGAAAACTAGGAGCCTTCACTTCGGAAACCCGGCAATTTCTTATGGAGTCCCTCAAGGATCACCATTGTCACCAGTACCTCTTCAACATTTACATCCGGCCACTCTTTAAATTATCGCAAATCAGATCTATGTTTCCACTCTTTACGCGGAGGGACACTCAACTGTACTTCCGTATCACCGGAAAAAAAGCCCAATACCAGGAACTAGGAAAATGTCTCACAATGATAGTGACTGGATGACCACTAGCTCCCTCAAACTTAATGGGTCGAAAACAGAATATGCTCCTCAACGCCTAACCGAAGTAAAAAAACAAAGAGTCATGGATCCCACCAACCACCCTGGAACCATCCTGGAACAGACCACCTCCAAGCACCAAACCCAAAAGCCTCGGATCATCTTTGATTCGAGATGATATGGATGCACAAATAGATCGTAGTCACGGTTCCCCACCATTCCTCCGCATGTTTGCGCAGACTCACCCCCTTCATCCCAGGAAAGGAGAAAGCAGTAGTAGTAGGACCATCATAAATTCGCGTCTGACTACGCAAACTCCCTCACATAGGATTACCGGATTACAGATTGCAGTCGTCCAAACGCAGCAGCAAGATTAGTCACGGAAAAACCTGGGAATCATCTCCCCATCCCTAAGGCCCCTTCTTGGCTCACGGTTTAAAAGATAGGATCACATTAAAGACCTCTGCCTCACCCACAAATGTACACAAGGAAATGCTCCACAATACCTTTGTAAGAAATGGGAAAAAATACATACCGAATCGCAGACTTCGATCGACGACCAAAATCTTTTCCCTCATCCCCAAAGCCCGTACAAATCGAAGGGAGAACGGAAGATTCGCAGTACAGGGACCTCGGCTATGGAAATGCTCTACCAAACGCATCCGCTTGGAAGAAAACCATCGGCATTCAGGAAAAAAATCAAGACCTACCTCTTCTAATAAGCAGGACAACAGGGGCAGACAAGCGCCTTGAGGCGATTCATGTTCGATTTGCAGCGCTATACAAATCATTCATTCATTCATTCATTCAGAACCTGGGGGAATCAAGGATCGAGAAAGATCTGGGGTTCCTGGTAGAAGGCAGACTAAACAATAGAAGGCAATGTCAAGCTGCAGCAAGCAAAGCAGACAGAATATTAGCTTGTATAAAAAAGGGAATTTACTCCAGAAATAGAACGACTTTCTGGCATTTTATAAATCTCTCCAGCCACATGTTAAGTATTCCATACAGTTCTGGTACCAGTCCTCAGGAGGGATGTGGTGGAGCTGTGTAATAAACCGTATGTGACCAGAACTGTGTGACTGCAACAGAGAAAACCAACATAAAGAAAAAAAAATAAGTGATTTTATTAAGATAATGCATATAATGTGAATACACACCAATCCCAAACAGAGTGAGAAAACCAAATAACGTGCCCCAAAACCCAAACCCAGTATATATAACAAAAGGGAAACCAGAATTGTAGTCAAGCCAGGCCAGGGTCATAAACGGAGGTCAGCAGATGGGGGGAAAAGAAAAAAGGGGATCAGGTGCAGGAAAAGGTTCCAGGGATGCAGGAACAGGCAGGATCAGGTACAACGGTTTCAGGGATCAAGGTTCAGGCTAAACGGGTAACAGGATGCAGGTCAGGGCTCAGGGACAAAACCAAGGCAAACATGTAAAAAGCTTACCGGGTATTTATATTCTTGTGATTGGCCTCAAGTGACGCCTGATTGCAGGAGGTGCTGTTGCCCCACTGCCAGGATCCATCCGCTGGTGGATGCCAGTACTGCGCCCAAAGATGACATAACAGCAGGGAAAGCTCTCCCGACAGTTCAAACTGCCAGAGACACCTGCGGTGGACCGCAGAACTGCACGCCAAAAGACAGATATTACCAGCAGATGGAACATTTCCTGACAAGCTGGTAGAGAGTCCCGAGAAGGGCAACTAAATTTGTAGATGGATTGGAGGACCTCAATTACGAGAAATGACTGCAGGCACTGAATTTGTTCTCCCTGAAGAAGAAAGCTTGAGAGGAGATATGATAGCAGTATACAAATACCTTAATGGTGATCCCAGCATAGGAAGGAAACTTTTTACTCTCAGTGAGTGTAAGAAGACATGGGGCCACACAATGAGATTGGAGGAGAAGCAGTTTAACCTTAAGCTGCATAGGGGATTTTTCACTGTTAGGGCGATAAGAAAGTGGAATTCTCTTCCCCAATTGGTGAAGTCATCAGACAGTATTGATATTTTTTAAAAGACTCTTGGACATGGGATCTTAGTGAACACAATATACAGGCATATGGGAAATGATTATCAACATTGACACACATACACCTACACAAGTTGAACTGGATGGACTATTTTTTGTGAGCTTTGCATAGAGCAGAGAATAATTAAGATGCCTGTCAGATTTTTATCACCATCTATATCCCAATTGAAAAGATGTTTCCATTACTTTCTAGCAGGACAGGAATTGATGGGGACATCTTTCGAAAGGAGATTAAGGTAAATCAAACGTATTTTAAGTAGAGCAAAAAGGGTTAAAGCTTCTAAAAATGTTCTTTCTGTTCTTGCCTTTCTGCCCCTGTAATGATTGCCTCCTATCTTTTTGGGGGTTTAGGAATAAGAGTAAGGGAAAAGTCCCCCCAAAGGGGTCCAAAAAAAAGAGACACGATCACCTGTCCATTGAAGGTAATGGGGAATTCTAAAAGCACCGGCCAGGCAAGGTATACTCACCCAAACCATGCTCATTTGCTACCTCCCTGCTGAAGATGATGTCTCAGCTCGCCTGGGTAGATAGCATTACTGCCTGCCCATGTGGCAATATTCTTTTTTGTTTACAAATTTTTTGATCAACCAAAACCATAAAAGGAAAATATAAAAAAACTATGTACAAATGTGTCAGATACAACGATTCAATGTAGGCATAAAACCAATTGTACAAAATTGTGTACCATAAAGACAGAAAATAAAAGGACAACTGAAAATCATCAATCAGCTACTACACAGGAAGACGATATAGGAACCGTGGGTCCCATTTGGCATCAAAGAAGTCTTGGAATCATGAAGTATGTGAAATATTTTCCATTAAATGTATTGTCTACCCTTGAGATCACATGTGACGGGGGGCTTCAATAACAAAAATGCAGTGTTTATCCTTGTGACCAATCACAGGAAGCACCCTCCTGGCTAAAGAGGACAGAATTAGAATTAGACTTGGGAAACTTAACATTATTAAATCACTGGGATCGGATGGCTTGCACCCAAAAGGGGACTTTGGGAACGCCGTCAAGTAATTGTCAGACCATTTTTCCTAATTTTTACTGACAGTCTAATGACTGGAATGGTACCAGTGGATTGAAGAAAGCCAATGCAGCACCAATATTTAAAAGGGCCCAAAATACATCCCTGGGAAAATTTCAGACCAGTTAGCCTAACATCAATAGTAGGAAAGCTCTTGGAGGGGATGGGTAAGGGACTAAAAAACAAGATTTTAGCAATAAAAACTGTATTTATTAACAGTTATCAGCACGGATTCATGAAGAATCGTTCTTGCCAAACCAATCTATTAACCTTCTATGATGAGGTGAGTTGCCATCTAGATAAAGGAAGGCCTGTTTGATGTGGTGTATCTGGATTTGCAAAAGCATTTGACACAGTTTCCCCCTAAATGTTTACTGTACAAAATAAGGTCCCCTTGGCATGGACCATAGGGTGAGTACATGGATTGAAAACTGGCTACAAGGCAAGTTCAGAGGGTGGTGATAAATGGGAATACTCAGAATGGTCAGGGGTGGGTAGTGGGGTTCCACAGGGTTCTGGGCTGGGGCCAATCCTATTTAATTTGTTCATAACGACCTGGAGGATGGGGTAAACAGTTCAATCTCTGTATTTTCAGATGATACTAAGCTAAGCAGGGCAATAACTTTTCTGCAGGATGTGAAAACCTTGCAAGAAAATCTGAACAATTAATGGGGTGGGCAACTAATGGGAAATGAGGTTTAAAGTAGAAAAAAAGTAAAAATATGCTTTTGGGTGGCAAAAGAAAACGAATGCAATCTATATACTAGGGGGAGAACCTTTGGAAGAATCTAGGATGGAAAATTACCTGGGGGTCCCCGTAGTTGTTTGGTCAGCAATTTGGGATGCAATGCCAAGCTGCTGCTAACAAAAGCAATGAGAATATTGGATGCATTAAAAAATTAGATTAACTCCGGGGTAAGCGATAATTCTCCCCTTCTATAAGGACTGGTCCAGCCACACCCGGAGTATGGGTGTCCAGTTCTGGGCACCAGTCCTCAGGAAGGATGTAATGGAAATGGAGCTAGTTTCTAAGAAGGGCAACAAAGCTAATAAAGGGTCTGGAGGACACTAGTTATGAAAAAAGGTTTGCAAGCACTGAACTTATTCACTCTGGGAAGAGACGCTTGAGAGGGGATATGATTTCAATTTAAAAATACCATACTGGTGACCCCCCAATTGGGATACAACTTTTTCAGGGAAGGGAGTTTAACAAGACATGTGGCACTAATTTAAAATTAGAAGAAAAGAGGTTTAACCTTGAAACAGATAATGACACCTAGAAGGCAATGGGTTGCTGCTCACCCCGGGATTGGATATTTAAAAAAAAAAAAAAAATTCCCCCTGAGGTGGTGGGGTTTTTAGGGAGCAGAGGATTTTGGTTTAAAAAAAGTAGTGTATATGACAAAGTGGGTTTAGTGAGAGACACAGTCCGTCCAGATATATTGGGCTTGTGTTTCAATCCAAAGTGTCAAGAGGCGGGAGAAGGGTGTTTAACCACCCAATTGTAAAAAGAACAGATAATGACACCCAGAAGGCTTACTGGGCTTGTTTTTTCACTCCAAAGTGTCAAGAGGCGGGAGAAAGGGGTGTTTAACCACCAATTGTACAAAAGAAACAGATAATGACACCTAGAGGTTTAACCTTAAACTACATAGATGGTTCTTTACTGTAAGAGCGCCAAGGATGTGGCATTCCCTTCAAAGGCGGTGGGCTCAGAGGGGGCATTTATAGTTTAAAAATATATTAGATAAGCAACTGAACGACCAAACATACAGGGATATACAAAGTAATACTGACATATAATCACACACATAGGTTGGACTTGATGGACTTGTGTCTTTTTTTAACCTCACCTATGTAACTATGTAACACCAACAGTATGGTGATAATTTAATTATTTTGTTTTCACAAAGTTCTCATTCTAAAAGTTATGTCTTCACACAGCATAGGCATACTTAGACATAATCATACCCTAAACACATTCTGCTATGCCATCCGATATGGGGAGTTACACGTGAGGGGGCCGCCACATAGAAGGGCTGAAAATCCATGGGTACCTTTTGGGGTTTCAAAAAGCATAAATGACACATAAAAATTTTGTATCTAATTTTCTGCATATCTATCACATTCTTGGAGGTCCCGGAGCACCAGGACAGAGGAAACACCCACAAAAAATACTCCATTTTGGAAAGCAACACTCTAAGGTATTTTCTAAAGAGGCATAATGATCTTTTTGTAAATGTCCTTTTTGCCCACGTTTTTGGAAAATGCGGGTAGAAAAAAGGTATTTTATTTTATTATTTTATTTTACACAACTCAATTAATGATTTTTTCTCACATACAGCATGGGCATATTTGAATTACAACCAAAAACACATTCTGCTGCTCCTTCTGAGAATGTACCAGATATTGTTTTTTGTGTATCACTTTTATCAAAAAACAATCTACTGTATTAGTCAGTGAATATAGCTTAAAGTATTGTCACCTACAGTATCTCACAAAGTGAGTACACCTCTCACATTTTTGTAAATATATTATTATATCTTTTCTTGTGACAACACTGAAGAATTGACACTCTGCAATGTAAAGTAGTGTACAGCTTGTATAACAGTGTAAATTTGCTGTTCCCTTAAAATACTGAACACACAGCCATTAATGTCTTAAATGCTGGAACAAAAGCTGGAGAGTTTCCTTGTGGATGCAGCCGCCCCTGTTCTCCTCTGTGTGAAAGCCACGGTGCCGGCGCCATCTTGTGAGATCTGTGTTCCTGTCAGGCTGAAGAAATTCATGAGTCTCCAGGGCCCTTCGTGATCTTTTCTTTTCCCCCTCATGTCGCTACCTTCTCTGCATCAGGTGCTGGGGAATGTTTTGAGACACCTATAGTTGCGTTGTTTCGCCCGTTAGATCCTGTGGAGCCAGAGCTGGTTCACAGTGCGGCCATCTCATCCGCCTGCCGGCCACGCCCCATCCCTGAAATATTTTTGATGTTGTCAATTTGTATTGTTTGTAGGTTGTTAGCTTCACTTTGATTTTATTGTCTGTGCTGCATTATTTTGCAAAATCTTCCTCAAGATGTTGTGACTAATAAATGTTTAAATCCTTAAGAGACTGTCCATTTGTGGGTGCAGTCCTTTTAACTTCTGATAATTTCCTCTGCAAAATGGACAGACCTCAAAACCATATTCTTTTAGTGTCTCAAATTAACATACATGTGTTTTTTGCTTTACTTGCTCTTTTCCAAGTCCTGTTTTGTTGACCAATAAAATTTGTAGCAAATTTTTATGTTTTATGTGTTTTGTTGATAATTTGTTTTGCAGATGCATGCTCAATCCAAGGAATGCGTTTTACACTCCCCCCAAACAATTTTCATGCAACAGATTTCCCAGCTGCAGCTTAACAAGGCTGATTGGCATGGTAAAACAAAATTTGTGATTTGTCTAAAAGCTACTTTGCTGGTGCCTTCATGGTAGTATATGCATGATTGTGCTTATGCTGCTATGGATATGCACCAGGAAAGGAAAGTTACAGAGAGGTAAGTATTCCATTTTCCATTTTAGTGCAGTGGTTCTCAGCCTCAGTCCTCAAGTACCCCCGACATGACATGTTTTGGGAATTTATCAAAAAATACCAAGCCGTGACTCTGATTTAAAGCACCTGTGCAAGATGAAGGAAAACCTGCAAACATGGCCTGTTGAGGGTACTTTAGGATATGGTTGAGAACTACTGATTTAGAGCACTGAGCTAAAATCTAGCTCAAGACAATCCTATTCTAATTGTGGGCATTTGAGGTAAACCAAGTGTCTTTTTTTAGGTTGTGCTTCGTGTCCCTTTTCTTAAAATTGGCTTCACTTCCTGTCACATAGCCAAACAGGAAGTGAGGATAAAACCCTAACAATGTCTTTCTTTGGGGACACACAGGTCAATATAACTAGTGCCCCCATTAGGCAAATTTCACTCTTGCACTTTTTTGTGTACACACCAAATTATTAGGTATTTTGGGGTTTATTAAAGGCAAATCCACTCTGCAATACAAGTGCACTCACTGTAAATCTGAAGGGAAGCACTGGTGATTTTATCATCCAATCATGTAGAAGCAAAGCTGTTTTTTTATTTTCCTTGAATGTCCCCCTCGGACCTCTAGCAACTGCACTTCCAAGTGCACTTGTAGTGCAAAGTGGATTTGCCTTTAGTAAATAAACCCCCAAAGTCCAAGATACCTAAAACTTTGGGGTGTACACAGCAAAATGCTAGAGTGCAATTTACCCAATAGGGAAACAATTTAGATTGACCCGTGTGTCCCCAAGGAAAGACATTGGTAGGGTTTACCCTCACTTCCTGTTTGGCTATGTGACAGGAAGGGAGTAAATTTGAAGGAGAAACTAGCAAAACTTGGGAGGTGTCTTCACCCTGTCAGGGGTGCAGACATCCCCAAAAACTGACAAGACTTCTAATTCCTCTGCACTCTATCCCCAAGCAAAAATAAGAAAGGATTTCACTTAGTTTAACTTTGCAAAGACACATTCCTAAGTTCAACTGTGATGGATGTCCCATCAGATGGCCCATTAGACCTTGTTTAATAGAAAACACCAGTTGCCTTTCACTATAAACATTTGTTAGTCCAGTCCTGGAAATCTGCATCTACTTCACAATTAATTTCCATAATTCCATGTACCCGTGGCACATATCTGGTTCCCAGAAGTGGTGGCCAGCACACAGGAATGACATCATGCCCCTCCAGGAAGTTGATTGTACTGCTGCTAATTTCTTCCCACCACCATGCCCCGCTCATTGTTTTCTGAGGAAGAGATGATCCTTATTTGCAAATTAAGATCATTTTTTATTTATTTTGACATGGGGTGGTGTTTGTGTGGGTCATGACTGTATGTCTAAATGATTTGGCCTCAAAACACACACCTACTTCCTGTGTACAGATTCCCTTCCGGGCCAATGTATATGGCTTCCTGCTTCAATGTGTGTGTATATATAGATATATATATATATATAATATATATATATATATATATATATATATATATATATATATATATATATATATATATATATATATATATATATATATATATATATATACATAGCTATATCTATAGATGCAGGTTCTTGTGTCCACCAGCAGAGAGAAGTTGAGTAGATGCTACGCTCTTAATTCTGGAGGCATAATAATGGTCTAGCATAGGGGTCTTCAAACTACGGCCCTCTAGTTGTTCAGGAACTACAATTCCCATCATGTTTGTGAATGTCAGAGTTTTACAATGCCTCATGGGATGTGTAGTTCCGCAACAGTTGGAGAGCCAAAGTTTGAAGATTTCAGATCACTCTAGCGTGTCTTGAAAAAATTGTGTTTTTTCATGTGTAGTAGTAGTAGTAGTAGTAGTTCTAGTATAAAAAAAAGTAGTAGTAGTACTTGTAATATAATGCCCAAGAAATATTGTTTGGAAAATACAAGTGGGTCATGGCACATCCAAATTTGGCACTTAAGATGGTCATGCACTATGCAATCTGATTGGCCAATCTCTGTACAACTCGATATTTAGGCAAAATAGGTAAAAGAAAGATGCACTTGAACAATTAATTAAAATTATAGGAAATCAAACAGGTTCTTGCACTAAATCTAACTGATTGCAGTGTATGGTCACCTTTAAAGATCAAGATCTGAAAATATAAATTTATTGGGTTTAGAAACACTTCTCTGTTCTTTGTAATGTATTAGAGAAAATTGAATACTGTCCGTGATACTTTTTTTATTTGCACTAACATACAATTTTTCATGGACGAGCTTTCGGGGTGTGTCCCCTTCTTCAAGGTCTAAGCAGTACTGATTCACAAAAGTTTTAGCAGAAGATAAAATGTTAGAAACAAAAGGAACAAAGAAAAGGAAAAATCTCTGTGGGGTAGGAAAAGAAAAACAAACACATACATATACAAATTAATAGTATGGCAATGGTAATAAAGCTATCAGCAAGTGAGATAAGACAGAGGGAAAGCTATAGACTGGAGGGGGGGGGGGGGGGGGATCACAGTCACAGAGGGTGGTCATAAAACTCTAGTATAGTGGGTGAGGAAACCAATATCCAAATTTAAGCCATTGTTTTTTGTGTCAAAAAGAAGTATAATTCTTAGCTCAAATGTTTTCCTTTCCTGGATAGTTCTGAAATTCCCTTTAAGAACTAAAACATTGAAGTATTCAATAGTGTGGTCCGGGTGTGAGAAATGATGTCCCACAGGTGTGCAGAGACCATCTTCCTTATGTTCCTTGATGGTATGTCTGTGCAAATTCATCCTTACTTGTAACTTCTGTCCTGTTTCACCAACATAAGATCCTTTGCTACACCTGTTGCATTGGATTAGGTACACCACATTACTGGAGGTACAGTTGTATGAGCCTGTGATATTGAAGGTCCCATTTGTGTGTGTGACACTTTTGGATAGATTGATCTGGTTGCATAGTTTGCAGCGTTTTTTATTGCAGGGTTTGCTTCCATTATTTGTGACTTTATAATCAGAGTGAAGTTTGCTGCTGCTAGTTTATGTCTGAGGTTAGGTGGTTGTCTGAAAGCCAATAATGGGGGTTGTTGGAATATTTTTTTCAGAGTTTCATCCTCTGTTATAATGGGTTGTAAATCTTTGATTATCTTTTTGATCCCTTCTAGTGTTGGGTTGTATGTGGTGGCTAGAGGTACTCGGTTGTTCGTTTTTCTCTCTTTGTATTGGAGGAGATTTTCTCTTTGGGTTTTCAAGGCTGTGTTTATGCTGTTGTTGATGGTTTTGTCTTTGTAACCTTTCTTATGGAAGGAGTCTGCCAGTGTTCTGAGATGTTTATCTCTGTCTTCTGGGTCTGAACATATTCGGTGGTATCTGATGGCCTGGCTGTGTATGATGGCTCGTTTAGTGTGTTGGGGGTGAAAACTGGAATTATGGAGATAGCTGCATCGGTCAGTCGGTTTTCTGTATATCGACGTGTGAAGCTTATCATTCCTGATGTATACTGTAGTGTCTAGGAAGTTGACATGTGTGTCCGAATAATCAATTTTAAGTTTGATAGATGGGTAAAAAGTGTTGATCAATGAGAAATTTTTTTTAGATTTTCTTCACCTTCAGTCCATATCATGAAGATATCATCAATATATCGGTAATATCTGTATGGCTTTTGTTGTAAGCTGTTTAGGAAATTGTCCTCCAGGTCAGCCATAAATAAATTTGCATATTGGGGTGCCATTTTACTTCCCATAGCAGTACCCATACATTGGAGATAGATGTCATTGTTGAAAGTAAAGTAGTTATGTGTAAGAATGAATTCAATGAGCTGTGTAACATCCTCAGCAGTGTATTTGTGGTTTGTTGAAGATGATAAGAATCTGTGACATGCTGCCAACCCATCCTTGTGAGGGATGTTACTGTACAGAGATTCTACATCCATAGTGACTA
Organism: Lithobates sylvaticus; assembly: GCA_028564925.1. NCBI lineage: Eukaryota > Metazoa > Chordata > Amphibia > Anura > Ranidae > Lithobates > Lithobates sylvaticus. The sequence continues at coordinate 284,765,109 of CM053029.1, forward strand.
GAAGTGTTTTGGTGGTAATTGTTGTATATTGTTAAGCTTGTTCAGAAAATCAGTGGTGTCTTGCAGGAAACTAGTAGTGTTCATGACCAACGGTTTTAACATGTTTTCTACAAGGCCTGAGATATGTTCAGTAAGTGTATTCATACCTGTTATAATCGGTCTGCCTGGATTTCCTGGCTTGTGAATCTTGGGCAGCATGGTAAGTTCTGAATGTAGGTGGCTTGGTATTGTTTTAATGAGGCCTTTTTATTGCTTAGTAAAATCCTGGGTCGGATCATAATCCACTTTTTTGTAGTAAGTGGTATTTGCCAGCTGCCTCTGGCCCTCTTGTATATATTTGTCTGTATCCATCACAACGACTGATGTAATGTATTGAAAGATTTGTGTAAAAAAAAAAAAAAAAAACATTTCAAAGATATATTAGAAGTGATAGGAATGAGATTAGCATCAAATGGGTTAATTAACTGAGAACAACTACTAATTGCCTAACAAGACACATCCAATGAGATGAAATTAACCAAATGTATTGGGCGTGCGCTATTATCAATAAGAAAACCACAGTTACCCTAGCACCAGTCGCAGTTTACATATGCGGGTATTTATTATCGCTATTTTCGCTTCAATGTGCACCGGTTCACACGTTAGATGATTTTTCCAGTGCACCAATTAATGTACGAACTGGTGTAGTGCATTGTTCTTAGTAAATCACCCCCATTGTGTCTGTGTGCATTAAAGTGGTTGTAAACCCTTACATCTATCCAGTGAAAGGACTATAATCAGGTGATACACAAAGATGAAACAAATCTTCCAACATAAGTTGTACCTGTTTATGTTCTCTACATCTGCTCATAGTGCTGAATGTATATGCTTGTCTGAGAGTTCATAAAAAAGGTGTCAGAGAGCTAAAGTTACACTCTGCAGAGCTCAGTGAGGAGAGGCCTGAGAGCGGATTAAAGGGAAGAGATACACCCCCTTCACACAGCACACAGGTACAGAGATGAGGCAGTCAATCTGCTGGAGGACCCTCCTCTGTCATTTTTCTCTTGGTGTCAAGAAAAGATTTCAAAAGTGATTCATGCTAATAGCAGTGGAATGAGACAGCAGGCAGAAAGTATGTTCTTAATTGAGACAAGTACACACTATAGAGGGATATGCTTTGTTCTTATAATTCATGTCTGAGGTCTACACCTACTTTAATAATAACTTTAGTGCATTTTTATAAAAAAAATATCCTTTTTTAAACATTTAAACTAATACACCATATTTTTATTCTACTTGATGGTGATTTCATTTTTTTTAATGGTTTTGGGGTGGGGTGGTTCTTTTATAAACTCTGAAAGCTGTAATGCTGCGTACACACGGTCGGAATTTCCGATGGAAACATTCCGATGGGAGCTTTTCATCGTATTTTCCGACCGTGTGTATGCCCAACGGTCTTTTTCTGTCGGAATTTCCGACGGACTTTGAATTGAGAACCTGTTCTCAATTTTTCCGACAGAAAACCTTTCTATCTGATTTTCCGATCGTGTGCATGCAATTCCGACACGCAAAATTCCGACGCATGCTCGGAAGCATTAAACTTCCCTTTTATAGTGCTGTCGAACTTGTTTTATACCGCTGTGTTATTGACCGTCGGAATTTGGTGTGATCGTGTGTAGGCAACACAGCTTGAGTGGAATTCCGTCGGAATTCCGTCAGAAAAACCGTCAGAGTTTTTTCCGACGAGAATTCCGATCGTGTGTACGCGGCATAAGAGAAAAATGATTTAAAAAATGATAAAAATTGTCTTTTCATCTGAGGTGAAAAAATGAGAAATAGGATCCAGCAGTAACTTCAGTTGCCTTCTTGTTTTAGCTCACTGTCAAAAAATGTATTAAAGCTAGATACATCCTGTCAACTGGTATTTTTAAAAGGAGGCCAGCAATAACAATTTCCATATTTGTCATATTTTAGGTTTTTAAAAGTGTAGCTATGCGCTAAATAAAAAAGGATTTTCCTCTATCCCACTGGAGTTTTCTCCAGCGCAGTATCTATTACACCTGTCTAAAATCTCTAAATAACGATACTACAAATCGATTGCGATGCATATGGTCAACGCTGCAAGGATGTGTGTACCAGTTCACTGGCAGTCGACATCCCTGCCTTCAATGACAGAATGGTTTCAGCGAATCAACCGTGTGGCGGAGATGGAGGAGCTGATCTACATCACTTTAGACAAAATCATGAAATTCACAGCCACATGGGAACCATGGACGGCCTTTAAAAGCTCTCAATAATTCACAGAGCTTACACGTGGTGCAGCGTGACTTACCAGAGGACTACCAAATCATTGACTCGGAAGGCCACCCCTGCATTACACTGATGGTGTGACATTTCCTAATTTCTTCAGATTTGACTTCTAGACAATGGAGGGGGCAGTTGGTGCTGTCCTCACCCCTTCTCCCTTACCTGCTCCTGTCCTTCTTCTCAGCCCACACCATCCACCCAACCATGCTTCCAACCATCATCCCCCTTTTTTTTTTTCTCTCCCCCTCTCCATCTTTTCCCCCTGCCTACTCAGATTGACTGGCCAAGGCCCATGAGGGGTGTATATGACCTCCCTCACCACACAGAGGAATGTATTATTACTTTTTCAAAATGGTTCATTTGGTTTTATTTTTTCCCTTTGTCTTGCGACATTGTAAACTATGTATTACCCTTTTTTTTCTTTTGTATCCCTGTGAAAATTCAATAAACTGTTTATGCAAAAAAAAAATAAAGATTTATATGAGCTAGTCTGAAACTAGAATTGACACAGCAGCATTCCCTCATAGTATAGTTTATTGATGGTTTATCCTTCCATTAAATCTTTTGAATTACCACTTCCTGTTACAAGCCAGACAGTCTAGCAAAACTAACTGTTAAAGAGTTTAGGACAAACCACATAACACTGGTGGGGGTGCTTACAAAGGCCAGCTTTTATTAATAAGGTTATTTTTTTTCTCCAAAGACCTAAAAATATAGCTTTAACTGATTTAAAGTGTTAGATTTATTTAGGCTTTTATTTATGAATATGTTACTTAATTAACCATTTAAACAATTAAAACAACACCTAAAACTACCCATACACTGCTGTGCAATTTCACTGTAGATTGAACAGCACTGTCACCCTTTTAAAGGATGTGGAATATAAATGGCTCTACTTGCAGGATAAAGAGGGAATCAAACTATATTGTGGGAAAGGGTATGGGTCTCAGAAAAACAAAAAACTGCTGTGTTAAGGCTAGGGAAATATTGCATTTATTACAGCATGTAATTTTCATTTTACCCAAAGTCACACTTTAAGGAATAATATATATAGGGATAGAAAATATCTGAATTTAAGAGCAGTATTGACTATTCATATTTATGTATACAGTAACTATGGAGCATTTTTCTGCATCATTTCACGTTTTGCTGATCTACAGAATACACAATACTTTTATAATTGCACAAACTGTTCTACAGTCCTCTGCAAACTTCAACACTAAACTAATCCTCTGCAAACTAAAACATCAGCCTAATTATGAAACACAAACCATACAGTGAAATATCTCTAGTAAATTAAATGCTTTCACAAATTAAATGTGTGCCAATATTTTCCAAGTTATTTTGTGCACAAATTAGCCATAACTTCTTAGATGTAAGACATGTTATTTCATTTATTAGACAATGCTCCAGAGAAATACAAGGTGGGAAAGAGGGAAATTCACTTCATCTATAAAAGCGTCTCTTTTGATTCCTCGTTTGACTAAACAAATTGAAATCTTTTTCATTAATTACGCACTCTTTTCCCTTAGCATTCTACTTCTAGATTTGTCCTTCAAAAGATTTAAAAAGCAGTCCCAAAGATAGCAGTTCTGTTTGACATATAAATAATAATGAAAAAATTGTGAGATAAATCTTTAATATAACGAAGGTACCCAGGGACTTGCCATGTGAGGTCTTTAGGATTTAGGGCAGCACTCAAATAATAACTACTTTGAAGTCAGGTCCACTGAAGTACCTCAAAGTTAATAAAGCTGTTCTTTTACCATTAAGTATTTCATCAATGGACTTTACCCTTCATTTGAGTTATTTTGAGTCCTGCAGAGGATAACTCAGCGGTTACTGTGTATATACCAGATTATTTTTTATTATGCATCCTTTACTGTAAACGCCTAGTCTGTTCCTGCAGAGCTAAACTACTTTAAGGTTTTGCTACAGTGTGAAAAAATTTCCCACAATAGTTCATTACTTTAAACCAATTTAACTTTAGTGAGGTAGGCAACATAGCAACCTAATTCACTTATTGACCTTCATTTACATTTATTGAGCACTACATCCTAGCCAGGGCATGTTTCACAGTTCACTTTAACAGTGATGACCCTCTCTACAAACACCACCTCTTTCGATCTCCTGCATGTCCTCCTCCTCTAATTGCTGCTGTGGTTCAGGACTCTGGACTGTACACTGTTGAACTCAGATATTCAGTCATTATTAATTTTCAGGAACATTTTGAAACTATTGACATCTATACTACACACCTTGCCGTGGTAAATTAAAACAATCTTGGAGATGGGTTATAGACTTACAGTACAAAGTGGGTTCAGATCAGCTTTTATTTTACCCTTTTGTCCCCAAAGGCCACCAATGTCTAAGGCCAACTTTAACAGGGGAGCATGTGTTGATTAACTCTGAGACTAATTTACATACCTAAATCATTTTGGGGACATGTAAAGTTTTTATTTGGTACACTGTTTAAACAAAACCCTGTTCCGTTTTTCTTTTTTCTATTATAAGCTTACAAATGCATACAATTTATTTATTTTGTTATATGCTAATAATGTGATTTAGTAAATAGGGCATTAATCATGCCCTATTTAGTCTGGAACTTCATCCGCAAGATGAAGACTTGCGGATGCATATTTTTTCAGTGAAGACCCCAGCTTGCATGGGATCACTATGTCATTGCTAAAATAGTGATCACATGATTGGGAACAATGCTGATTGGTTCCCAATCCTTGCTAGAGGCCTGAGCTGTTAATTAGAAATAAAGGTTCAAAGCTATATTTTCCCTTTCCCAACCTAGCCACACCTGTGCCTTACACATTTAAATACCGGTAAAGTATTGAATAGAACACATGCAGTGATATTGCTTAGTAAACCCAAGGAATATAGAATGTCAGTAGGGTCATCACATTGTAAGCTCATTAAAGGAAATATCTGCAGGATTCACTAGTTCTGTATACTGTATGTGAATAAAAAAACATAGCTAAAGTTAGTATGTACAGTATTGTGTCTCACTCTGAATTACCCACATTGAATAATGCCACGTAATATTGTTAAAAAATCTTTATCAGGAACTATTTTCTTGTTGTACTTTAATTTGGACTACACACCCTATCTACAAACTGAAACGTCCATTACAGTAGGCAATTGTTAGAATGGCTTTCTGAATTAAGTAATCGGTTTAAATAAAAGGTGATGCAATTGGACCAATTTAAACAGCTTCTTAGATCAATATGTGTAATCACCAAATAAACACAACTTCATAAAAAATGGTGAGGGGAAACGTAGATATTGGTGGGGTAAGGGTCGGGGAGGAGACGCACAAGCTGGCTGCGTTTGCAGACGATGTGCTGTTTTATGTGACAAACCACCGTATATCAGTTCCTAACCTATTGAAAGTGTTCAAAGAATATGGAAACCTGTCAAACTTCAGAATAAATCCAGAGAAGTCAGAAAAATTAAATATAAACGTAAGGGCAAGTGAAGAGGTCAGTCTCAAACAGGAGTTCCCGTTTCCATGGAAGAAGGACGAGCTAAAATATCTCGGGATAAAATGAACAACAACCCTCGGGAAATTGTATCAAGCTAACTTTATACCTCTCCTGGAAGAGGTCAGAATCGAGTCAAGGAATATATTGTCACGCCCCTTGTCGTGGATGGGTCGGATTAATGCGTTGAAAATGGTTATCCTCCCTAAAATCCTGTATAAACTACATATGCTCCCAATTCCTATCCCGAGGCATATTTCAGGACTTTGAACACCCTGACTAAATTAATATGGCATAACAAGAAACCCAGAATATCATTGAAAAATCTACAGAAAGGGAAATCCTGAGGAGGACTGGCAGTCCCAGATTTTAAAAAATATCACGGGGCAATTCTATTGGCCCGTATGGTAGAATGGGCAAACGGTAAAATTGAGAAGAGGTGGGTCAGTATTGAACATGCAACGGCAGAAACATACCTAGGAAGAGAGATGTGGATCCCAGCCCAGTTTAGGGGATTAGGGGGGAATACACATTCACTAACAAAAAATGTACTAAGGTTATGGGATAATGTGCACAAAAAAAAGAAATGGGAATACAATTCCCCTATGATGATAATAAGTGAAAATTAATTTTTTGCACCTGGGAAAAAAATCGGTTGGGGTAAAATTTTACAGTTAAGACACATAATGCACGGTGGGAAAATTAGCACTTTTCATGAGTTAAAATTGAAAGACAAACTGCTTGAAATAAATGAATGGCGCTACTTCCAGCTCAAACATTTTGTTGCTGCTCTACCGCACCCTATAAGAGATGCGGGGGAGCTAACTCCCTTTAAGCGGTTATGTGACACAGAATCAAAACGGGGTTATACCTTAGTGATTTATAAGATCCTTAACGAGGGAGACGAGAGGGAAGTCCTGACATTCATTAAAAAGTGGGAGAAGGAGTTGGGGCATAGGGGGACAAATCAGGAAATAGAAAAAATAATGGGCTGGGTACATGGATGGTCAGTGAATCTAAAAGTTGCAGAAATGAACTATAAGTGTATAACCAGATGGTACAGAACGCCGGATATAGGTCAACAGACTGTTGGATATACGGTGGGTCAATCAACAGACTGTTGGAGAGGATGTAAGGAAAGAGGGACTATAGCCCATATCTGGTGGAACTGTCCCAAGGTTAAAACATACTGGAAGGAAGTGATAAGGTATATTGGGGTGATAGCCGACATGGTAGTGCCAGAGGACCCATGGATATGCCTGTTCCATGGGATAGATAGGCCCCGGGGAGAATACAGGAACTCATTGGGGATTCACTTGTTAAATGCAGCAAAAAGTGGGGTTCCGAGAAAATGGAGAGAATCAGAGGCCCCTACAATAAGGGAATGGTTTGAGAGAATAGAGGAGACCTGTCACATGGAGGGACTAAGAACAAATGAGGAGGAAAAAAGAGAGGAACATATAAAGAGATGGAAAAAATTGAAAGAGTTTAAACTAACTGAGGAATATTTAGAGGTGTTCGGGCCGTAGGGGGTGGTGGGGGAAGAGGGAGGAGGGGTGAATAAAGAATAAGAGAAGAGAAAATAAGCCTGCTAGTAATAAAGGGTTATAATACCCTATTAAAAAGAAGGGGAAATGAGTATTATTGAACAGGCTTGAATTGTGTATACCTATGTCTCCCTTGTACCCCCCCCCCCTCCCTTGGTGGGTACACATTTTTGTATATGTAAAAACTTTTTGAAAAATAAAGAGTAAAAAAAAAAAATGAAAGTATCAATATTTCTCTTTAAGATTAAAAGAAACTAAAAAGAAAATGTATTTTAATTATTTTTTTATTTTTAATGGTAGGGTCACCATTCCTATTGTGAAACTAATAATAAATAATCAATAAATTGATATATGGCAAAATATTTTGTGTCATTTTCACAAATAACAAACATTTTTAATAACGTTTTTTAAAGGATCTCTCTAATTAACTAGCACTCTATACACTAGTTTTATATTGTGTGTGTTTTTTTTTTTATTTGCTTCATTTAAAGTATGTGTTAACATATTGAACACTTTATACTAATTAAACATACTCAACTGAATGTAGAAAAAAAATATATTATTACCCTGTCTTCTGTTTTTTTTTTACACCATTACCGTAACTTTTGTTGCATACAGCTATTATTTTCCATGACTGAAAAATGTACATACTTTAACCACTTGACCTCCAGAAGGTTTCCCCCCTTCATGACCAGGCCAATTTTTGCTCTACAGCACTACAGCACTGTACTACTTTAACTGGCAATTGCATAGTAATGCAACACTGTAAGCTAATTCAATTTACATAAGAGCTTTCTTTTGGTGTTTGATTTGATTACCACTGGGTTTTTTTTTTTTGTATATAAACAAAAAAAGGCTGAAAGTTTGGAAAAATTATATTGTCTTTGTTATAAAACATATCGAATAAAGTTAAAATTCTTCATTAATTTAGACCAAAATGTATTCTGCTACATGTCTTTGGTGTGTTTGGCATCTACAAACTATGGTATATATATATTGCTTGAGGTGATTGTAGCCGTATTAGTAAACAATTTTTTTTCGGTCCGAATCCAAATTCAGACAAATCTTTGGTTATTCGGATGTATCAGAATCTCCTAATAAAATAGTAATGAATAATAACACATTTTGTTGAAATCTAATCTAATCTAAAATGCAATTTGTGTATTAGTTTTCTAACAAATTCTAACTTTTCAAAACAATTAGAATTTGGAGTGGTCGAAAAACGATTTTGCATCCCCCACCCCAAAGCACCTTGTCCCCATGATGATGGGGACAAGGACCTCGTCCCGATAACCCTGGATTGTGGTTGTCAGACTCTTCAAGTGGGGTCTTATCGCCTATGTGAATGGGTATTGGGTACATTGTACCCAATGCCCAGTCACCAAAAAAGTGTTAAAAAGTAAGAAACACAGGAAACAGTTTTTGACATTCACACCTGAGACCTTGTAACACTAACGAGTCACATGACACTGGGGAGGGAAAATGACTAATTTGACCCAATTTGGACATTTTCACTTAGGGGTGTACTCACTTTTGTTTCCAGCAGTTTAGACATTAATGGCTGTGTGTTCAGTTATTTTAAGGGAACAGCAAATTTACACTGTTATACAAGCTGTACACTACTTTACATTGTAGCAGAGTGTCAATTCTTCAGTGTTGTCACAAGAAAAGATATAATAATATATTTACAAAAATGTGAGAGGTGTACTCACTTTTGTGAGATACTGTAGGTGACAATACTTTAAGCTATATTCACTGACTAATACAGTAGATTGTTTTTTGATAAAAGTGATACACAAAAAACAATATCTGGTACATAATCAGCCCTTCTGAGAATTGCCATTCTCAGAAGGAGCAGCAGAATGTGTTTTTGGTTGTAATTCTAAATATGCCCATGCTGTATGTGAGAAATAACTCATTAATTGAGTTGTGTAAAATAAAATAAATAAAATAAAATACCTTTTTTTCTACCCTGCATTTTCCAAAAACGTGGGGCAAAAAGGACATTTACAAAAAGATCATTATGCCTCTTAGAAAATACCTTAGAGTGTTTGCTTTCCAAAATGGAGTAGTTTTGTGGGTGTTTCCTCTGTCCTGGTGCTCCAGGACCTCCAAGAATGTGATAGATATGCAGAAAATTAGATACATAATTTATGTGTCATTTATGCTTCTTGAAAGCCCAAAGGTACTCCATGGATTTTCAGCCCTTCTATGTGGCTAGGTCTCACGTGTAACATCCCCATACTCGGATGGCATAGCAGAATGTGTTTAGGGGTATGATTATGTCTAAGTATGCCTATGCTGTGTGAGAGACATAACTTGTTAGAATGAGAACTTTGTGAAAACAAAATAATTAAATTATCACCATACTGTTGGTGTTACATAGTTACATAGGTGAGGTTGAAAAAAGACACAAGTCCATCAAGTCCAACCTATTTGTGTGATTATATGTCAGTATTACATTGTATATCCCTGTATGTTGTGGTCGTTCAGTTGCTTATCTAATATATTTTTTAAACTATCAATGCCCCCTCTGAGCCCACCGCCTTTGGAAGGGAATGCCACATCCTTGGCGCTCTTACAGTAAAGAACCATCTATGTAGTTTAAGGTTAAACCTCTAGGTGTCATTATCTGTTTCTTTGTACAATTGGGTGGTTAAACACCCTTTCTCCCGCCTCTTGACACTTTGGAGTTGAAACACAAGCCCAGTAAGCCTTCTAGGTGTCATTATCTGTTTCTTTGTACAATTGGGTGGTTAAACACCCTTTCTCCCGCCTCTTGACACTTTGGAGTTGAAACACAAGCCCAGTATGTATCTGGACGGACTGTGTCTCTCACTAAACCCACTTTGTCATATGACACTACATTTTTTACCAAATCCTCTGCTGCCTAAAAACCCCACCACCTCAGGGGGAATTTTTCTTTTTTTTATATCCAATCCCGGGGTGAGCAGCAACCCATTGCCTTCTAGGTGTCATTATCTGTTTCAAGGTTAAACCTCTTTTCTTCTAATTTTAATTAGTGGCCACATGTCTTGTTAAACTCCCTTCCCTGAAAAAGTTGTATCCCTATTGTGGGGTCACCAGTATGGTATTTTTAAATTGAAATCATATCCCCTCTCAAGCGTCTCTTCTCCAGAGTGAATAAGTTCAGTGCTTGCAAACCTTTCTTCATAACTAGTGTCCTCCAGACCCTTTATTAGCTTTGTTGCCCTTCTTAGTACTAGCTCCATTTCCATTACATCCTTCCTGAGGACTGGTGCCCAGAACTGGACAGCATACTCCAGGTGTGGCTGGACCAGTCTTATAGAATGGGAGAATTATCGCTTTATCCCTGGAGTTAATCTAATTTTTAATGCATGCCAATATTCTCATTGCTTTGTTAGCAGCAGCTTGGCATTGCATGCCATTGCTGAGCCTAACAACTACTGGGACCCCCAGGTAATTTTCCATCCTAGATTCTTCCAAAGGTTCTCCCCCTAGTATATAGATTGCATTCGTTTTCTTTTGCCACCCAAAAGCATTATTTTACATTTTTCTACATTAAACCTCATTTCCCATGTAGTTGCCCACCCCATTAATTTGTTCAGATCTTCTTGCAAGGTTTTCACATCCTGCAGAGAAGTTATTGCCCTGCTTAGCTTAGTATCATCTGTAAATACAGAGATTGAACTGTTTACCCCATCCTCCAGGTCGTTTATGAACAAATTAAATAGGATTGGTCCCAGCCCAGAACCCTGTGGAACCCCACTACCCACCCCTGACCATTCTGAGTATTCCCCATTTATCACCACCCTCTGAACTTGCCCTTGTAGCCAGTTTTCAATCCATGTACTCACCCTATGGTCCATGCCAATGGACCTTATTTTGTACAGTAAACATTTATGGGGAACTGTGTCAAATGCTTTTGCAAAATCCAGATACACCACATCTACAGGCCTTCCTTTATCTAGATGGCAACTCACCTCATCATAGAAGGTTAATAGATTGGTTTGGCAAGAACGATTCTTCATGAATCCGTGCTGATAACTGTTAATAATACAGTTTTTATTGCTAAAATCTTGTATATAGTCCCTTATCATCCCCTCCAAGAGCTTTCATACTATTGATGTTAGGCTAACTGGTCTGTAATTCCCAGGGATGTATTTTGGGCCCTTTTTAAATATTGGTGCTGCATTGGCTTTTCTTCAATCCACTGGTACCATTCCAGTCATTAGACTGTCAGTAAAAATTAGGAACAATGGTCTGGCAATTACTTGACGGCGTTCCCTAAGTACCCTTGGGTGCAAGCCATCCGATCCCAGTGATTTATTAATGTTAAGTTTCCCAAGTCTAATTCTAATTCTGTCCTCTTTTAGCCATGAGGGTGCTTCCTGTGATGTGTCACAAGGATAAACACTGCAGTTTTGGTTATTGAAGCCCCCCGATCACATGTGATCTCAAGGGTAGACAATATCATGTTAATGGAAAATATATTTCACATACTTCATGATTCCAAGACTTCTTTTGATGCCAAATGGGACCCACGGTTCCTATATCGTCTTCCTGTGTAGTAGCTGATTGATGATTTTCAGTTGTCCTTTTATTTTCTGTCTTTATGGTACACAATTTATGTACAATTGGCTTATGCCTACATTGAATCGTTGTATCTGACACATTTGTACATAGTTTTTTTATATTTTCCTTTTATGGTTTTGGTTGATCAAAAAATTTGTAAACAAAAAAGAATATTGCCACATGGGCAGGCAGTAATGCTATCTACCCAGGCGAGCTGAGACATCATCTTCAGCAGGGAGGTAGCAAATGAGCATGGATTGGTGAGTATACCTTGCCTGGCCGGTGCTTTTAGAATTCACATTACCTTCAATGGACAGGTGATCGTGTCTCTTTTTTTTTGGACCCCATTGGGGGACCTATTCCCTTACTCTTTATTCCTATAACACCCATAAAAGATATGGAGGTGCAATCATTACAGGGGCAGAAAGGCAAGAACAGCAAGAACATTTTTAGAAGCTTTAACCCTTTTTGCTCTACTTAAAATACGTTTGATTTACCTTAATCTCCTTTCGAAAGATGTCCCCATCAATTCCTGTCTTGCTAGAAAGTAATGGAAACATCTTTTCAATTGGGATATAGATGGTGATAAAAATCTGACAGGCATCTTAATTATTCTCTGCTCTATGCAAAGCTCACAAAAAATATTTGGTGGACAATAGTCCATCCAGTTCAACTTGTGTAGGTGTATGTGTGTCAATGTTGATAATCATTTCCCATATGCCTGTATATTGTGTTCACTAAGATGCATGTCCAAGAGTCTTTTAAAAAATATCAATACTGTCTGATGACATCACCAATTGTGGAAGAGAATTCCACTTTCTTATCGCCCTAACAGTGAAAAATCCCCTATGCAGCTAAAGGTTAAACTGCTTCTCCTCCAATCTCATTGTGTGGCCCCATGTCTTCTTACACTCACTGAGAGTAAAAAGTTTCCTTCCTATGCTGGGATCACCATTAAGGTATTTGTATACTGCTATCATATCTCCTCTCAAGCATTTCTTCTTCAGGGAGAACAAATTCAGTGCCTGCAGTCATTTCTCGTAATTGAGGTCCTCCAATCCATCTACAAATTTAGTTGCCCTTCTCTGGACTCTCTACCAGCTTGTCAGGAAATGTTCCATCTGCTGGTAATATCTGTCTTTTGGCGTGCAGTTCTGCGGTCCACCAGCAGGTGTCTCCTGGCAGTTTGGAACTGTCGGGAGAGCTTTTCCCTGCTGTTATGTCATCTTTGGGCTGCAGTACTGGCATCCACCAGCGGATGGATCCTGGCAGTGTGGGGCAGACAGCACCTCCTGCAATCAGGCGTCACTTGAGGCCAATCACAAGAATATAAATACCCGGTAAGCATTTACATGTTTGCCTTGGTTTTGTCCCTGAGCCCTGACCTGCATCCTGTTACCCGTTTAGCCTGAACCTTGATCCCTGAAACCTGTTGTACCTGATCCTGCCTGTTCCTGCATCCCTGGAACCTTTTCCTGCACCTGATCCCTTTCTTCTTTTCCCCCCATCTGCTGACCTCCGTTTATGACCCTGGCCTGGCTTGACTACAATTCTGGTTTCCCTTTTGTTATATATACTGGTTGGTTTGGGTCACTGTTATTTGGTTTTCTCACTCTGTTTGGTATTGGTGGTGTATTCACATTATATGCATTTATCTTAATAAAATCACTTATTTTTATGTTCTTATGTTGGTTTACTCTGTTGCAGTCACACAGTTCTGGTCACATACGGTTTATGACACAGCTCCACCACATCCCTCCTGAGGACTGGTGACCAGAACTGTATGGAATACTTAACATGTGGCTGGAGAGATTTATAAAATGCCAGAAAGTCGTTCTATTTCTGGAGTAAATTCCCTTTTTTATACAAGCTAATATTCTGTCTGCTTTGCTTGCTGCAGCTTGACATTGCCTTCTATTGTTTAGTCTGCCTTCTACCAGGAACCCCAGATCTTTCTCGATCCTTGATTCCCCCAGGTTCTGAATGAATGAATGAATGATTTGTATAGCGCTGCAAATGCGAACTGAATCGCCTCAAGGCGCTTGTCTGCCCCTGTTGTCCTGCTGTATTAGAAGAGGTAGGTCTTGAGTTTTTTCCTGAATGCCTGATGGTTTTCTTCCAAGCGGATGTCGTTTGGTAGAGCATTCCATAGCCGAGGTCCCTGTACTGCGAATCTTCGTTCTCCCTTCGATTTGTAGCGGGCTTTGGGGATGAGAAGGAGATTTTGGTCTGTCGATCGAAGTCTGCGATTCGGTATGTATTTTCCTATTTTCTCACAAAGGTATTGTGGAGCATTTCCTTGTGTACATTTGTGGGTGAGGCAGAGGGTCTTGAATGTGATCCTATCTTTTACCGTGAGCCAATGAAGGGACCTTAGGGATGGGGAGATGGATTCCCATGGTTTCTTTCCGGTGACTAATCTTGCTGCTGCGTTTTGGACGACTGCAATCTGGTAATCCGGTAATCCTATGTAGAGGGAGTTTGCGTAGTCGAGACGCGAATTGATGATGGTTCCTACTACTACTGCTTTCTCCTTTCCTGGGATGAAGGGGATGAGTCTGCGCATCATGCGGAGGAGATGGTGGGATCCGCTGACTACTGATCCTATTTGTGCATCCATAGTCATCTCTGAATCAAAGATGACTCCGAGGCTTTTGGCTTTGGTGCTTGGGAGGATGGTCTGTTCCAGGATGGTTCCAGGATGGTTGGTGGGATCCATGACGTCTTCGTTTTTTTACTTCGGTTAGCGTTGAGGAGCAGTAGTTCTGTTTTCGACCCATTAAGTTTGAGGGAGCTAGTGGTCATCCAGTCATCTATCATTGTGAGACATTTTCCTAGTTCCTGGTATTGGTCTTTTTTTCCGGTGATACGGAAGTACAGTTGAGTGTCGTCCGCGTATGAGTGGAAACATAGATCTGATTTGCTGATAATTTTAAAGAGTGGCCGGATGTAAATGTTGAAGAGTACTGGTGACAATGGTGATCCTTGAGGGACTCCATAAGAAATTGCCCGGGTTTCCGAAGTGAAGGCTCCTAGTTTCATTGTCTGCGACCGGTTTCCTAAGAAGGAAGCGAACCATGGCAGATCTCCATCTGTGACTCCTGCCACTTCCTTGAGGCGGCTTAGAAGAATGTTGTGGTCCACTGTGTCGAACGCCGCGCTAAGATCCAGCAGTACCAGAAGACACGATTCTCCATCATCCGCAGCTTCTAGGGCGTCATCCCATATTTTCAGAAGTGCCATTTCTGTGCCATGGCCTGGGCGGAAGCCTGATTGTAGTGGGTCCAGGAGCTTGTGTGTGTCCAGATGAAGTTGAAGCTGTTTTACTACTGCTTTCTCCATAATCTTGGAGATGGTGTTGAGGCTTGTTACCGGTCTGTGATTGTTTGGATCTTTGGGGTCGAGGTTGGGTTTCTTTAGCAGTGGTTTGACGACGCCTTGCTTGAGGGGAATAGGAACCAACCCTTCTTTGAATGACTGATTTACTAGGTGTGTAATAGCGGGGGCCAGAATGTCGGAGCATTCTTTCAAGAGCTTTGTAGGAATGAAGTCGTTTGGCGATGTACTGTCTCTGAGGCTCTTGATGAGATTTTTGGTTTCATCCGTGGTGATGGGGGTAAGCGAAAAATGTGGTGCTTGTGCACTGTGCAAGTAAAATTCCTTACCTGGGTTTGGTTGAGTAGAATTGGTTGTTTTTTTTTGTTGAATTATTTTCTGAATGTTGTCGATTTTGTTGATGAAAAAATCCGATAACTTGTTGCAGTATTCTTGGGTTTCGTTTTCTCGGGGCTCAAGGCAGGTGGGGTTCATAGTCTGGGCGACTAGTTTGAACAGTTCACGTGGCCGGTTTAAGGCTTTTGAGAGGGTGTTTAAGACATGTTCTTTTTTCGCTGTGAAAATTGCTTTATGATATTTCTTGGTGAGTATTTTGTAGTTTATGTGATTTTCCTTTGTAGTATTTCTTCTCCAGGCTCTTTCTGCTCTTCTGTGTTCCCATTTCAGTAGTGTCAGCGCGCCATTAAACCATCCAGAATTTTTCTTGCGGATGGGTGCTCGATGTTTCGGGGCGACTGCGTCTGCTGTTTGTAGAAGTGCCTTGTTTAAGGAGTTGAGTGATCGTTCGGTTGAGTGGTTTTGATTTAGTGTTGCCATTTCGTTTCTTAGTGTGGTTTTGAATATTTCCGAGTGTAATTTCTTATGTGATCTGATCCACTGTGTTGATGCCGCCGGATTTGGTTGCTGGAGGGTGATGTTGGTGGTGATTTCAAATTTGATAGAGTGGTGGTCTGTCCATGGTAGCGATATGTTGTCTCGTATGTTGATGTCGATATTTTGCTTGAAGATGAGGTCCAGAATATGACCCGACCCATGTGTGGGAGCATTTACTAGTTGTTGAAGCCCTAGGTCTTCCAGTTGATTGATGCAGGTGGTGGCGATGGGGTCTTCGGTGGAATTTGCCCAGAGGTTGAAATCTCCGAGTACCAGAACCTTCTTGTTTTTCAGGGTATGTGCCGAAATGAATTCCGTGAGTGGTATCGGTAGATTTGTCTTCGGTCCTGGTGGTCTGTAGCATAGCAGCATGTGGATGGTTTCTTGTGGTGTTGTTTGCATCTGTAGAGTAAGTGTCTCCATAAAAGTTGCTGTGTTCTGTACCGTAGGTTTGGCGAGCGCCAGGTGAGCTTTGAAGATCACTGCTAGGCCTCCTCCTTTTTTTCCTTTCCTATGCTCGGTTAGGATCCTGTAGTTTTCTGGCACTAATTCTGTTAGGATGGTGTTGCAGTCGGGTGTTAGCCAGCTTTCCGCGATGAAGAGGCAATGTTGTTTTGCGTGATGAAATCATGGATTTCGTGTCTGTGCTTGACTGCCGATCTGGTATTAATCAATGCGCATGTTAACTGTTGTGGTTGCAATGTAGTCTTCTTATGTTTGATGTTTGCTAGCCTTAGTAGTCTTTCTTTTTGTAATATTTTTTGAATGTAGGTCGGTAGAGTTGCGGTCGAACTTCTTAGTCTGCGGAGAGACTCTGCTGAGTATTTAAAATTGCACATGTCGAGGTGACCCCGAAAATTTGATGTTGACGGAATGATGCGTTTGAAAAAACTGATGCGTTGCTGAGGCGATAACAGTTCAGGTGACGGATCTGTGGGGAAAAACCTGTTGACCTATACCCGCCCTCCCGTTGATCCAGAGGAAGGCGAAAAACCCCTACTGAGCGGCCAATTGCTGCATGTCAGAGAACTCACGCGTTCCATGCCCGTCCTCGTCTAGTAGGGGTTAATCTCCGTTCGGCAAGCGCCAATACCCATGCGCAGCCTTCTCAACGAAACCGAACGTGCGGGCGTACCCACGTACCAACGCTGACCTGTGCGCGCCCTCGTTTGTCAATACGAACGAGGGCACGCACTTCCACGTCAGCACGAACGTGTGCGCGTAATCACGCACGGACCCGTACCTCCACCAATCCCAGCACAAGGCGCCCTATATAAACAGGGCCTTCACATGGTGTCAGTGCTGGATCGTCTTCAGTCTTATCTCCTGAATACCTGCCTGAAGTTCCTGCCTACCTTGGTCCTGATTCACCTGGTTTTCCTGTTACCCTTCCTGGATTGACCCCGCTTACTGATTGCTTCCTTTGGTTTGACCTCAGCTTGGATCCCTGGACTACGGCTCTGCTCTCTGATTCGGTACCTTATCACCTGCCTGTTGCCAACCTATTGCCTGCCTTGACCACGAACTTGCCTTCTGCCTTGTACCCTGTTTGCCAGCCAGTTGCCGACCTACTTGCCTGCTTTTTGACCACGAACTTGCCCTCTGCCTTGTACCTTGCTTGCCAGCCAGTTGCCGACCTGTTTCCTGTCTTGACCTCGCGGTGCCTACATCCATCTGTTCGGCTGTTGCTGCACACAGCCTTGGATACCAACGTGAACACCAGCTCTTCAGAGGAACCAGTACTTCCAAGCACCAGTCTACCAGCCGCAGGCACTTGCACCCTTTCGTGCCCCAGCACTCCCTGTTCCCACCACCAGGGGTGTTTGGACCGGAACCGTGAACGAGGCCATCCCCAGCATCCGGACTCCGCTGTAAGGTACGTGATAGTACGATCCAGCCAGAATGGAGTCCGAAGGGGTGCCTCGCCTTTGGAAGCTTTGTGCCAACAGATGTCGGCCCTTACCCTAGCAGTCCAGGGCCTGCGAGATGGCTATCATCAACTAGAACAGAGAGTGGAATCCATGGCCCCGGGCTCTGCAACTCATCAGGCCTCCCTGACATCCCGGTTTTCCGGCTCAGCAACCTCTGCATCGGCACCCACAGTAATGATGCCACCCCCAGAACCTCGTGTGCCCCCACCGGAACGGTTTTCAGGGGACCGCAGTAAGTTCCGCTCCTTCAGGAATGCCTGTCGGCTCTACTTCCTGCTACAACCTCGCACCTTCTCCCTGGAGAGCACTAAGGTGGGGTTCATAGTCTCCCTACTCCAAGGGGAGCCTCAGACCTGGGCCCACCGTATGTTGGAACAAGCCAGTCCTCTTCTGGACACCCTGGACTCATTTTTGGATGAAATGGCCAAACTGTATGATGATCCTCAGCGCACCACAACAGCAGAAGCCAGCCTCCATGCCCTCCAACAAGGGCGCTGGCCAGTAGAGGACTACGTAACAGACTTTAGGCGGTGGAGTTCCGACACCTCTTGGAACGACGCCGCACTCCTCTATCAGTTCCGCATAGGCCTCTCCGAAGCTCTGAAGGATGAGCTAGCCCGAGTGGGAATCCCTAGTTCTTTGGAGGATTTGATTCAGCTGTCTATCCAGATAGACCGTCGTTTAAGAGAGCGGAGGTCCGAGAGGTCCAGCGTGACACGCCCCACATGGGTGTTACCCAAGGGTCCCAACTACCCTCCTACTCCCGTTTCCAACGTGCCTGCTGCCAACCCAGGAGCACCAGAGCCCATGCAAGTCGGCTTACTCCGCTCACCCTTATCACCCGAGGAGAAACAGCGGCGTCGCCAGAACAACCTCTGCCTCTACTGTGGGGAAGCTGGGCACTACGCCAACACATGCCCGAATAAGATCCGTAAGTTCAATTCATCATCCCGTGTGCCTTTCGCCTTGTCTCTAATAAAAGCCGCTCACATCGCTGTTCCTATTTCCTTACAGCTCCCAGGAGAAATACTCCAAGTCCAGGCTATAATTGACTCTGGCGCATGTAGCTGCTTTGTGGATCATGCCTTCGCTCTACAACATAACATCCCATTAACACCTAAGCAGCATCAACTCTCCATACGGCTAGCAGATGGGTCAAATATCAAGTCCGGGCCCATTACCCTGGAGACACAACCCCTGTTCACCAGCATCCCACCAGGTCACCAGGAGCTACTCCGTCTGGATGTCATCTCCTCACCTTTGTTTCCTGTCATCCTAGGAATGCCTTGGCTACAGGCCCACAATCCCCAGGTCAACTGGGTCACCGGTGAGGTGACCTTTCAGTCCTCTTACTGTCTACAGAACTGTCTCAAGACCTTCCACCAGATTCCACCAGTTATTGGGTGCCTAAAAACGGACTCTGAATTCAAAGAGTTGGTGCCACCAGTGTACCACAACTTCCTGGACGTGTTCGATAAACAGAAAGCAGACACTCTTCCTCCCCATCGGGTCTACGACTGCCCGATTGAGTTACTACCTGGGGCCGAAATCCCTTTCGGGCGGATCTTTCCCCTGTCCGAACCTGAACTCCTGGTCCTCAAGGAGTACATCGATGAGAACCTCAAAAAGGGATTCATCCGACATTCCTCCTCCCCAGCGGGAGCCGGAATATTCTTTGTGGAAAAAAGAGATCACTCACTCCGCCCATGTGTGGATTACAGGGACCTGAATAAAGTGACAATTAAGAATCGGTACCCGCTTCCACTAGTCCCGGAATTATTTCAGAGACTCCGCTCAGCAAAAATATTTACGAAATTGGACCTACGTGGGGCCTATAACCTGATCAGAATACGCAAGGGTGACGAATGGAAGACAGCATTCCGGACACGTTTTGGCCACTTTGAATATTTAGTCATGCCATTCGGACTATGCAACGCCCCGGCCACTTTTCAGCATTTTGTTAATAATATTTTCAGAGACTTTCTAGATTCCTTTGTAATCGTCTACCTGGACGATATCCTGATATTCTCCACCTCTCTAGAAATTCATCGTGATCATGTCAAGCAAGTTCTGGGCAGATTAAGGCAACATGGACTTTACGCAAAAGCCGAAAAATGTGAATTCGAACGCCAGACCATTCACTTCCTTGGCCTGGTTATATCAACTGGGGGTGTAGCCATGGATCCCCAGAAAGTCTCTGCCATCATGTCCTGGCCACCTCCAAATGACAAAAAGGGGGTGCAACGTTTTGTCGGGTTCTCAAATTTTTATAGAAAATTCATCAGGAACTTCTCCAAGATCATCGCACCTATCACTCAGCTCACCAAGAAGCAAAGCCGCTTCCAGTGGACTTCAGCGGCCCAAACCGCCTTTGACCAATTAAAAAGGGCATTCACCTCCGCTCCAGTACTGAAGCACCCTGACCCTGCATTACCCTACACTCTGGAGGTCGATGCTTCAGAGAGTGCAGTGGGAGCCATCCTGTCTCAACGCCAGGGACCCAAGTCTCTAATGCACCCGGTGGCTTTCTTTTCCAGGAAACTAGGTGTATCAGAAAGGAACTATGACGTAGGTGACCGAGAACTCCTAGCAATAAAACTGGCCCTGGAAGAATGGCGGTATCTCCTGGAAGGGGCAGCACATCCGATACTGATCTTCACAGATCACAAAAATTTAGAATACCTCAGAACTGCCAGACGCCTTAGACCCCGACAGGCCAGATGGGCTCTTTTCTTTTCCCGTTTTAATTTTCATATTACTTATCGCCCTGGATCTAAAAACGTTAAACCCGATGCCTTATCCCGAATGTTCACAGAACTTGAAACCCCGTCTCCACCAGATACTATCCTGCAAGCAGGGAATTTTCTCCTGACCCAATCCAGTTTCATGACACAGCTCCGCCAAGCTTCCGTGGAAACACAATTACCTCCGGGCATCAACCTTCAGGAGAAGGATGGTTTTTTTTGGCTCAACAATAAAATTTTTATCCCTCAAAGCCTACGCACCACCGTCTTACAGGCCTGCCATGACTATCCTCTGGCGGGTCACTTTGGGGGCCACAAGACTATGGATCTAATCCAGAGACACTTTTGGTGGCCAAATCTGGCCAGGGACTGCAGGAATTATGTTAACTCTTGTCTAATTTGTCTCAGAAATAAAAGCAGTAAAAATAAATCATGGGGCCTGCTAAAACCACTGTCTATTCCCGAGAGACCATGGGACAAAATCGCCATGGATTTTATTGTGGAGCTTCCCCCCTCTAAAGGGTTCTCTTCTATTTTTGTGGTGGTAGACCGCTTTTCTCGGATGGCACATTTCATTCCCATGAAAGGGACACCTTCAGCAATTGAAACCGCCAGGATCTTCATTAAAGAAATTGTCAGACTTCATGGAATCCCCAGTGACATCGTCTCTGACCGTGGAGTGCAGTTCACGTCCAAGTTTTGGAGGTCGTTATGCAAGGCACTAGGTATTAAATGTAGTCTCTCTTCAGCTTACCATCCACAGACCAACGGGCAGACCGAACGTACCAACCAAACGTTGGAACAATACCTACGTTGCTTCTCCTCGTTTTCCCAAGAGGATTGGGCCTCATTGCTTCCCTTGGCAGAATTTGCTTTTAACAATTCCATCCACTCCACCACAAACCAATCACCGTTTTTCTCCAACTACGGATTTCATCCCTCCTTTCTACCCGCACTTGTGCCCGAATCTTCTGTACCGGCTGTTCAAGATAGACTGGATTTCCTTTCCTCCAACAACCAGATGCTCAGGGAAACTATTGCTAAAGCACAGGAGGATGACAAAAAATACTTCGACAAGAAGAGAAGGGGAGAATTGAACTTGGAGGTAGGAGATCGTGTGTGGCTATCTACTACAAACTTAAAACTAGCATGCCCCTCCAAGAAATTGGGACCTAGATACTTGGGCCCTTTCCCTGTCAAGAGAAAGGTCAACCCAGTGGCCTATGAACTTGAACTCCCTGCCTCATTCAGGATACATCCGGTGTTTCATGTCTCCCTACTTAAACCTGATGTTCCAAATTCCTTTCCAGATCGTGAAGTGGGACCTCCAGAGGCTATCCGAGTGAATGGGGAAGAGGAATTTGAAATTGAAGCTATCCTGGATCACAGAAAACGGCAAGGTGAGGACCAATATTTAATTAAATGGAAAGGTTTTGGCCCAGAAGAAAATTCCTGGGAACCAAGAACGAATCTTCATGCCCAGAGACTTATACAGGCGTTTCATCGTTCCCGCTCCCAGGGTTCGTTTCAAAGAGGCATCCGGAGGCTGCCCCTAAGGAGGGGGCAATGTCAGAGAACTCACGCGTTCCATGCCCGTCCTCGTCTAGTAGGGGTTAATCTCCGTTCGGCAAGCGCCAATACCCATGCGCAGCCTTCTCAACGAAACCGAACGTGCGGGCGTACCCACGTACCAACGCTGACCTGTGCGCGCCCTCGTTTGTCAATACGAACGAGGGCACGCACTTCCACGTCAGCACGAACGTGTGCGCGTAATCACGCACGGACCCGTACCTCCACCAATCCCAGCACAAGGCGCCCTATATAAACAGGGCCTTCACATGGTGTCAGTGCTGGATCGTCTTCAGTCTTATCTCCTGAATACCTGCCTGAAGTTCCTGCCTACCTTGGTCCTGATTCACCTGGTTTTCCTGTTACCCTTCCTGGATTGACCCCGCTTACTGATTGCTTCCTTTGGTTTGACCTCAGCTTGGATCCCTGGACTACGGCTCTGCTCTCTGATTCGGTACCTTATCACCTGCCTGTTGCCAACCTATTGCCTGCCTTGACCACGAACTTGCCTTCTGCCTTGTACCCTGTTTGCCAGCCAGTTGCCGACCTACTTGCCTGCTTTTTGACCACGAACTTGCCCTCTGCCTTGTACCTTGCTTGCCAGCCAGTTGCCGACCTGTTTCCTGTCTTGACCTCGCGGTGCCTACATCCATCTGTTCGGCTGTTGCTGCACACAGCCTTGGATACCAACGTGAACACCAGCTCTTCAGAGGAACCAGTACTTCCAAGCACCAGTCTACCAGCCGCAGGCACTTGCACCCTTTCGTGCCCCAGCACTCCCTGTTCCCACCACCAGGGGTGTTTGGACCGGAACCGTGCACGAGGCCATCCCCAGCATCCGGACTCCGCTGTAAGGTACGTGATACTGCAGCAGAGGAAAAAATTCCTTCCTGACCCCCCGAGGGGCGGTCGGATGTTGGTCCCTGGATCAACTGCTAATGGTGGTCCCCTGTGTTACTTACCAGAATAATTACCTTACCGGGGTTGATCCCACGATGAAGATAGGGTGGATCCTGCTTTTGATCTCCTGGGGAAGAAGAGACGGCTTTATGGCGGTGCTAATGTTACTGACGAATGCTGTTAAAAACTTGTGGTTTAAAAAACTTTGCTGGTCTGGGTGTATGCTGTGATTAAAATTTGTTAAAATTGAACCTGACAAAGACTCCAGCTCAGTTGGTAATTATAGACCGATATCCCTCATCAATAATGATTTGAAGATTCTGACTAAGATCCTTGCAGACCGCCTGGCCTCCTTCATTAGCTTATACATAGACAAGGACCAAGTGGGTTTTATCCCAGGGAGGCAGGGTCCTGATCAAACCAGACGTGCAATTGATTTAATTCCCCTCATTAATTCTAATTGGGACAAGGGTACCCCTAGGCAGGGATGCTTGCTTTCCCTGGATCTCCAAAAAGCCTTTGATTCTGTCCACTGGTCATACATTTTCTCCACTTTAAAACGTTGGGGATTCGGTGAATCGTTTCTTAATATCATCCATGCCCTCTATTCCACTCCCTCGGCACAGGTGCGCCTGCAGGGATTTTACTCGGAATCTATCCCCATATTGAGGGGTACTAGACAGGGTTGCCCACTATCCCCATTAATATTTGCCATAGCAATCGAATCCCTGGCGATTTCCATCAGATCGGACCCAAACATCCAAGGCTTTCAATGTGGCTCCAAACATCATAAATGCGCATTATTCGCCGACGACATTTTATTATTTGTCTCCTCCCCACTGATAACCCTCCCTAATATCTGCCGTCTATTAGACAAATTTAGTGTCGTCTCGGGTCTAAAGGTCAACTACGACAAATCCCAAGCTCTTAACATTAACATCCCCGATTCCCTTCTGACCAGGCTCAGGGAGAGTTTCCGATTCTCCTGGAATAATCAAGCGATTAAGTACTTGGGGATTTCACTGACCCCCAAGGTGGAACTCCCCCACCTTGCAAACTATCCGCCTCTTTACAAAAAATTAGAGGAGGAACTCTCCCGGTGGTCTCGGCTCTCCCTATCCTGGTTGGGTAGAATCAATACGATCAAGATGACCTTGCTTCCCCGCATATTATATTACTTTAGAGCCCTCCCGATACCAGTTGATAAAACTCGTCTAAAACTCTTTCAAGCCAGAATCAACAAATTTGTATGGGGTAAAGGAGGCAATAGATTTTCAAAATCGGTCCTATTTAGATCCAGGGTGGAAGGGGGGCAAGGCCTGCCCAACTTGCTATGGTATTTCCAAGCGGCTCAACTAGCACAATTGTCCATGGTTTACTCGCGGTGGGACCAGCCCGACTGGGTCCACATCGAGAGGCAGGCGGTTCCCCTTCACACTCTGGACTAGCTCCTCTGGAGCCCCAAGAAACTCCGGCCCTCCATATTATCCCCAACGCTGTCACACTCCTTTGCCCTTTGGGACACATTGAAAAGCAACAGTCAACTGTCCTCCCCCACAGAACCGTTGAAACACCTTTTTCACAACCCTGATTTCCAACCGGGGCTTGACATAAAAGCATTTGAGTGGTGGCTCAATTTTTGGGCTCTACAGAATTGGTCACTTTCTCAGACCCTTAGGCCCTCTAACTAAAACTTTCTGCGTCAGTAAACTTGATATGCCTGAGTCTGAATTCTTTAGGTTTTCCCAGATCTCCGATTTCCTACGCAAACGATGCAAAACACTAAAGGATGGGCCACAAATCACTCCATATGAACAATGGTGTGGACAGGCCATTGAGCGGAGAGGGGGAATCTCTTTGATCTACAAGGCATTGTCCTCGGAGCAGTCTAAGACACCCTACATGCTAGCCTGGGAGGAAGATTTGTCCCAACACTGGAAATTAGAAACTTGGCACAGGAATTTCTCCCATTCTTTCAAAGGCATTCTTAACACGGGTCTCATAGAAGCCAGCATCAAGGTTATCACTAGATGGTACCGGGTCCCCACAAAACTGGCATCTATCTTCCCAGCGACCTCACCTCTATGCTTCAGGGGCTGCAACTTGAGGGGTGACATGCTTCATATATGGTGGACTTGTCCCAGGATCCGTTATTTTTGGAACAAAATCTTCTTTTGGATACACAAGGTAACCACATTGCCTATCCAACAGTCCCCCCTCATTGCTCTCCTTAATTTCCCAGTAAGGGAAGCCTCCAAGTTCACACAACGCCTCATTTATTTTATCACTTTAGGGGCTAAGCTTACTCTGGCTAAAGCCTGGAAAACACCCTCAGTTTCCACTCTCCTCGCTAAACGGAAAATATCCTGGATTATGAACCAGGAAAAGATGGCCAGTGTGATCTTGGATCGCTCTGATACATTTTTCCAAACCTGGGAACCTTGGGCGTTGTTTACTGGAGTCACTCTCCTTCATTGACCTCAAGAACACTGGCTGTACGTCCATTCCACCCCAGTCGACTTCTCTGATTCTCCACCCCCACCCTCCTCTTCCCTTCCACCCTTCTTTCCTCTACTTTCTTCCCCCTCTCGCCTTCTTCTCTCTTCTCTTCCTTTTTCTGGTAAGCTGTTTTCTCTTCTTTATTGCTTCTCACACGCATGTTTACTAGACTTCAGGCCTAAAAACAACGGTTGACTGATCCGACCACCACTATAGTTGGCAGTTGCCTCGGTCGTAACCCAGGCAATTCCCTAGGATTTCCGAGCCTTACTGAGCATTCACCTGATAGAACGCTCATCGAGGTTCAAGTTTTTCCTTTTTTTTTCTTCTCCTTTTTTTCATTGGGTCAGGCTTGCTGTTCGTGGAAAGGGGATATTGGGAAGTGCGGGGCCCCGCCACAGCATGATCCCACTTGGGGTGGCGGGGACCCTCTTGCTCCATAGATGTTCCCCCCCACAGGTCTCACCTGCTGAATACATGACCCTGAGAATCCACACGAGACCCAACTTCTCGGATCATCCCGTTCCTCTGGTTTTATTCAATTTCTCTCTCTGTACTGGCCTACTTTATTTGTTCTATGTTTATATAACTCGTGCGTGCTACTGTCATATTGGGGCTATTAACCCCCACGGTTTAGTTTGATTGACATGCACTGTTGTATTTTTTACTTCTTGGAAAAATAAAATATACTTGAAATTAAAATTTGTTAAAATTGCATTAAAACTTAAAACTTGATTAAAACTTAATTAAAAACAAGTCATCGAACGGTTGTTCAATAACTTGTAGTAAAAACTGTGCTTTAAAATCAGCTTGGCCGGTCCGGGTGTACCAAGATGGCCGACAGACTCGGTCCAAGCAGCTGAAGTGCTGTAGTCTGGGTGTACCAAGATGGCCACCGGACTAGGCCCGAGCCACGGCCTGTCCTGGAACTGGTGGCTCCTGGCCCTGTCTGCTGTTGAGGGTGAGTGGCCGTGGGATGGTTGGAGGGGAGGAGCTCTCCGCTGCTGCTGTGGGGCCCAGAGGGGAGTGGAGAGGCAGTCGGGGAGGCTGTTGGCCTGCTTCGGCCGGGACTAGGCCGGAGCCGCGGACTTTCCTAGCGGCTGATGCCTGCCGTTCAGCTTGCAACCGGCGCGGTGCACGGTTGGGGGCTTGGGGGCCGATTGAGTTGGTTGGGGCCCGCTGTGGGGTCCGGAGGGTCTTGTCCCCCACCCGATCTCCGTTACCACTGCTCGGGGGGTCCGGGATCTGAGCTGGAAAAGACCTGGCTAGCTGGCTGGCTGGCTGGGGGCTGAGGAGCTCCAGACGCACGTCGTTCCTCTATGCAGTACTAAGCAGTACTGACAGCTCTGGACGCATTCTCATTCAGGTGCAGGACCCTGGTCAAAGTGTCTTCAGTGGAGACATGGGCCCTAGTTAATAGTTTACATTTATATTCTTAGCCCCCAAGTGCATCACTTTAAATTTTTCAACATTAAACCTCATTTTCCATGTAGTTGCCCACCCCATTATTTTATTCAGGTATTTCTGTAAAATTTCTATATCTTGATGTGAGGTTATTGCCCTGCTTATTTTTATGTCATGTGCAAAAACTGAAATTGAGCTATCTATACTGACCTCTATATTATTTATTATGAATTAAACAGAATTGGTCCCAGGACAGAGCCTTGGGGTACTCCACTTACCACTCCAGACCAGTCTGAGTATGTGTTATTTATCACCACCCTTTGGACACACCCCTGTAACCAGTTTTCTATCCATGAAAAAACTCTATGGTCGATGCCTACAGACCTCAGTTTTAGATTAAGCGTTTATGGGGAACTGTATCAAATGCTATCACAATCCAGATACGCCACATCCGCCTTCCTAAGGCAGCCCACTTCCTAATAGAATGTTAACAGATTGTTCGGCAGAAATTACCCTTTGTATACCCATACTGATTTCTGCTGATGATACTATTTTCATCAGCAAAAGCCCCTCAAACTTCTTGGCCATCTTTTTTCCCAACACAGCTGCACCCTCCCCATTAAGGTGCAGCCCGCCCCTAATAAAGAACTGGTAACCAATTGAGAAGTCAGCCCACTCCTCCAGGAACCCAAAACCCTCCTTCCTACACCAGTTCCTCAGTCACTTGTTAAAGCGGTGTTTCAGCAAAAAAAATATAAATTAAAAGTCAGCAGCTAAAAAAAAAGTAGCTGCTGACTTTTAATAAATACTCTTACCATCCCAGGGCACCCGCGATGTCGGTCATGGAGGCCGAGATGTCCCTCGGCGCTCCGGTCCCAGCGCTGCCATCCTCAGTAAGGGAAACGGGTGAGTCGTCGCGCGGCACTTTGTGAATGGGGAACGCGATGTGTTGTGGGACACAGTTCCCATAACACACCGCGCCCCATTCACTAGAAGACGGCGTAGGAGCAGAAGACAGAACAGCGCTGCGGAACAGGAAGAGGCAGATTAGGACGATCTGCCTAGCAACAGCCATTTCTGGTAAGTAAAACATTTTTAATTCATTTAAAAATTTTATTAACCTTTTTATCAATTTTTATCAATTTTTTTTTTCAGGGTGGCCCTCCACTTTAAGTTCTCTAAGCTCCTGCTGCCTCTCTTGTGTGGCTCAAAGGCACAGGTAGTATTTCTGAGAAAACCACCTTGGAGGTCCTTCACTTCAATCTATTCCTTAAAGAGGGAGTCCGGCAAATTTTTTTTAAAGTCAGCAGCTACAAATACTGCAGCTGGTGACTTTTAAAATAAGGACACTCACCTGTCACAGGGTCCAGCGATGTCGGCACCCAAGGCCGAACCGTCCCTTGGGCCTCGGATGCTGCTGCCGCCATCTTGGGTATGGGAATCAGGAAATGAAGCCTTGCGGCATCACTTCCCGGTTCCCTACTGCGCATGCACGAGTCGCGCAATGCAATAGGAATGCTCCGCACTGTCTCTGGGATCCGTGTGTCTCTGAGCAGACAGCGCGACAGGACAGGAAGAGGCATAGACTCCTGTGGGAGTCTATACCCAGAAGTAGGTGCAAATACCTGTCTTAGACAGGTATCTGCACCCCCTCCCCCCTGAAAGGTGCCAAATGTGACACCGGAGGGGGGGTTCCGATGAGCGGAAGTTCCACTTTAGGGTGGAATCCCGCTTTAAGTCCCTAAAATCTTTTTTTAGGATGCTCCAATTTCCTTTTACTTTGTCATTGGTACCAACATGTTCCATGATAGCGGGGTCCTCCCCATTCCCTCCCAATAATCTGTCCATCTGATCCATGATATATAAACTTTATTAGCAATACATATACTATATTAACATGTGCAATATATATATATATATATATATATATATATATATATATATATATATATATATATATATATATATACACACATACATATACACACATATACATATATACTTTAATGCTGTAAGTACTTTTAGAAATAGTTTATTTGTGTCAATTAACAAAATGGAAAGTAAACAAAACAGAAGAGAAATCCAAATAAAATCAACTTTTGGTGTGACCACCCTTTGCCTTTAAGACAGTATCAATTCTTAAATTTTTCTAGGTACACTTGCACACAGTTTTTGAAGAAACGTGGGATGTAGGGATGAACTTTGTGTTCGAGTGGACCCCTTGTTCGACTCGTCCTTTTTTTCGGCAGCTGGACGTGTTGAAGACTTGGTAGAGTGGATGACCAAGCCGTCCTCATCCTCTCTCATCCAGTCTCAGGGTACTGGCAAAGCAGCTGCCAATGTAGCCTCTTCCCTAGGCTCAATGGCATCAGTCACTCCTTCCTTAGCCCCACCATGTCCTCCTGAGGAGTCCCCCGAACTGTTTGAGCACAGTCAAACACTGCAACATCTCACAGAAACTCTAGTTGGAGCGCAGGAATGAGCCCTGCTGCAAAGTATTGCATCAAAAATTGTAATTGCACGAGTTAAACAGGGGCTGAAAAATTGGGCCTTAGCCACCAGTGGTGGTGCATAGAACCAAAAATGTTCTTACAAGCTATCAACATGATCATTGAGATTTTCGGTGGGAAAGGTGTCCAAGTCTGACCTTGCCCCTAGGTATTCCTGCACCATGTAAATCAGACGCTGGCGATGGTTTCTGGAACCAATCAGACCTTGGGGCTGTGGACAAAAAAATTGTCTGAACGCATCGGTCAGACAACCACCTTCTCCACCGCTCCTTCTGTGACTGACCGAAGCCTCAGCAACACGTTGTCAAGGACCAGGACTTTGTAACCTCCCAGTCTCTGGGAACGCGTTTCACAGAGCTTTCTGCAAGGCCTCCCAAGGATGTTTCATCCTCTGCTCCCTCTGTGACGGCAAGATAAGGGCCGCAACCTTACCCTTGTAACGTGGATCAAGGAGGGTTGCCAGCCAGTAATGATCCCCCTCCTTAATCCGACGAATACGAGGATCCTTCTGCAGGCTTTGCAGGATCAGGGAAGCCATAAAGCGTAGATTAGCTTTCGGTCCGGAGTCCTCTGGGTCACTAAGGATGACCTGATCAGCAGCCACCTCCTCCCAGCCATGTACAAGTCCACAGGTTTCTTGGGACTGTGAATGATCCCTAAAAGACTGCTGCTGAGTGCCAGGCTCCACCTCCATGCTGACACAATCCTCCTCCTCCTCCTTGTCCTCTTCCTGTGTGATCGGCGGGCCAGCAGGAACACTGTCTGGATAAAGGGGGCCTTGAGAGGTAAGGAAGTCCTCCTCTCCCTGCCTCTGTTCTGCCTCAAGTGCCCTGCCCATTATTCCATGCAGCGTGTGCTCCAACAGGTGGACAAGAGGGACAGTGTCACTGATGCATGCACTGTCACTGCTCACCATCCTCGTGGCCTCCTCAAATGGTGACAAGACAGTGCATGCATCCCTGATCATGGCCCACTGGCAAAAAAAAAACAAGCTCCCCTGACCCTGTCCTGGTGCCGTAGTCACACAGGTACTCATTGATGGCCCTCTGCTGCGTGTGCAGCTGCTGCAGCATGGCCAATGTTGAGTTCCACCTAGTGGGCATGTCACAGAATAGGCGGTTCTTGGGCAGGTTAAATACCTTTTGGAGGTCAGCCAGCCGAGCACTGGCATTATATAACCGGTGGGAATGCACACAGACATTCCTGGCCTGCCTCAGGACATCCTGTAAGCCCGGGTACCTGCCCAAGAACCGCTGCACCACCAAGTTAAGGACGTGAGCCACACAGGGAAAATGGGTCAGTTGTCCATGTCGGAGGGAGGGGAGGAGGTTGGTGCCATTGTCGCAAACCACCATTCCTGGCTTAAGCTGGCGTGGCATCAACCACCTCTCAGCCTGCCCCTGCAATGCTGACAGAACATCTGCCTCAGTGTGGCTCCTGTCCCCCAAGCACACCAGCGCAAGCACTGCATGGCATCTGTTTGCCTGCATACTTGCGTAGCCCCTTGAACGCCTACGGAGCACCGCTGGTTCCGAGGACAAAGCACAGGAATAGGCGATGGAGGAAGAAGAAGAGGAGGTGGTGGAGGAGAGAGGTGTGTCAAAATCACCAGTAGTAGCATTTTGGAGGCGTGGTGGTGGAACAACCTCCAACACTACTGCACCTTGTCCTGCATCCTTCCCAGCTGCCAGAAGAGTCACCCAATGCACCGTGAAAGATAGGTAACGTCCCTGTCCATGCCTGCTGGACCATGAATCAGCTGTAATATGCACCTTACCGCTGACCGCCCTGTCCAGCGAGGCCAAGACATTGCCTTCCACATGCCGGTAGAGAGCTGGAATCGCCTTCCATGAGAAAAAGTGGCGTTTGGGAACCTGCCACTGAGGAACCGCACATTCCGCAAACGGAAGGTGGCTGAGTCTACCAACTGAAAAAGCAGCAGTTGAAGTGCTAGCAATTTAGCCAAGCTAGCATTCAACTGCCGGGCATGTGGATGGCAGGGAGTGAACTTCTTTCAACGGTGCAGCAGCTGGGGCAGGGAAATTTGCCTGGTACAAATCGGACGTTGGTGTACCGATAGCAGATTGCCCGCAAGTACTTGGCTGTGACACACCTAATTCTACACCTTCATTCCTCTCAGTGCAGGTTTCAAAGAGGACTGAAGGTATAGTGGGGTGGGAGATCCCAGTTGATGAGGAGCAAGGAGAGGTCCGCTTTGTTCTTTGGTGTGGGTCTTTTAGGTATGCTTGCCAACGAACTGCATGGCAGGTCAACATATGTCTGGTCAAGCATGTGGTGCCCAAGCGGCTGATGTTTTGGCCACATGAGATACGCTTGAGACATAAGTTGCAAATAGCAGCGGTGTGATCTGATGCACTCGTCTCAAAAAAGGCCCACACCAAAGAACTGTGCGGTGTGATGCAGTCTGTGTGCTGCCCTTAAGCTGGCCCCTGGAGGGCTTCTTGCCTCATTGAAGATATGCCTACTCCTCCTCCTCCTCTCTCCTATCAGGCACCCACATGGAGTCAGTGACCTCATGATCCCCTCCCTCCTCATCACTGGAGCAAACCTGGCAGTATGCTGCAGATGGGGGGACATGACTGCCAGATTGCTGTCCTCCTTGGGCATCCCCTCTCTCTGGGCTCACGTTACTGCCTTCCTCTAGCTGGGTATCATCATCAGAGCCTTGAAAACGCTGGACATCCTCATGGAGCAGGTACTAAGGCCCAATTTGTCTGCCCCTGTTCAACAGGTGCATGTAATTACAATTCTTGACATAATATTTCACAGCAGGGCCCATTCCAGCGCTCACCAAGAGTAACTGTGAGGACTTACAGTGTTGTGGCACCAGTACCACCACCAAAGGCCCAAATTTCCTACTACTGTTCAACAATGGGATGTAATTACAATTCTTGATATAATAGTTCACAGCAGGGTGTTCCAGCGCCCACCAAGAGTCACTTTGAGGGCTTGCAGTGTTGTGGCAACACCAACACCTTAGGCCCAAATTTCTGCAGAGCATATAGGGCAGGCCCCTACTTTCAAACATCCAACTTACAAACGTCTCCTACTTGCAAACGGAAGGAGACAACAGGAAGTGAGATGAAATCTACCCCTAGGAAGGGAAATTCTCTCCTGTAAGAGTTGATATGGGAAAAACGTGTCTCCTCTCCACTGATGCTTTATCCCAATCCTTGTTTTACTAAAAAACCCAAATTTTCAAAAAACATTTGTCATTGGGACAGAAAGTCAAGTGAAATCTTCTGAAGAGGTGCACAGACAGCAAAAAAAAATGTTACAGGGGTGATAATCCTTCCCTATGTTTTCAAAAAAGCTTAAAACTGGAGCTACGCTTTAAAAATCTACCAGTTCAAAATTACAAAACAAAACAGATTCTACTTAACAACAAACCTACACAGTCCCTGTCTTGTTTGCACCGCCTGTATACTGCTGTTCAGAGTATATAGGGCCTGTGGGCCCCACGCCTTTCCTTTTTTTAATTTGGATACGGGGTTCCCCTTAATATCCATACAAGACCCATACAAGGGGCTGGTAATGGGCAGGGGGGTATCCATGCCATTTTTCTCAATGATTTTCATCCATATTGCCGGGACTAGACATTACATTAAAACCGCAAGCAGTTTGAAATTACTATTTTATGCAGGGACTGTTCTAAACACGGAAAACACGCGCCACTTCACAGGCATACTATAGACACCCCCCAGGCACGATATTTAAAGAAATATTTCACTTTTTTTCACTTTAAGCATCATTAAAATCAGTGCTCCCGAAAAAAATTCAGTTTTTAAAACTTTGTTTTGCATTGATACATGTCTCCTGGGGCAGGACCCGGGTCCCCAAACACTTTTTAGGACAATAACTTGCATATTAGCCTTTAAAATTAGCACTTTTGATTTTGAACGTTCGAGTCCCATAGACTTTAATGGGGTTCAAAAGTTTACGCAAATTTTCAGTCCGTTCGCAGGTTCTGGTGCGAAACGAACCGGGGGGGTTTTCGGCTCATCCCTAGTGGTTGTCCCAAACATGAAATCATCTAATCACAAATCTGCTGTGGATGTAGGCTGCCTGATATCCTTCTGTCTCTTCATGTAGTCCTAGACAGACTTGATGGTGTTGGAATCAGGGCTCTGTGGGAGCCAAACCATCATTTCCAGGACTACTTGTTCTTCTTTACACTAAAGACAGTTCTTATTGGCATTCATTGTATGTTTGGAATGTTTGTCCTGCTGCATAATAACTATGGAGCCAATCACATGCCTCCCTGGTATGGAATGATGGATAAATATCTGCCTGTATTTTTGAGAACTGAGGGCACTATTGATCCTGACCAAACCTCCAGCTCCATTTCAAGAAATGCAGCCCCAAACTTGCAAGGAAACACCATGCTTCACTGTTGCCTGCAGACATTCATTATTGTACCGCTCGCCAGCCCTTAGCAAACAAACTGCCTCCTGCTACAGCAACATTTTGACTCCTTAGTTCAGAGCACCTGCTGACATTTTTCTTCACCTCAGTTCCTATGTTTTCATGCATAGGACATGGAAAAAAAGTAAAATGACTCAACAATGCCCAAAAACATAGGCACTGTGGTGCAGAAAAATGGTAGCAGGTGCTCTGGACTGATGAGTCAAAATTAATCTAGATGATATGGGTATTTGGAGCACAGGCTGTGTGTCATGGACATGCTGGCCGTAATGCAAGTGAAGCTCTAAGGGCACACACAAATGCTCAGGCATGGGCCTGCGGAAGCTCGTACTATTGTGTGCAGGTGAACACATATGCGCACACATATGTGCGTGCACGCATTGGCTAATCTTGGTGCCAAGTGGCCTAAATAAGTGCAGCAGCTATACTATTAAATTACTGTCTGATCTGCAGCTGTTACCAATTTCCTGTATCTGCTTCTGTCCTGTGATTGACCCGGCTTGTCCTGACCTTGCTTGAATGCTATCTGCCCTGACCTTGGCTTGTCTCTGGATTATGCTCTGACTCCTGCTCATCTGCCTGATTTAACATTGCTGACCTCTGCTTGTATCCTGACCATTCTCAGCCTGCTGCCCATGCCTGTATCTGTACCTCTGTTGCTGACCTAGCTCATCTAACCTTACATCCAGTTATCCACCTGTCCTTCACCTGATGAGTGCTGCCAGTCCTTCCACACCTGCTTCCTTCCTGCCTGCTGCCTGTCAAGCACCTGCCACCTGATGTCTACCCAGTTCTCGGGCTTCTGTCTCTGCTGCTGCTGTTCCAGCGATCGGACCCGTCTCTGGCAATGCACCTGATACCCACTACCCACTACCCCAGCTCAGGGAACTTATTACAGGCACTGTTACCTCAACACACTCTCGAGGCCATCATCAGTGGTCCTTAAGCTGGGGCTGTAAGAGAGGACTTTCTCTACACCTCAGACTCTGCCACAAGGTATGACACTGGGAAAGCCACCTACCTTAAGTGCAGGCGATCTAATGAATTCCATTAGAAACACAGGCTTTAAACAAACCCAAAGAAGTGTGCCATAGGGTTAGAAGAGGCCTGGTATCTAGAATACACCATTGGGTGTGGCCCTTATAAAGCCCTTAATCCACAAGGTAGAAGCTATTAGAGAATGGCCTGCTCCTACCACTAAGAAACAAGTGAGAACCTTCTTAGGCATGGTCAAATATTATCGGAGATTCATCCCAAACTTTTCACAAAAATAGCAACACCTTTACCTGACCTTACCAAGGACAAAGGCTCCTCTGTAGCAATTAAGTGAAATCCCAAGGTTAAAGGAGCTTTCCAGGCCCTGTGTAAAAAGCCTGTGCTGGTAGCCCCAGACATTAGTAAACAATGAGTAGTCCAGACCAATGTCTCGAGTGTAGGTCTTGGGGCTGTCTTGTCCCAAGTGGTAGGCTGAGAAGAACACCAAGGGGTCTAATTGAGTTGAAAGTTTACCTCTGTAGAAATAAATGATAGTATTGTGGAGCTAAAGGGTTTGGCCATAAGTTTGCCTTCAAAACTCTATGGTACTACTTGCTAGGGAGCCACTTCCGACTCATAAAAGACTGAGCTCCCTTAAAATTTATGGTCCAGGCTATGGACTGTAATTCAAGGATTACCTGTAGATTCCTGGCCCTCCAAAATATCTATTTTAAAAGTGGATCCCTGGGATGGTTGTAATCAGAAAAATGCAAATGCTCTCTCCAGAACCCACTGTTTAGTAGCTGGTGTTGGAACCCATTGGTTCAAATAGAGGTAGGGATGGTATGTGACCGATAGCCCCTGTCAGTTGTGGATGGAGTGTATCTGCTGCACAGAATTTTGTGGTTTATAATGGGTGGCAGTTAAAGATTTGTAGAAGGATGCAGGGCCTTATTTACTGGCCACACCTTGCTCCTCACCTGGAGTATAATATGTCATGCTCTCTGTTAATGGGATGTTGCTAGGAAAGGATGGAAGCAGGCTGTAAGGAACATGTCTGCAGGTCTGAAGCAAACCCAGTGGAGTATATTTACTAGCCAGGAGGCTGTATAAATGTTTCTGTTGGCCTTTTGTTTTTGATTGTGATTCTTACCCCTGTGAGGGAGTTTTCATATTTTGATGTAGTGCTGACCAATAAACAAGGGCAAGAGGCCCTTTAACCCATTTGACATGTAAATGTATGCAGGTTGGTTAAGTAATTAGGAGTCCTATATAACACACAGTCATTGGTGAAGTCGAAAATGTTTTATTCAGTAAGATAAACTGTATATACTTAATTACTATTATCAAAGCATCTTATGCTGTTATAATGTCTCTGTATAAAATATCTGCAACATGTGAAGAGCATAAATTAAAAATTCTAATTGATGAATCTTCAAAATGAAATCTAAAAAGGCTATGAGGCTCAAATTTGTAATCTCTTGAGTCATTCTTATTACTTTATAGTGCTGACTGTCTCCCTGTAAACATTTGAAGCCCCCCAAATTATTCAAAATATTAATTTGAAAAGGAAACAGAGGAATGAAATTGTAACTGCAGCACACTGACTGACTTCAAAGATTTTTTTTTCGAAAACAGGAACACTTTGTCATGGAAATTATTTTCCTTTGGGTGTTTTTGTATGCATTTGATTTTTTACATTTATTTTTACTTTTCCCTAAATGTTTTGTCTGTCAAATTAACAACTTCTTTATTGCCATAAATGTGTTTATTGTGGAATGAAAATCATGATACTTAGATCATGTAATTGTAAATTATTCCTTCATCCTAATACCAACTATGCCTTTGCTAGATATATATCCCTATAAATACAGTATATATATATATATATATATATATATATATATATATATATATAGTATTTCACAAAAGTGAATACACCCCTGTTTTGTAAATATTTTATTATACCTTTTCATGTGACAACACTGAAGGAATTATACTATTCTACAATGTTAAGTAGTGAGTGTACAGCTTGTATAACAGTGTAAATTTGCTGTCCCTTCAAAATAACTCAACACACAGCCATTAATGTCTAAGCCGCTGGCAACAAAAGTGAGTACACCCCTAAGTGAAAAATGTCTAGATTGGGCCCAAAGTGTCAATATTTTTTGTGGCAACTGTTATTTTCCAACACTGCCTTAAGCCTCTTGGGCATGGAGTTCACCAGAGCTTCACAGGTTGCCACTGGAGTCCTCTTCCACTCCTCCATTACAAGGAAGCTGGTGAATGTTAAAGACCTTGCACTCCTTCACCTTCTGTTTGAGCATGCCCCACAGATGCTCAATGGGGTTTAGGTCTGGAGACATGCTTGGCCAGACATCACCTTTACCCTCAGCTTCTTTAGCAAGGCAGTGGTCATCTGCCCTGTGGCCCAGTCTCTGAAGGGAGGGGATCATGCTCTGCTTCAGTATGTCACAGTACATGTTGGCATTCATGGTTCCCTCAATAAACTGTAGCTCCCCAGTGCCGGCAGCACTCATGCAGCCCCAGACCATGACACTCCCACCACCATGCATCACTGTAGGCAAGACACGCTTTTCTTTGTACTCCTCACCTGGTTGCCGCACACGCCTGACACCATATGAACCAAATAAGTTTATCTTGGTCTAATCAGACCATGGGACATGGTTCCAGTAATCAATGTCCTAGTCTGCTTCCCTTCAGCAAACTGTTTGCAGGCTTTCTTGTGCATCATATATAGCAGAGGCTTCCTTCTGGGGCAACAGCCATGCAGACCAATTTGATGCAATATGCAGCGTATGGTCTGAGCACTGACAGGCTGACCCCCCACCCCTTCAACCTCTGCAGCAATCCTTTCAGCACTAATACATCTATTTCCCAAAGACAACCTCTGAGCACGTACACTTAACTGCTTTGGTCAACCATGGCGAGGCCTGTTCTGAGTGGAACCTGTCCTGTTAAACCATTGTATGTTCTTGGACACCATGCCCACAGCTCAGTTTCAGGGTCTCGGAAATCTTCTTATAGCCTAGGCCATCTATATGTAGAGCAACAATTCTTTTTTTCAGATCCTCAGAGCGTTGTTTGCCATGGGGTGCCATGTTGAACTTCCAGTGACCAGTATAAGAGAGAGGGAGCAATAACACAAAATTGAGCTCCCCATTCACACCTGAGATCTTGTTACACTAACGAGTCACATGACATCGGGGAGGGAAAATGGCTAATTGGGCCCAATTTGGACATTTTCACTTAGGGGTGTGTTCACTTTTGCTGCCAGTGGTTTAGACATTAATGGCTGTGTGTTGAGTTATTTTGAGGGGACAGCAAATTGACACTGTTATACAAGCTGTACACTCACTACTTTACATTGTAGCAAAGTATAATTTTTTTCAGTGTTGTCACATGAATAGATATAATAAAATATTTACAAAAATGTGAGTAGTGTACTCACTTTTGTGAGAGAACAGAGAAGGGGTCCCCTGTGGGTTGGACTTTAAAGGCGTAGAATTTGTAACCCCAGATAAATGGAGATTAATATATATTGAAAAAGCGTGCAGGGGGTGGCGATGGGGACCTGCTCTACCCCGTCGTATGCCAACCTGTACCTGGGGGAGTGGGAGCATATGTTCCTGGATGATGAAGACTTGTCGATGTACACGGACCACATTCTGGGGTGGTACCGGTACATCGACGACATCGTCATCGTCTGGGACGGCCCCCCTCACCTACTAGAGCAATGTCTATCCAGGATGAATAGGAACGAGTTTAATTTAAATTTTACTATGTCATATAATCCTAATAACATCGCGTTTCTAGATGTAGAAATATATAAGGGTGAGGGAGGTCAACTACTTACAAAATTATATAGGAAACCAACTGCTGGAAATGCAATTCTGCATGCAACCAGCTTTCACCCCAAACCCCTATTAAACTTTATACCTTATGGTCAATTTCTGAGAATTAGGCGCAATTGCGCCGATGATCAAATCTTCAAACAAGAAGCAGATAATCTGCGTGATCGCCTTCTGGAAAGGGGCTATTCACACGCCTGCTTAAAGAGGGCATACCAAGACTTCCGGTTCCGGCGCCGCATGAGGTAACTGCGCCTCTTACTAGCTCCCGCTCCAGGCACCCGAAAACCGGCCTAAAATCTCAGCCTGAGGGCACACACAGCTCACCAGCCACCACCGAAGGCCCCCCACCACTCATAGGGCTCGGATGGATTGTTTTGTGGAACGATCCGGCACCCGATCGTACGCGGCCGTCACGGCTCCGCCGGACAGGCCGCAAATTGAGCCCCCGGCTCCGGCCTACTCCCCCGCAGCACAGGCCCTCTCATCTAACGCAGCGGACGCTCAGCCTGCAGACATGGAGGTTAGTGGATGCACAAATCAGGCAATCCCAGCCTCATATCCCCCAGCACCCCAGGCCACAGCTTCACCACCATCAGAAATATCTCCTCCAGGGAGCATCACCACAGATGTCCCCATCATGGAAGATGGCCAAACGCAGCGGATAGCACAGGCAGTGGCTGCTCTCCTGACCCCTATGATTGCAGTCTCTGTGGAAAAGGCAGTCAATGCAGGCATGACACAAATTAAAGCCCAGCTGTCTGAACACACCGCCAGACTAAACGAAGTTGAACATCGCCTGTCTGAGGTAGAGGATGAGCTCTATCAGGCACAAGCCACCGAACACTCACAAGACAAAACCAACCAATACATCATCCAGAAATTGGAAGATTTGGAAAATAGATCCAGAAGGAGCAACCTGCGATTCGTAGGCGTCCCCGAGTCGCTACCCAACGCAGCCCTCACGGACTTTTGCTCCAAACGCATCCCCGAAGCTATGGGCCTCTCGGGTCCTTTCACTGTGGAACGCGCACACCGAATGGGCTCCCTCAAACCCGAACGCAAGTCCCCGCGACCCATCATTGCCAAGTACCTAAATTATGCAGACAAGTCCGCTCTTCTACAAGCATTCTGGCAATCTCCAGCTCTTCAAATTGACGGAGTTAAAATTCTCATTTTTGCTGACTACTCGATCGAAGTCTCCAAAAAGAGGAAAGCCTTCCAGCCGATCTGCTCCGAATTGTTCAAGCAACAAATAAAATTCACCCTGGCCTTCCCAGCAACCCTACACCTCAAATCACCAAATGGGGAACAACTCTCCTTCCAAGATCCCTCAGAAGCAGAATCCTTCATCCGCTCTCTCCGTCCGGGCTCTCTCCACCAGACGCCTTCCAAATCTACCACGGGCCTCCGCTCTCTGGAACAGAGGAGCCCCCGCAAAGATTCCCCCAAACGCTTTAGATCTTCTGCTCCGGACCATCGAAACAGAAGCGCTCTCCGCTGAACTCTAGGCTCAAACTACAGTCGTGCTTTCCTCTACCCCAGGTCGTATGGTATATCTTGTTTTCTCTTTTTTTTTTATCACCACACCATCTACACATACTCTTTTGGTCACTTGCCCCCCCCCCCACATCCTTCAGCCGACCTGGCCTACTCTGCTGAGATGTCCACTCCTCAGCCGCCTAAAACTGGCAACCGATCAATACTTCCATATTGATCCCTACAGACGCTATGCTGCGCCAACCCAGAATCCTTATCACAGCTTCCATTGATCCTGCAATGCTCATTGGGCACATACATATTTGATATATGATTACAGTTATTCATGTACTTTGTTCTATTGCAACTCTTTCCTCGTTTAGTTATCCGCAGCCCCCATGGCTATGTGATCGCAAATTTAGGCTTGGCTTGACTCCACTTTTGAATCAGTCTCAGATTCAGATCTCGACTCAGTTTTACTCAAGACGAAGCCACTATTGGGTTTGCGATCCCAGAGCCATCAGTAACTGCTGACACGACACATATATCTGCATATTTTGATGTAATGCTTAAATGTTTAGGTTTTGGACGCTAGGTCCTAAATGTTATACTTATACCAACGCCCTATTGGCTTTATAGACTAAGTGTCCTATTTCCCATTTGACTTCACTGTGCACCACTCACTCCACATCCCAAAATGATTCGGACTTCTCGAGCCTCGCACCACTGGTCCCAGGGCTCTCGGGCACCTCCGCTATCTCCTTCCCTCAATTAGGGTCCTGTCAGGGGAGCCGCTTGCACAGTGAACTCATGCGGAAAAAAGTGAAGTCCATAAATATGCTTGTTTTATGCTTGTTATGGTTCCCTGTTTGGTCCCTTCCTTCCTCCTCCCCCGTCCCACTCCCCCCTTATTGCACCTCCTCAAACATCATATACACAACCGCTAACGGCTCTTGCTCCATATTTCATACAAGTCTCCTATACTCTCCGTTTCACACATTGATCTCGGATCCCCTTAAAAATCCCCTCTCCGACACTGCCTCTTAGGGCACTTTCGTGGAATGTGAAGGGTCTCCGCTCTCCTCACAAGAGAATGAAGATCCTTCGACATCTTAAACGGCTAAAAACCGACATAGCGCTACTCCAAGAAACCCACCTTCACGCATCTGACTTCCATCGAATGCAGAAACTGTGGGTGGGAACAGTCTTGGGCTCTGAAGCAGTGGGGCGCAAAGCTGGTGTCCTTTTACTGATCCACAGAAACCTTCCATGCACCGTTCTCTCCACTGACACAGACGACCAGGGTCGCTTTATTTCAGTCCGAATTAGAATTGGCTCAAAAGAGATAACAATATCAAACATCTATGCCCCCAATAACCCAACAAAGTCCTTCTATTGCCAACTCTCCTCACTTCTCCTTACCCCCTCCCATCTACCCCACCTGATTGGAGGAGACTTCAATGACATCATGCATCCGGCAGATGACAGGTCAGCGCTAAAACCACCAGTAGCAACTCCCTCACTATCCACCCCCACCTTATTTGCATCAACCATGGACTCCTTACGACTCTCAGACCTGTGGCGCCTATCTCATCCAACAGACAGGGCCTTCACCTTTTACTCCAACCCCCACAAGACCCTGACCAGAATTGACTATTTTTTTGGTTCCGACAACCTCATTCCTTATATTTCCGACACCGGGATAGAAGACATTGCCATCTCTGATCATGCCCCAATATCGCTCACCCTTGACCAGCTAGATCTTCCACCTCATCCCAACCTCTGGCGCTTTCCCTCTTTCCTACACAACAACACCGACTTCCAAAACTACATGACGTGCTCCTGGGAAGAATTCTCTTAAGCTAATGCCATACACTCCAATGAACCAAACCTCCTTTGGGATGCTGGCAAAGCTTTCCTGAGGGGCAGGATCATATCATACGCCACTACTTTTAAAAAAACAGCACTATCTAAATTCAAGTTAGCCAGTACTAGACTACACAGTGCGCAACTCAAACTTGCCACCTCCAACACTTCCACCGACAGGGACGAATGGACTGCAGCCAAAGTCTCTTTTGACGCTTGGGCAAATACTCTCGAACTTACAAAAAAAGCTCATCTAGATGCTACCTTCCACAAATTTGGGAACAAATCCGGGAAACTACTCTCTAGGCTCTGCAAGGGACCCTTCCGACCGACTCATATCACCTCCCTTCGTGACCACCAGGGGAAAGTTCAATCCTCCCCTCCTAATATTAATAAAGCCATGCTGAGATTCTACACGGCTCTATATGGCCCAGACCCTATTGACAAAGACGCCGCACGCTCCTTCTTAGACAAGCTACACCTCCCTACCATCTCCCCTGTCCAGCTCGAATCCCTTAATGCCTCCATAACGACACACGAAATAACATTAGCCATTAGGAATCTACGGCCCTCGAAAGCCCCTGGCCCCGACGGCTTCACCAGTGAGTTTTACAAAACACTCCCAGACATAACGACACCTATGCTTCATTCAGTATTTTCCGGCATCTGGGCGGGTGGCGCATACCTCCCCACGGGCAATCAAGCAATTATAAAGCTTCTCTCCAAAAAAGGCAAAGACCCCTTAGAACCAGGCTCTTACAGGCCCATCTCTCTACTTAACGTAGATGTTAAAATCCTATCCAAAATTGTGGCCTCCAGATTAGCCATAATCCTCCCCGACCTTATTCACCCTGCCCAATCCGGTTTTGTGAAAGGACGTACGGCCACCCTAAACATTCGAAAGGTGTTATTAGCCCTCGAACAAGCCAAACTAGATCCCAAAGGCGACTATGCCATAATTACCCTAGACGCTGAAAAAGCCTTCGACAATGTTAATTTCGACTGGCTAGAAATGTCACTTTCCACAATGGGATTTAGCGGCCCTTTCTGTCACCTCATTAAGTGAATGTATGCGTCGCCCTCAGCCAAATTAGTTGCAGCTGGTATTCTCTCAGAAGAATTCCGCCTTCACAAAGGCACTAGGCAGGGGTGCCCTCTGTCCCCCCTGCTATTCAACATCGCGCTAGAACCCCTCTCTAGATTCCTGACCCTCAACGCCCCCATTCGAGGCATCACGGTAGGCTCCACGGAACTACGTACTTCACTCTTCGCAGATGATGTCCTCATCTTCACGTCCAACCCCCCAGCCGACATGTTGACAATTAAAAGCATCTTTGACAACTTCAGAAGCTGCTCGGGTCTCCGCATAAACTATTCTAAGAGTGAAATTCTCCCAATTGGCGGTAAACCTACACCCCCTTGGTCAAATAGCTCTCTCTTCCAGGTAGCCACATCACACATCACATACCTGGGAATCAAGATAGGGAAACTGCCCTCATCTCTTTACCATCTTAATTACCCTCCTCTATTTAGCAAAATCTCACAGGAACTGTCCAACTGGATGGATCTCCCCCTTTCGCTCTTGGGAAGGTGCCACCTTGTAAAAATGATCAGCTTCGCCAGACTACTGTATCCTATGCAAACTATCCCGCTATTGCTGAAACACAGAGATATTTCAACTCTCAATTCAAAAATATCCAATTTCCTCTGGCTTGGCAAAAGACCACGCATTGCTTTCAGAAAACTGCACCTACCCAGGAGCGAGGGGGTATTAGCTTAC
Source organism: Lithobates sylvaticus (assembly GCA_028564925.1). Lineage (NCBI taxonomy): Eukaryota > Metazoa > Chordata > Amphibia > Anura > Ranidae > Lithobates > Lithobates sylvaticus. The sequence goes on from CM053029.1 coordinate 284,809,174, forward strand.
CACATATACGGTTATATAATCTTGCATGCTTAACAAGGACTTGTCTAGACTGGATAGCTCAACAATCCCGACACTCAAACTTTGCACTGGAGACTGCAATGGCTCACCCTTACTCACTAGTGGCCCTCCTACACTGCAGATGGAAAACTATTTCCCCCCCTTGCAACATAATCTTCTGTTGCGCGATACGGCCCTGGCTTGGAGAGAGATTAGAAAAATCCTTAAACTCCCCCCCCACTTCTCCCCACACCTACCCATACAAGGCAACCCTGGCTTCACCCCGGGAACACACTGCAAACCTTTTGATATATGGCAGAAACATGGCCTGTCAAAATTTGCTGCACTCTGCGATCCAAAAACCGGAAAAATTCTTCCTTTCTCAGAGGTATCCACCCGATTCTCCCTACCTCCTTCCCATAGGTTCCACTACAATCAATGTGTCAGCTTTATCACTAACACTTGCAAGACAGAATCTTTAAGGTTTAAACCAAATTTCTTAGACCGGCTGCAAATAAGTGGTCAGTCTACGATCGCAGACAGTTATAAACCTCTTTTACTCGAATCTTCACCACCTCCTACCTCTACTTCCATTGCTAACTGGGACAAAGACTTCCCCGATCCCAACCTTGTCGAAAAGATACTGTCTGGCCTTCGTACTGTTCTCCGTCTCACTCCCAATGAAACATGGAGGGAAACTCAGCTTAAAATAGCACACCGAGCATATATTCCCTTCCTCTCACCCAAGTCTACGAAAGATGGAATTTCATGCCCCCTCTGCTCAACCACCAAACCCTCACTCGCACATCGATTCTGGTCCTGTTCCTTCATCTCCTCGTTTTGGGATCAAGTCATCTCCTTCATATTTGAAGTAACCCTATTGAAACTCCCCAAAGACCCTCTCCTCCTGATCTTCGGTTTCTGGGATCCCCTACTGTTACCTTGGTCTTCTTCCTCTTCTAATGCCACGTCCCATCAGGGAACGGCCTCCAAACCACCCTCCAAAGATTGGATCCTCCTATGCCTACTTATCGCAAGGAGACTCATCCTCAGACATTGGATTTCACCTCAAAGCCCACCTTTCACTCATCTCAAAAAGGACTGTGTTACCCTCCTCTACAGAGAACGACTCCTCACGGATTTCAAAAACCCAAAATCCAGATCCCGTTTTCTCAACAGATGGCAACTGTTCATCTCCTCAACTCTCTCCCCAACCGACCATCAGGATCTTCTTACACTTTCCTTCTCCTATGATGAGCCAATCCCGGAGGATCAGTAACTCATACAGCCTTTTCACTAGTATCTCCCAAATTAACACTATGGCAGGTGGACACTTTTGGAGCCCCTCCTCCCCACTCTTTCCTGGTTACTCTCCTCCTCCCCCAGTTATTATTGATAGGATTTCATACTCAGATCCTTCCAGCCTACTGCTACATATTTAATGACTACCTACGGCATGCATCAGACAGTTACATTCTGTCCACACTGCTTCACACTTCCTAGCAAGTAGGGGTTTTTACCCATCTGTTTTTTTTCTTCTGTAGTTTTCGTAATTTCTGTATTACCTCTAGATCTCACGTCTATTGGATCTTCTGTAATTTCTGTAGTTTTCGTAATTTCTGTAAAAATGACTTACAATGTTATGTTCATATGTCTTTCTATTTTATTTATTTAAATAAAAAATATTGTTGAAAAAAAAAAAATACTTATTATATTAAAAAAAAAACAAAGATGACACCAATCCCCTTAGGATCATATCTAAGTTTAACAACCAGGAACAACAGATTAGAAAAATTGTACAGAAATACTGGCACCTCCTTACTGAAGACCCCACATTAGGTCCATATGTCACGGAAAAGCCCCTATTCACCTTTAAAAGAGCTACCTCCCTGAGAGATCAGATCACTAGCAGTGAATTTAATATGGGCAAGAAGACCCACTGTAAGTACAAGGGTACATACAGATGTGGATCTTGCAAATATTGCAAATTTATGTGGGTTGAAAAAAATCCTAAACTACCAGATGGCAGGATATTCAGGGCGAGGCATTTCGCAAACTGTAAAACTCTAGGAGTTATATACCTATGGCAATGTGAATGTTCATGTTTTTATATAGGGAAGACCAAACTGGAATTCTGGAAAAGGGCGTACAGACACATTCATAGTATGCAAACGTGTGACCCTGACCTCCCTCTTGGGAGACATACAACTATTGTCCATGCGGGCAAATTCCCAAAAATCAAGTTCCTCATTTTAGATCGTATCCACCCTAGTCCAAGGGGAGGAGATTGGAACAAAATTCTCCTCCAATTGGAATCACGATGGATCTTCAAGCTCAGGGCAAATCAAGCCCCGGGCCTGAATGAGGCAATTTGGTTTAAACCCTTTTTAGAGGGTTTCTCATCTGGAGGGATGGAGAAATAATCTCCTAAGGGAATATCACCAGATGTTGTATTAAAAGCCTCTTTAACATAAAATTGAAAAAAGTTCTTGAAGTCGATATGCATCCATGGCATTGGATGCATTTCTGTACTCCTTTCACATTAGATACTAAAGATTCATGCCCTCACAACTATCAGGACACTCATAAGATTTGCATACTAATCCATAATGTGTCTGTACATCTTTAACTCCCCTTCCCTTGTTCTCTGTCACCTTATTTTGCCAGCTATATATTGTTTAATAACATACAATTTGTATAAAGTCCTTTTGCTGCACATAATTTTCATGTCTTCCCGATATGTATATACATGGATCTCCATGCAATTAATATGATTTGTTGTCATCTGTATAATCTGCATTTATCTCTTCTCCTTCTTTGCCTAAATTTCACTTTCAGATTATATCCCCCAATGTGAAGCGTCTGGATGAAGGAGCTTCAATCAATAATCTCCATCGAATTCCCTACAATTAGATCGTACTAATGAGGGGAGACGCCTAGTAGGCCGCCCGGCACGCCCAGCCGTCCCGCCCATCTCCCAATGGACGCGACGGCGATGTAGGATTTCCCGGCGTCATTTGACGCCGGGACTCCATATTGCTTCACCCGGCGAGCATGCTCTGTTCGCCGGTGAAGCATAACGTGTCGGCGGGAGTTGTGGGCGTGCCCGGGTCACGTTGCGCAACCATTCATTGGTGCGCGGGACCCGGCTGTGCGCGCAACACTCGGGGGGCCGGACTCAGAGAGCTCTATCAGTTTCCATGCCTTCCAGCAATCAGCTGTATCTGATACAGCTGGCTGCAGGGCTGGAATACACACCCTCCATCAGTCTCCATGCCCTTCAGCAATCAGCTGTATCTGATACAGCTGGCTGCAGGGCTGGAACACACATATAAATACGCGTGACACCACTATAAGGTAACAAATCCTATTTATTTGACTTCTTTTATTCCCTATGGAATCTATGCTCCCCCTTTTTTTACCACACTAATATAAGTTTGCTGTTAGTTGTAAACTTCCTTATTTGACATCGCTGTCATTGTTTGACAATCCTAGATTATTATTTGGATACAATAATATAAAAGCTATTAATTTTTCCCCCTCTTTGCTTATGTATTTTTGCTGCAATCATTGCTCTCCCATAGAACTCTGAGGGACTTTTTTGCCCCACAGATATCTACTATTATATGAATTATCCAAATATGTATATTGTCATTTACTATTGAGACATATATTGAAATACAAAAATACATATACCTTTGGGGTGAGCCATCATTTTCCTACTCACTATCTTAAATGCCTTTTTGACCATCTCTCTTCAGAGTCATCGGTCGACACTGTCCAACTTGGATATACTAAAACCAGTGGTATAACAAGCTAAGATTCACCGACAGGTATAGATCAGTGATTTTATATGCATTATCTACGTCTAAGTAATTACTTGTTAACCTGACACATACATACATGTTTTATCTCGTAGGTCTCTCTTTTCACTGTCCGACCCCAGTGTGTTCTACAGGCGCCCCCCAAACGATCGCTCCCTTTGGGATAGACGCACTATATCCAACTGTTGGAGCAATTACTGAGCTCTAGTTGGCTGATGGGCATCTATATATATTTGGTATACAACCGACCTCCTTTGAGGTTGTAAAGTGAAGAAGCTCCTCCCTCCAGCCGTTACTTTTAACCCTACTGGAATGTTTTGTTACTTGGTGTGCTCTCCATGTGAGTTTTGTTCTATGTTTCATTTGTATTTGTATGAATCTTTTTGATTCAGTAGATGTAATCATTTGTATGAAGATTTGCATTTCTGACATATCACCTGACTTTGACATTTTTCTATATATAATAGGAATGGTGTTATAGTCTCACCTCTGAGGAAGGAGGAAATCATTAATATCCGAAACGCGTCAGTGTGAGAAAATGACACAAACGCATTCATAACTTGTATTGTATCACCAAGTTTTGTTGAAACAGTCTCCAGGTGTTTTATATTGTTATATATGTGAAATCTTCTACTGTTTTTATGTACTACATCTTTTGTAATAAACGCTTTTTCAATATATATTAATCTCCATTTATCTGGGGTTACAAATTCTACGCCTTTAAAGTCCAACCCACAGGGGACCCCTTCTCTGTTCTCTCTATTATAGGATGTGGCATAAACCGTAAAAAATTCCCCTCTCTAGTATTATATACTCATGTGTGTTTTTTTGTTTAGCCTACATTTCTTCACTTTTGTGAGATACTGTATGTATATATATATATATATATATATATATATATATATATATATATATATAGTACATTTTGGGGTTGTATAGCTCAAGTGTAGGGCCCGCAAGCAATTACAGTCCATGGTTGTGTAGCACCGACACTTTTTTTTAAGTGTGCGTTATCTTGTACATTTCGGTTTTCCCAAAACTGTAATGGAGTTTTGGGGTTAATTGTTCTAGGTTTTTATTTTGGCATCAGTTTGGCTGGGATGTACTAGAGTTCTGCCTGGTCATAGGTGGGTGAGCACCTGTGACAGGCTGAGAGCACAGTCTGGTTGGACTCATTGGGTACCAATCTTTTCCCAGAGCCAATCAGTGGGCGCGTCTGGCCCGCTGTGTATTCCGGGAAGGGGTACTTAAGGTGCTGAAGGCATGTGATAGGGGTCTGTTCTGGTTCCAGTCCGGACCAGCCCCGTTAGGGGTCTCCTCGGTCCAGGAGTGTCTGCTAACCCGTAAGCCTGATCATCCTGACCAGTCCCAGAGGCCCTCATGGTCTGGGGTGGGGATCCATCCGTTTCCGAGCCTCGGAACTAGCTAGTTCGAGGCGCAGTAACTGAAGGAGGATTCTGAAGTTTCCCAGTGTCCTCTCAGGATTGGAGAGGCACAGCAACTCGACAAGCGACCAGGGGAGGACTCTTCGGAGGCGGGCAATAAAGCTGGCTGCTCGGTAAGAGCCTGGGAGCTGAGATGTATGGACACTAGTTGAATCCGCATTTCCTATGGTATTGCCGCAATGGCTGAAAGATACAGGTACCATAAGAAAAGTTCCTAACCCATCCTTCGGTTACAACCTAGTCTGTGGCAGAGACTTGTACTTGTTCATCTGAAGGTTCTCAACCTAGTCTGTGGCAGAGACTTTTGCTAATTCTGAATCACTTGTTGGCTGCTAGATCTACAAAACAAGGGTTTATCCAACAGTGAAGTGTCCAGTTGCGAGTGGATACTCCCTGGGCTATCTAGAGAGACATTTATTTGGATGTCAGCAGTTCTACAGTGCCTGCGCTTTATCACCCATGCCCTCTATTCCCAACTGAGAGACTGTGTTATGTTTCAAAGTTTTTTTTTGCAAATAAAAATCCTCAAAAGGACTTTCTGTCTCAGCAATTACTGGGTACTAACCCTGGGAACCCCTAGACATGAACGACGAGCTACAAGGAGGAGGTAATCGGTAAGCCCAGAAAATACATGGCCGCCCTGCACAGGGGTTAGGCTGTAGAGTAGAGTAGAATTTTTCATTTAAGGACTTGTTGGCCCACTTTTATTAAAGAAAGTTCATAGTTCCAGAAAACAAAATCAAAGGGTTTTACTCGCAGGGGGTTTCTACTAGTGACACACAGTAACAGTACATTCAGCCTCCTGGCTTACACATACAGCAGTGCTGCTCAGGTCATCCACTTCAGTCTCCTACAGACATTTTCCTTGCCAACACTGTCCAGGTAAATAGCAGCCCTTTGCTGCTCTATCCCTCAGGCTTGCGTCTCCAGCTTTCCCAGAGCACACATGTACTCTCTGGCTTCTCCCTTGCGCACCTGGACTCCTTGGGAGGGTGGAGCCCAGAACAATGGCCATGTTACTATTAATAGAACAGCACACGCCTGACCCATCAGTGTGCTGGTGGTTCTGAAACTCTGAACCCAGAATTTGAGATTTCATCCCACCGGATTCTCTAAGAAATCTCCAGGCTCCTAAGTGGATTATTCTAAACCAGTGTTTCTCAACTCCAGTCCTCAAGGCGCCCCAACATGTCATGTTTTCAGGATTTCCCTCAGTTGAAAAAGCTGTGGTAATTACTGTGAAAAAAAATCACCTGTGAAAAATAATAGGAAACCTGAAAACATGACCTGTTGGGGCACCTTGAGGACTGGAGTTGAGAAACAATGAGGAAACTGAAAAGCCAATTACCTCCAAGGCGTAAAGGGCAAGCTCAGGCCATGTGCCCAATTTTGAGACACAGAAGTTGAAGGGGGCAGACCCGTCATTCAGTACGTGTAGGTGTGTGCACACGTACTGCTCCACCATGTTGGTGAAATGCTGCCTCCTGCTAAGACGTTCCATCTCAGCTGGTGGTGCTGGTTGTTGAGGCGTGCTGACAAAGCTTTTCCAAATTTCGGCCATGCTAACTCTGCCTTCTGAGGTACTGGCGGTGCCCCGGCTGCATTGGCGACTTCTTCCTCCTCCTCTCCCTTCGCCTTGTGTCAGGTGGGAATGCCTCCAGCAGCGCATCTCCCAGCGTGCGCTTGTACTCGCGCATCTTACGATCACGCTCCAGTGAGGGAATTAAGGACGCTACGTTGTCCTTTTAACAGGGATCCAGCAGCGTGGCCACCCAGTAATCAGCACCAGTTAGATTGTGGGCAACTCAGCGGTCATTGCGGAGACACTGCAGCATGTAATTGCTCATGTGTGCTAGGCTGCCCAGAGGCAACGAAAAGCTGTCCTCTGTGGGAGGTGTATTGTCTGTGTCCTCTGTATCCCCCCAGCCACGCAGCAGTGATGGCCATGAGCTGGTCTGGGTGTCACCCTGCTGTGAACATGGTTCCTCCTCCTCCATCTCCTCCTCCTCATCCTCCACCTCCAGAACTGTGCCCTTGCTGGACAATTGTGTACCTGGCATTTGTTGGTGCAGGAACCCACCCTCGTAGCCACTTGTGAATGACTGCCCTGAAAGCTTTGGAAACGATCCCTCTTCCTCCTCCTGTGCCACACCCTCTTCCACCATCGCCCGAAGGAGGCATAGAACTGGGATAGTAACGTTGAGAACGGCGTCATCGGAACTGGCCATGTTGTTGGAGTACTCGAAACAGCGCAACAAGGCACACAGGTCTCGCATGGAGGCCCAGTTATTGCTGGTGAAGTGGTGCTATTCCGCAGAGCGACTCACGCGTGTGTGCTGCAGCTGGAACTCCACTATCGCCTGCTGCTGCTCGCACAGTCTGGCCAGCATGTGCAAGGTGGAGTTGCACCTTGTGGACACGTCACATATGAGGCAGTGAGCAGGAAGGCCGAAGTTATGCTGCAGCGCTGACAGGCGAGCAGCAGCAGGGTGAGAACGCCTAAAGTGCGCACAGATGACCCACACTTTCTACAGCAGCTCTGGCATATGGGGGTAATTTTTAAGGAACCTCTGGACCACAAAGTTCAGCACATGCGCCAGGCAAGAAATGTGCGTCAAACCGGCTAGGCCCAGAGCTGCTACGAGATTTCGCCCATTATTGCATTATTACCACCATGCCGGGCTTGAGGCTCACTGCCACCAACCACTGATCGGTCTGTTGTTCCATGTCCCTCCACAACTCCTGCGCGGTGTGGGGTTTTTCCCCCAAACAGGAACGTTTTAAAACTGCCTGCTGTCATTTTAACCCTGGCTGTGCTGAAGTTGGTGGTGAAGGCGTTACGCTGACCGGATGAGGAGGCGGTAGAGGATGAGGAAGCGGAGTAGGAGGAGTTAGCAACAGGAGGCAAACTGAAGCGCCCTGCAATCCTCGGTGATGGAAGGACATGCGCCAAACTGCTATCCACCTCAGGCCCAGCTGCCACTGCATTTACCCAGTGTGCTGTTAGGGAGATATAACGTCCCTGACCGTGCTTACTGGTCCATGCATCCGTAGTTAGGTGGACCTTGCCACAGATGGCGTTGCGCAGTGCACAACTGATTTTGTCCCCCACTTGGTTGTGCAGGGAAGGGAAGGCTTGCCTGGAAAAGTAGTGGCGTCTGGGCACGACGTACTGTGGGACAGCCAATGCCATCAGGCTTTTAAAACTCTGCGTCTCCACCAGACGGAATAACAGCATTTCAAAGGCCAGGAATTTTGAAATGCTGGCATTCAGGGCCAGGGAGCACGGGTGGGTAGGGGGGTACTTACTCTTCCGCTCCAGTGTTTGGGAGATAGAGAGCTGAACGCTTCCATGGGACATTGTGGAGATGGTTGGTGACCCAGGTGGTAGTGTTGCTGGCAGATCCTATATTTGCAGGTTGGCAGGTGCCACTGTCACTACAGAGGTGGATAAAGAGGCCGAGACTGCAGCAGAAGCGAAAGCAGAAGAAGTCAGAGACCTTTCTTGGTTTTTGAGGTGTCTACTCCACTGCAGTTCATGCTTTGCACTTAGATGCCTGGTCATGCAGGTTGTGCTCAGGTTGAGAAAGTTTATGCCTCGCGTCAGGCTCTGATTGCACAGCGTGCAAACCACTCGTGTCTTGTCATCAGCACATTGTCTGAAGAACTGCCACGCTAGGGAACTTCTTGGACCTGGCTTTGGTGTGCTCGCTTGCTACGTTGGGCAGTAGCAGGCGTACTGTCTAGGGGACGGACGCTCTGCTTTTGCACCCTGCTCCCTCTTCTGCTGTGCTGGTGGCTGTGCGACCACCGCTTCTTCCTCCGAACTACACAGGTCACCTGCATGACGTTGATTCCATGTGGGGTTGAGGACCTCATCGTCCTCCACATCATCTTCCAATCAGTCTTCATCTCTGCCCTCCTTGTCGGTCTGCACAATTGCGAAAGCAGCAGCAGTTGGCACCTGTGTTTTGTCATCCTCCGAGACGTGCTGCGATGGTACTCCTATGTACTCATCTTGAAACATAAGTTGCATCTGTGCACACAATCTCTTCCACTTCTGGGGCAGGGCTAGGTCTGGAACAGGTGGCCCTGGGAAACCCTGCTAACAGAGTCATCAAAAAAGCAGAAAAGACTGCTGCATGATTTGGGGCTCAGACTGCTTGGCTGATTTGCAAGGGGGTGAGGTGAACAGACTGATGGACATCGGCTGCAGGTGGCAACTCTGATCTTTCAACAGGAGACTGGGTGGGAGACAATGTGAATGAACTGGAGGCACTGTCAGCAACCCAATCTACTATCGCCTGTACTTGTCCTGGCCTCAACATTCGTAGAGCCTCATTAAGCCTGACCAAATACCGCTGCAGGCTCTGTCGCCTACTCGCACCTAAAGAAGATGTTTCACTTGTGCGTGTAGCTGGCACAGATCGTCCGCATCCTCTCCCTGCAGCAGGAGCTCCACCAGCAGCACTACCACCGGGGCCACGTCCCTTCTTTGACGTTCTGGATCTTGCCCTAAATGGGTGATTTTAGAAAAGCAGAATAGACCAACAGTATCTAAAGTGTGTAGCTCACACGTACAGATATGCAGAAAACACACCAACATTTTTTTTTGCCCTAGATTATAATTTTTTGGAATAGGAGAATAGAAGAACACTATCTAAAGTGTGTATCTCACATGTACAGATATGCAGAAAACACTGCAAAATATAATTTTTTTCCCTAAATGGGTGTTTTTTAGAATAGCAGAATAGACCAACAGTATCTAAAGGGTGTATCTCACACGTAGAGATATGCAGAAAACACTGCAAAATATTTTTTTTGCCCTAAATGGGTGTTTTTAGAATAGCAGAATAGACCAACAGTATCTAAAGGGTGTATCTCACAGTAACATATGCAGTGCTGGTTCACTGAGCTTGCATAAAATGCCCGCCGACGTCAACCTAACAGACGGATAAAAGTTTTCTTTTATCTGGCACTGGGCTCAGGGCAGTGTAAAAAGATTGTGCACTGTAATTAGATTTCTGAATCAGGACTCCTATCTAATTCTCTCCCTCAAATCAGCAGCCGCAAACTTTCCCTACATTATCTATCTTTTCTCTGGCACTGGGGTCAGGGCAGTGTAAAAAGATTGTGCACTGCACCCACACAAGAAAATCAAGGTAGATTGCTGAGTAATTTGATTTCTGAATCAGGACTCTTATCTAATTCTCTCCCTCAGAGCAGCAGCAGCAGCAACCTTTCCCTACACTATCTAAAGCAGAGTGACGTGCTGTGCTATGAGCCTCTAGCTTATATAGAGGCTGGGTCACATGCTGCTTTGGCCAATCACAGCCATGCCATCAGTAGGCATGGCTGTGATGGCTTCTAAGGGCACACGAGTTAAACAAATGTTGATTGGCTGCCCTGCAGCTTTTTAAAAAGCGCCATTACATTGCCGAACACCGAACCCGAACATACAGTAAATTGTTCGGGTTTCGGGTCCGGGACCCAAAAACCCAAATGTCCAGTTCGAACCCGAACTTTACAGTTCGGGTTAGCTCAACCTTAGTGAGGTAGAATAGGGAGTAATCTAAGGGAAATTATCTTTGCATATATTTTTATGTCCATATTCAATAATAAGATGGGTCTTAGGTGGTGTTGTAGGGTCTTTCCCAGGTTTGGGGATGCTAACAGTATATGCTTGAAGCATCTCAGGTGGGAACGAGGAAGAATTTATTGCAGAAGAATATACAGATACAAGGGTGGGACTAAGGTTAGCCAGGAATACATTTGACCATCTGATTCAGGAGATTTAGCATTAGGCAGAGTCTTTACAACTTTAGAAATCTCTGACACCGTTATAGGCTCGTTTAATGAGATCAATTGGGTTGGAGAAAGAGAGGGTAGGTTGAATAGTTCTGAGGTCTTCAGAGAGGTTGTACAAGGAGTAGTATTTAGCAAAGGAGTTTGCAATCTCTTTAGGATTCATCATTTTGCTTTTGTCTAGAGGGTGGAGTAGGTAGGTCATTTTTAGTTTGGGCCTTACAACTTTGTAGTCTCTAAGCTAGGAATTTTACAGCTCTTTTACCGGAAGAATAATCCAAGAGCTTCAGAGAGGCCAGTTGTTTGTCAAATTGTTCTAAAAGAAGGAGTTTCAGCTCCAGTCATAATTTGGACAATTTGTGCATCACCTCAGTGTCCGGGTTTGCTTTGTTAAGGGACTCTGCCTGTTTAATTTTAGAGAGTAGGTTCTCTAGTTGTAGCAGTATACCCCCTAATAAAGGCCATGTGAGTGCACCACAAAGTGGAGGGATTGGATACAGAGGGACTATCAATCCAAATCCTTCAGTGAGCTGCTGTTCAATAAAAGCAGCATATGCAGGTGTGTGTATGATTTGTAAATTTCACGCCATATAAAGTTTGGATTAGTAGTGTTTTCTTCCTGCACTACAACTGAAATTGGCGCATGGTCAGACTATGATATTGTGTGAATGGAGAAGGAAGATACAGACTGTAATAACATGCTATCAACCAAAAATACATCAATGCAAGAATAAGTGTTATGCCTTGGGGAGTGAAATGAATAATCACATTCATTTGCATGTTGACACCTCCAAACATCAAATAAGTTATTGCCATGCAAAAGAGGCTGTAGCGCAGGTGGGGGCCCCTTGGCCTTAGATGTTGTGTCCGAGGTATGTTCAGCTACAGTATTATAGTCCTTGCAGGTAATGCCACGTACACACGATCGGAATTCTCGTCGGAAATGCCTTGGATGTTTTTTTCCGACAGAATTCCGACGGAATTCCGCTCAAGCTTGTGTTGCCTACACACAATCACACCAAATTCCGACCATCAAGAACGCGGTGAAGTACAGTACTACGACAAGCCGCAAAAATTAGGTTAAATGCTTCAGAGCATGCGTCAAATTATTTCCGAGCATGAAGACTCCCCAATGCACCGTGAAAGATAGTTAACGTCCCTGTCCATGCCTGCTGGACCATGAATCAGCTGTAATATGCACCTTACCGCTGACCGCCCTGTCCAGCGAGGCCAAGACATTGCCTTCCACATGCCGGTAGAGAGCTGGAATCGCCTTCCATGAGAAAAAGTGGCGTTTGGGAACCTGCCACTGAGGAACCGCACATTCCACAAATGGAAGGTGGCTGAGTCTACCAACTGAAAAAGCAGCAGTTGAAGTGCTAGCAATTTAGCCAAGCTAGCATTCAACTGCCGGGCATGTGGATGGCTGGGAGTGAACTTCTTTCAACGGTGCAGCAGCTGGGGCAGGGAAATTTGCCTGGTACAAATCGGACGTTGGTGTACCGATAGCAGATTGCCCGCAAGTACTTGGCTGTGACACACCTAATTCTACACCTTCATTCCTCTCAGTGCAGGTTTCAAAGAGGACTGAAGGTATAGTGGGGTTGGAGATCCCAGTTGATGAGGAGCAAGGAGAGGTCCGCTTTGTTCTTTGGTGTGGGTCTTTTAGGTATGCTTGCCAACGAACTGCATGGCAGGTCAACATATGTCTGGTCAAGCATGTGGTGCCCAAGCGGCTGATGTTTTGGCCACATGAGATACGCTTGAGACATAAGTTGCAAATAGCAGCGGTGTGATCTGATGCACTCGTCTCAAAAAAGGCCCACACCAAAGAACTGTGCGGTGTGATGCAGTCAGTGTGCTGCCCTTAAGCTGGCCCCTGGAGGGCTTCTTGCCTCATTGAAGATATGCCTACTCCTCCTCCTCCTCTCTCCTATCAGGCACCCACATGGAGTCAGTGACCTCATGATCCCCTCCCTCCTCATCACTGGAGCAAACCTGGCAGTATGCTGCAGATGGGGGGACATGACTGCCAGATTGCTGTCCTCCTTGGGCATCCCCTCTCTCTGGGCTCACGTTACTGCCTTCCTCTAGCTGGGTATCATCATCGGAGCCTTCAAAACGCTGGACATCCTCATGGAGCAGGTACTAAGGCCCAATTTGTCTGCCCCTGTTCAACAGGTGCATGTAATTACAATTCTTGACATAATATTTCACAGCAGGGCCCATTCCAGCGCTCACCAAGAGTAACTGTGAGGACTTACAGTGTTGTGGCACCAGTACCACCACCAAAGGCCCAAATTTCCTACTACTGTTCAACAATGGGATGTAATTACAATTCTTGATATAATAGTTCACAGCAGGGCGTTCCAGCGCCCACCAAGAGTCACTTTGAGGGCTTGCAGTGTTGTGGCAACACCAACACCTTAGGCCCAAATTTCTGCAGAGCATATAGGGCAGGCCCCTACTTTCAAACATCCAACTTACAAACGTCTTCCACTTGTAAACGGAAGGAGACAACAGGAAGTGAGATGAAATCTACCCCTAGGAAGGGAAATTCTCTCCTGTAAGAGTTGATATGGGAAAAACGTGTCTCCTCTCCACTGATGCTTTATCCCAATCCTTGTTTTACTAAAAAAAACAAATTTTCAAAAAACATTTGTCATTGGGACAGGAAGTCAAGTGAAATCTTCTGAAGAGGTGCACAGACAGCAAAAAAAATGTTACAGGGGTGATAATCCTTCCCTATGTTTTCAAAAAAGCTTAAAACTGGAGCTACACTTTAAAAATCTACCAGTTCAAAATTACAAAACAAAACAGATTCTACTTAACAACAAACCTACACAGTCCCTGTCTTGTTTGCACCGCCTGTATACTGCTGTTCAGAGTATATAGGGCCTGTGGGCCCCACGCCTTTCCTTTTTTTAATTTGGATACGGGGTTCCCCTTAATATCCATACGAGACCCATACAAGGGGCTGGTAATGGGCAGGGGGTATCCATGCCATTTTTCTCAATGATTTTCATCCATATTGCCGGGACTAGACATTACATTAAAACCGCAAGCAGTTTGAAATTACTATTTTATGCAGGGACTGTTCTAAACACGGAAAACACGCGCCACTTCACAGGCATACTATAGACACCCCCCAGGCACGATATTTAAAGAAATATTTCACTTTTTTTCACTTTAAGCATCATTAAAATCAGTGCTCCCGAAAAAAATTCAGTTTTTAAAACTTTGTTTTGCATTGATACATGTCTCCTGGGGCAGGACCCAGGTCCCCAAACACTTTTTAGGACAATAACTTGCATATTAGCCTTTAAAATTAGCACTTTTGATTTTGAACGTTCGAGTCCCATAGACTTTAATGGGGTTCAAAAGTTTACGCAAATTTTCAGTCCGTTCGCAGGTTCTGGTGCGAAACGAACCGGGGGAGTTTTCGGCTCATCCCTAGTGGTAGGTTGTCCCAAACATGAAATCATCTAATCACAAATCTGCTGTGGATGTAGGCTGCCTGATATCCTTCTGTCTCTTCATGTAGTCCTAGACAGACTTGATGGTGTTGGAATCAGGGCTCTGTGGGAGCCAAACCATCATTTCCAGGACTACTTGTTCTTCTTTACACTAAAGACAGTTCTTAATGGCATTCATTGTATGTTTGGGATGTTTGTCCTGCTGCATAATAACTATGGAGCCAATCACATGCCTCCCTGGTATGGAATGATGGATAAATATCTGCCTGTATTTTTGAGAACTGAGGGCACTATTGATCTTGACCAAACCTCCAGCTCCATTTCAAGAAATGCAGCCCCAAACTTGCAAGGAAACACCATGCTTCACTGTTGCCTGCAGACATTCATTATTGTACCGCTCGCCAGCCCTTAGCAAACAAACTGCCTCCTGCTACAGCAACATTTTGACTCCTTAGTTCAGAGCACCTGCTGACATTTTTCTTCACCTCAGTTCCTATGTTTTCATGCATAGGACATGGAAAAAAAGTAAAATGACTCAACAATGCCCAAAAACATAGGCACTGTGGTGCAGAAAAATGGTAGCAGGTGCTCTGGACTGATGAGTCAAAATTAATCTAGATGATATGGGTATTTGGAGCACAGGCTGTGTGTCATGGACATGCTGGCCTTAATGCAAGTGAAGCTCTAAGGGCACACACAAATGCTCAGGCATGGGCCTGCGGAAGCTCGTACTATTGTGTGCAGGTGAACACATATGCGCACACATATGTGCGTGCACGCATTGGCTAATCTTGGTGCCAAGTGGCCTAAATAAGTGCAGCAGCTATACTATTAAATTACTGTCTGATCTGCAGCTGTTACCAATTTCCTGTATCTGCTTCTGTCCTGTGATTGACCCGGCTTGTCCTGACCTTGCTTGAATGCTATCTGCCCTGACCTTGGCTTGTCTCTGGATTATGCTCTGACTCCTGCTCATCTGCCTGATTTAACATTGCTGACCTCTGCTTGTATCCTGACCATTCTCAGCCTGCTGCCCATGCCTGTATCTGTACCTCTGTTGCTGACCTAGCTCATCTAACCTTACATCCAGTTATCCACCTGTCCTTCACCTGATGAGTGCTGCCAGTCCTTCCACACCTGCTTCCTTCCTGCCTGCTGCCTGTCAAGCACCTGCCACCTGATGTCTACCCAGTTCTCGGGCTTCTGTCTCTGCTGCTGCTGTTCCAGTGATCGGACCCGTCTCTGGCAATGCACCTGATACCCACTACCCACTACCCCAGCTCAGGGAACTTATTACAGGCACTGTTACCTCAACACACTCTCGAGGCCATCATCAGTGGTCCTTAAGCTGGGGCTGTAAGAGAGGACTTTCTCTACACCTCAGACTCTGCCACAAGGTATGACACTGGGAAAGCCACCTACCTTAAGTGCAGGCTATCTAATGAATTCCATTAGAAACACAGGCTTTAAACAAACTCAAAGAAGTGTGCCATAGGGTTAGAAGAGGCCTGGTATCTAGAATACACCATTGGGCGTGGCCCTTATAAAGCCCTAAATCCACAAGGTAGAAGCTATTAGAGAATGGCCTGCTCCTACCACTAAGAAACAAGTGAGAACCTTCTTAGGCATGGTCAAATATTATCGGAGATTCATCCCAAACTTTTCACAAAAATAGCAACACCTTTACCTGACCTTACCAAGGACAAAGGCTCCTCTGTAGCAATTAAGTGAAATCCCAAGGTTAAAGGAGCTTTCCAGGCCCTGTGTAAAAAGCCTGTGCTGGTAGCCCCAGACATTATTAAACAATGAGTAGTCCAGACCAATGTCTCGAGTGTAGGTCTTGGGGCTGTCTTGTCCCAAGTGGTAGGCTGAGAAGAACACCAAGGGGTCTAATTGAGTTGAAAGTTTACCTCTGTAGAAATAAATGATAGTATTGTGGAGCTAAAGGGTTTGGCCATAAGTTCGCCTTCAAAACTCTATGGTACTACTTGCTAGGGAGCCACTTCCGACTCATAAAAGACTGAGCTCCCTTAAAATTTATGGTCCAGGCTATGGACTGTAATTCAAGGATTACCTGTAGATTCCTGGCCCTCCAAAATATCTATTTTAAAAGTGGATCCCTGGGATGGTTGTAATCAGAAAAATGCAGAAGCTCTCTCCAGAACCCACTGTTTAGTAGCTGGTGTTGGAACCCATTGGTTCAAATAGAGGTAGGGATGGTATGTGACAGATAGCCCCTGTCAGTTGTGGATGGAGTGTATCTGCTGCACAGAATTTTGTGGTTTATAATGGGTGGCAGTTAAAGATTTGTAGAAGGATGCAGGGCCTTATTTACTGGCCACACCTTGCTCCTCACCTGGAGTATAATATGTCATGCTCTCTGTTAATGGGATGTTGCTAGGAAAGGATGGAAGCAGGCTGTAAGGAACATGTCTGCAGGTCTGAAGCAAACCCAGTGGAGTATATTTACTAGCCAGGAGGCTGTATAAATGTTTCTGTTGGCCTTTTGTTTTTGATTGTGATTCTTACCCCTGTGAGGGAGTTTTCATATTTTGATGTAGTGCTGACCAATAAACAAGGGCAAGAGGCCCTTTAACCCACTCGACATGTAAATGTATGCAGGTTGGTTAAGTAATTAGGAGTCCTATATAACACACAGTCATTGGTGAAGTCGAAAATGTTTTATTCAGTAAGATAAACTGTATATACTTAATTACTATTATCAAAGCATCTTATGCTGTTATAATGTCTCTGTATAAAATATCTGCAACATGTGAAGAGCATAAATTAAAAATTCTAATTGATGAATCTTCAAAATGAAATCTAAAAAGGCTATGAGGCTCAAATTTGTAATCTCTTGAGTCATTCTTATTACTTTATAGTGCTGACTGTCTCCCTGTAAACATTTGAAGCCCCCCAAATTATTCAAAATATTAATTTGAAAAGGAAACAGAGGAATGAAATTGTAACTGCAGCACACTGACTGACTTCAAAGATTTTTTTTTCGAAAACAGGAACACTTTGTCATGGAAATTATTTTCCTTTGGGTGTTTTTGTATGCATTTGATTTTTTACATTTATTTTTACTTTTCCCTAAATGTTTTGTCTGTCAAATTAACAACTTCTTTATTGCCATAAATGTGTTTATTGTGGAATGAAAATCATGATACTTAGATCATGTAATTGTAAATTATTCCTTCATCCTAATACCAACTATGCCTTTGCTAGATATATATCCCTATAAATACAGTATATATATATATATATATATATATATATATATATATATATATATATATAGTATTTCACAAAAGTGAATACACCCCTTTTTTGTAAATATTTTATTATACCTTTTCATGTGACAACACTGAAGGAATTATACTATTCTACAATGTTAAGTAGTGAGTGTACAGCTTGTATAACAGTGTAAATTTGCTGTCCCTTCAAAATAACTCAACACACAGCCATTAATGTCTAAGCCGCTGGCAACAAAAGTGAGTACACCCCTAAGTGAAAAATGTCTAGATTGGGCCCAAAGTGTCAATATTTTTTGTGGCAACTGTTATTTTCCAACACTGCCTTAAGCCTCTTGGGCATGGAGATCACCAGAGCTTCACAGGTTGCCACTGGAGTCCTCTTCCACTCCTCCATTACAAGGAAGCTGGTGAATGTTAAAGACCTTGCACTCCTTCACCTTCTGTTTGAGCATGCCCCACAGATGCTCAATGGGGTTTAGGTCTGGAGACATGCTTGGCCAGACATCACCTTTACCCTCAGCTTCTTTAGCAAGGCAGTGGTCATCTGCCCTGTGGCCCAGTCTCTGAAGGGAGGGGATCATGCTCTGCTTCAGTATGTCACAATACATGTTGGCATTCATGGTTCCCTCAATAGAGGAACTGAATTTATTCACCCTTGATAAGAGGAGATTAAGGGGGGATATGATCAACATGTATAAATATATAAGGGGGTCCATATAGTGAACTTGGTGTTGAGTAATTCACTTTACGGTCAACAAAGAGGACAAGGGGGCACTCTTTACGTCTAGAGGAGAAGAGATTTCATCTCCAAATAAGGAAAGGTTTCTTCACAGTAAGAGCTGTGAAAATGTGGAATAGACTCCCTGCAGAGGTGGTTCTAGCCAGCTCAGTAGATTGCTTTAAGAAAGGCCTGGATACTTTCCTAAATGTACATAATATAACTGGGTACTGACATTTATAGGTAAAGTTGATCCAGGGAAAATCCGATTGCCTCTCGGGGGATCAGGAAGGAATTTTTTTCCCCTGCTTTAGCAAATTGGAGAATGCTCTGCTGGGGTTTTTTTTGCCTTCCTCTGGATCAACTGTGGGTATAGAATGGGGTATATGGGATTGTATGATATATATATATATATATATATATATATTTTTTGTTTAATTTGTGGTTGAACTGGATGGACTTGTGTCTTTTTTCAACCTAACTAACTAACTATGTAAACTGTAGCTCCCCAGTGCCGGCAGCACTCATGCAGCCCCAGACCATGACACTCCCACCACCATGCATCACTGTAGGCAAGACACGCTTTTCTTTGTACTCCTCACCTGGTTGCCGCACACGCCTGACACCATATGAACCAAATAAGTTTATCTTGGTCTAATCAGACCACGGGACATGGTTCCAGTAATCAATGTCCTAGTCTGCTTCCCTTCAGCAAACTGTTTGCAGGCTTTCTTGTGCATCATATATAGCAGAGGCTTCCTTCTAGGGCAACAGCCATGCAGACCAATTTGATGCAATATGCAGCGTATGGTCTGAGCACTGACAGGCTGACCCCCCACCCCTTCAACCTCTGCAGCAATCCTTTCAGCACTAATACATCTATTTCCCAAAGACAACCTCTGAGCACGTACACTTAACTGCTTTGGTCAACCATGGTGAGGCCTGTTCTGAGTGGAACCTGTCCTGTTAAATCATTGTATGTTCTTGGACACCATGCCCACAGCTCAGTTTCAGGGTCTCGGAAATCTTCTTATAGCCTAGGCCATCTATATGTAGAGCAACGATTCTTTTTTTCAGATCCTCAGAGCGTTGTTTGCCATGGGGTGCCATGTTGAACTTCCAGTGACCAGTATAAGAGAGAGGGAGCAATAACACAAAATTGAGCTCCCCATTCACACCTGAGATCTTGTAACACTAACGAGTCACATGACATCGGGGAGGGAAAATGGCTAATTGGGCCCAATTTGGACATTTTTACTTAGGGGTGTGTTTACTTTTGCTGCCAGTGGTTTAGACATTAATGGCTGTGTGTTGAGTTATTTTGAGGGGACAGCAAATTGACACTGTTATACAAGCTGTACACTCACTACTTTACATTGTAGCAAAGTATATTTTTTTCAGTGTTGTCACATGAATAGATATAATAAAATATTTACAAAAATGTGAGTAGTGTACTCACTTTTGTGAGAGAACAGAGAAGGGGTCCCCTGTGGGTTGGACTTTAAAGGCGTAGAATTTGTAACCCCAGATAAATGGAGATTAATATATATTGAAAAAGCGTGCAGGGGGTGGCGATGGGGACCTGCTGTGCCCCGTCGTATGCCAACCTGTACCTGGGGGAGTGGGAGCATATGTTCCTGGACGATGAAGACTTGTCGAGGTACACGGACCACATTCTGGGCTGGTACCGGTACATCGACGACATCTTCATCGTCTGGGACGGCCTCCCTCACCTACTAGAGCAATGTCTATCCAGGATGAATAGGAACGAGTTTAATTTAAATTTTACTATGTCATATAATCCTAATAACATCACGTTTCTAGATGTAGAAATATATAAGGGTGAGGGAGGTCAACTACTTACAAAATTATATAGGAAACCAACTGCTGGAAATGCAATTCTGCATGCGACCAGCTTTCACCCCAAACCCCTATTAAACTCCATACCTTATGGTCAATTTCTGAGAATTAGGCGCAATTGCGCCGATGATCAAATCTTCAAACAAGAAGCAGATAATCTGCGTGATCGCCTTCTGGAAAGGGGCTATTCACACGCCTGCTTAAAGAGGGCATACCAGCAAGCCTGCATACGTAATAGGGATCAATTATTATATTCAAAAAAAACCGAAGATGACACCAATCCCCTTAGGATCATATCTAAGTTTAACAACCAGGAACAACAGATTAGAAAAATTGTACAGAAATACTGGCACCTCCTTACTGAAGACCCCACATTAGGTCCATATGTCACGGAAAAGCCCCTATTCACCTTTAAAAGAGCTACCTCCCTGAGAGATCAGATCACTAGCAGTGAATTTAATATGGACAAGAAGACCCACTGTAAGTACAAGGGTACATACAGATGTGGATCTTGAAAATATTGCAAATTTAGGTGGGTTGAAAAAAATCCTAAACTACCAGATGGCAGGATATTCAGGGCGAGGCATTTCGAAAACTGTAAAACTCTAGGAGTTATATACCTATTGCAATGTGAATGTTCATGTTTTTATATAGGGAAGACCAAACTGGAATTCTGGAAAAGGGCGTACAGACACATTCATAGTATGCAAACGTGTGACCCTAAACTCCCTCTTGGGAGACATACAACTATTGTCCATGCGGGCAAATTCCCAAAAATCAAGTTCCTCATTTTAGATCGTATCCACCCTAGTCCAAGGGGTGGAGATTGGAACAAAATTCTCCTCCAATTGGAATCACGATGGATCTTCAAGCTCAGGGCAAATCAAGCCCCGGGCCTGAATGAGGCAATTTGGTTTAAACCCTTTTTAGAGGGTTTCTCATCTGGAGGGATGGAGAAATAATCTCCTAAGGGAATATCACCAGATGTTGTATTAAAAGCCTCTTTAACATAAAATTGAAAAAAGTTCTTGAAGTTGATATGCATCCATGGCATTGGATGCATTTCTGTACTCCTTTCACATTAGATACTAAAGATTCATGCCCTCACAACTATCAGGACACTCATAAGATTTGCATACTAATCCATAATGTGTCTGTACATCTATAACTCCCCTTCCCTTGTTCCCTGTCACCTTATTTTGCCAGCTATATATTGTTTAATAACATACAATTTGTATAAAGTCCTTTTGCTGCACATAATTTTCATGTCTTGCCGATATGTATATACATGGATCTCCATGCAATTAATATGATTTGTTGTCATCTGTATAATCTGCATTTATCTCTTCTCCTTCTTTGCCTAAATTTCACTTTCAGATTATATCCCCCAATGTGAAGCGTCTGGATGAAGGAGCTTCAATCAATAATCTCCATCGAATTCCCTACAATTAGATCGTACTAATGAGGGGAGACGCCTAGTAGGCCGCCCGTCCCGCCCAGCCGTTCCGCTCCATCTCCCAATGCGAGCATGCGCTGTTCGCCGGTGAAGCATAACGTGTCGGCGGGAGTTGTGGGCGTGCCCGGGTCACGTTGCGCAACCATTCATTGGTGCGCGGGACCCGGCTGCGCGCGCAACACTCGGGGGGCCGGACTCAGAGAGCTCTATCAGTTTCCATGCCTTCCAGCAATCAGCTGTATCTGATACAGCTGGCTGCAGGGCTGGAATACACACCCTCCATCAGTCTCCATGCCCTTCAGTAATCAGCTGTATCTGATACAGCTGGCTGCAGGGCTGGAACACACATATAAATACGCTGTCCGCCCCACTCAGAATCTGCAACAGTCAGTCTGAGGAGGAGGCGAACAGCGTGACACCACTATAAGGTAACAAATCCTTTTTATTTGACTTCTTTTATTCCCTATGGAATCTATGCTCCCCCTTTTTTTACCACACTAATATAAGTTTGCTGTTAGTTGTAAAGTTCCTTATTTGACATCGCTGTCATTGTTTGACAATCCTAGATTATTATTTGGATACAATAATATAAAAGCTATTCATTTTTCCCCCTCTTTGCTTATGTATTTTTGCTGCAATCATTGCTCTCCCATAGAACTCTGAGGGACTTTTTTGCCCCACAGATATTTACTATTATATGAATTATCCAAATATGTATATTGTCATTTACTATTGAGACATATATTTAAATACAAAAATACATATACCTTTGGGGTGAGCCATCATTTTCCTACTCACTATCTTAAATGCCTTTTTGACCATCTCTCTTCAGAGTCATCGGTTGACACTGTCCAACTTGGATATACTAAAACCAGTGGTATAACAAGCTAAGATTCACCGACAGGTATAGATCAGTGATTTAATATGCATTATCTACGTCACAAAAGTAATTACTTGTTAACCTGACACATACATACATGTTTTATCTCGTAGGGCTCTCTTTTCACTGTCCGACCCCAGTGTGTTCTACAGGCGCCCCCCAAACGATCGCTCCCTTTGGGATAGACGCACTATATCCAACTGTTGGAGCAATTACTGAGCTCTAGTTGGCTGATGGGCATCTATATATATTTGGTATACAACCGACCTCCTTTGAGGTTGTAAAGTGAAGAAGCTCCTCCCTCCAGCCGTTACTTTGAACCCTACTGGAATGTTTTGTTACTTGGTGTGCTCTCCATGTGAGTTTTGTTCATTTGTATTTCATTTGTATTTGTATGAATCTTTTTGATTCAGTAGATGTAATCATTTGTATGAAGATTTGCATTTCTGACATATCTCCTGACTTTGACATTTTTCTATATATAATAGGAATGGTGTTATAGTTTCATTAATATCCGAAACGCGTCAGTGTGAGAAAATGACACAAACGCATTCATAACTTGTATTGTATCACCAAGTTTTGTTGAAACAGTCTCCAGGTGTTTTATATTGTTATATATGTGAAATCTTCTACTGTTTTTATGTACTACATCTTTTGTAATAAACATTTTTTCAATATATATTAATCTCCATTTATCTGGGGTTACAAATTCTACGCCTTTAAAGTCCAACCCACAGGGGACCCCTTCTCTGTTCTCTCTATTATAGGATGTGGCGTAAACCGTAAAAAATTCCCCTCTCTAGTATTATATACTCATGTGTGTTTTTTTGTTTAGCCTACATTTCTTCACTTTTGTGAGATACTGTATGTATATATATATATATATATATATATAGTACATTTTGGGGTTGTATAGCTCAAGTGTAGGGCCCGCAAGCAATTACAGTCCATGGTTGTGTAGCACCGACACTTTTTTTTTAAGTGTGCGCTATCTTGTACATTTCGTTTTTCCCAAAACTGTAATGGAGTTTTGGGGTTAATTGTTCTAGGTTTTTATTTTGGCATCAGTTTGGCTGGGCTGTACTAGAGTTCTGCCTGGTCATAGGTGGGGTGAGCACCTGTGACAGGCTGAGAGCACAGTCTGGTTGGACGCATTGGGTACCAATCTTTTCCCAGAGCCAATCAGTGGGTGCGTCTGGCTCGCTGTGTATTCCGGGAAGGGGTACTTAAGGTGCTGAAGGCATGTGATAGGGGTCTGTTCTGGTTCCAGTCCGGACCAGCCCCGTTAGGGGTCTCGGTCCAGGAGTGTCTGCTAACCCGTAAGCCTGATCATCTTGACCAGTCCCAGAGGCCCTCATGGTCTGGGGTGGGGATCCATCCGTTTCCGAGCCTCGGAACTAGCTAGTTCGAGGCGCAGTAACTGAAGGAGGATTCTGAAGTTTCCCGGTGTCCTCTCAGGATTGGAGAGGCACAGCAACTCGACAAGCGACCAGGGGAGGACTCTTCGGAGGAGGGCAATAAAGCTGGCTGCTCGGTAAGAGCCTGGGAGCTGAGATGTATGGACACTAGTTGAATCCGCATTTCCTATGGTATTGCCGCAATGGCTGAAAGATACAGGTACCATAAGAAAAGTTCCTAACCCATCCTTCGGTTACAACCTAGTCTGTGGCAGAGACTTGTACTTGTTCATCTGAAGGTTCTCAACCTAGTCTGTGGCAGAGACTTTTGCTAATTCTGAATCACTTGTTGGCTGCTAGATCTACAAAACAAGGGTTTATCCAACAGTGAAGTGTCCAGTTGCAAGTGGATACTCCCTGGGCTATCTAGAGAGACATTTATTTGGATGTCAGCAGTTCTACAGTGCCTGCGCTTTATCACCCATGCCCTCTATTCCCAACTGAGAGACTGTGTTATGTTTCAAAGTTTTTTTTTGCAAATAAAAATCCTCAAAAGGACTTTCTGTCTCAGCAATTACTGGGTACTAACCCTGGGAACCCCTAGACATGAACGACGAGCTACAAGGAGGAGGTAATCGGTAAGCCCAGAAAATACATGGCCGCCCTGCACAGGGGTTAGGCTGTAGAGTAGAGTAGAATTTTTCATTTAAGGACTTGTTGGCCCACTTTTATTAAAGAAAGTTCATAGTTCCAGAAAACAAAATCAAAGGGTTTTACTCGCAGGGGGTTTCCACTAGTGACACACAGTAACAGTACATTCAGCCTCCTGGCTTACACATATAGCAGTGCTGCTCAGGTCATCCACTTCAGTCTCCTACATACATTTTCCTTGCCAACACTGTCCAGGTAGATAGCAGCCCTTTGCTGCTCTATCCCCCAGGCTTGCGTCTCCAGCTTTCCCAGAGCACACATGTACTCTCTGGCTTCTCCCTTGCGCACCTGGACTCCTTGGGAGGGTGGAGCCCAGAACAATGGCCATGTTACTATTAATAGAACAGCACACGCCTGACCCATCAGTGTGCTGGTGGTTCTGAAACTCTGAACCCAGGATTTTAGATTTCATCCCACCGGTTTCTATAAGAAATCTCCAGGCTCCTAAGTGGATTATTCTAAACCAGTGTTTCTCAACTCCAGTCCTCAAGGTGCCCCAACATGTCATGTTTTCAGGATTTCCCTCAGTTGAAAAAGCTGTGGTAATTACTGTGAAAAAAAATCACCTGTGAAAAATAATAGGAAACCTGAAAACCTGACCTGTTGGGGCGCCTTGAGGACTGGAGTTGAGAAACAATGAGGAAACTGAAAAGCCAATTACCTCCAAGGCATAAAGGGCAAGCTCAGGCCATGTGCCCAATTTTGAGACACAGAAGTTGAAGGGGGCAGACCCGTCATTCAGTACGTGTAGGTGTGTGCACACGTACTGCTCCACCATGTTGGTGAAATGCTGCCTCCTGCTAAGATGTTCCATCTCAGCTGGTGGTGCTGGTTGTTGTGGCATGCTGACAAAGCTTTTCCAAATTTCGGCCATGCTAACTCTGCCTTCTGAGGTACTGGCGGTGCCCCGGCTGCATTGGCGACTTCTTCCTCCTCCTCTCCCTTCGCCTTGTGTCAGGTGGGAATGCCTCCAGCAGCGCATCTCCCAGCGTGCGCTTGTACTCGCGCATCTTACGATCACGCTCCAGTGAGGGAATTAAGGACGGTACATTGTCCTTTTAACAGGGATCCAGCAGCGTGGCCACCCAGTAATCAGCACCAGTTAGATTGTGGGCAACTCAGCGGTCATTGCGGAGACACTGCAGCATGTAATTGCTCATGTGTGCTAGGCTGCCCAGAGGCAACGAAAAGCTGTCCTCTGTGGGAGGTGTATTGTCTGTGTCCTCTGTATCCCCCCAGCCACGCAGCAGTGATGGCCATGAGCTGGTCTGGGTGTCACCCTGCTGTGAACATGGTTCCTCCTCCTCCATCTCCTCCTCCTCATCCTCCACCTCCAGAACTGTGCCCTTGCTGGACAATTGTGTACCTGGCATTTGTTGGTGCAGGAACCCACCCTCGTAGCCACTTGTGAATGTCTGCCCTGAAAGCCTTGGAAACGATCCCTCTTCCTCCTCCTGTGCCACACCCTCTTCCACCATCGCCCGAAGGAGGCATAGAACTGGGATAGTAACGTTGAGAACGGCGTCATCGGAACTGGCCATGTTGTTGGAGTACTCAAAACAGCGCAACAAGGCACACAGGTCTCGCATGGAGGCCCAGTTATTGCTGGTGAAGTGGTGCTATTCCGCAGAGCGACTCACGCGTGTGTGCTGCAGCTGGAACTCCACTATCGCCTGCTGCTGCTCGCACAGTCTGGCCAGCATGTGCAAGGTGGAGTTGCACCTTGTGGGCACGTCACATATGAGGCAGTGAGCGGGAAGGCCGAAGTTATGCTGCAGCGCTGACAGGCGAGCAGCAGCAGGGTGAGAACGCCTAAAGTGCGCACAGATGACCCACACTTTCTACAGCAGCTCTGGCATATGGGGGTAATTTTTAAGGAACCTCTGGACCACAAAGTTCAGCACATGCGCCAGGCAAGAAATGTGCGTCAAACCGGCTAGGCCCAGAGCTGCTACGAGATTTTGCCCATTATTGCATTATTACCACCATGCCGGGCTTGAGGCTCACTGCCACCAACCACTGATCGGTCTGTTGTTCCATGTCCCTCCACAACTCCTGCGCGGTGTGGGGTTTTTCCCCCAAACAGGAACGTTTTAAAACTGCCTGCTGTCATTTTAACCCTGGCTGTGCTGAAGTTGGTGGTGAAGGCGTTACGCTGACCGGATGAGGAGGCGGTAGAGGATGAGGAAGCGGAGTAGGAGGAGTTAGCAACAGGAGGCAAACTGAAGCGCCCTGCAATCCTCGGTGATGGAAGGACATGCGCCAAACTGCTATCCACCTCAGGCCCAGCTGCCACTGCATTTACCCAGTGTGCTGTTAGGGAGATATAACGTCCCTGACCGTGCTTACTGGTCCATGCATCCGTAGTTAGGTGGACCTTGCCACAGATGGCGTTGCACAGTGCACCCCTGATTTTGTCCCCCACTTGGTTGTGCAGGGAAGGGAAGGCTTGCCTGGAAAAGTAGTGGCGTCTGGGCACGATGTACTGTGGGACAGCCAATGCCATCAGGCTTTTAAAACTCTGCGTCTCCACCAGACGGAATAACAGCATTTCAAAGGCCAGGAATTTTGAAATGCTGGCATTCAGGGCCAGGGAGCACGGGTGGGTAGGGGGGTACTTACTCTTCCGCTCCAGTGTTTGGGAGATAGAGAGCTGAACGCTTCCATGGGACATTGTGGAGATGGTTGGTGACCCAGGTGGTAGTGTTGCTGCCAGATCCTATATTTGCAGGTTGGCAGGTGCCACTGTCACTACAGAGGTGGATAAAGAGGCCGAGACTGCAGCAGAAGCGAAAGCAGAAGAAGTCAGAGACCTTTCTTGTTTTTTGAGGTGTCTACTCCACTGCAGTTCATGCTTTGCACTTAGATGCCTGGTCATGCAGGTTGTGCTCAGGTTGAGAAAGTTTATGCCTCGCGTCAGGCTCTGATTGCACAGCGTGCAAACCACTCGTGTCTTGTCATCAGCACATTGTCTGAAGAACTGCCACGCTAGGGAACTTCTTGGACCTGGCTTTGGTGTGCTCGCTTGCTACGTTGGGCAGTAGCAGGCGTACTGTCTAGGGGACGGATGCTCTGCTTTTGCACCCTGCTCCCTCTTCTGCTGTGCTGGTGGCTGTGCGACCACCGCTTCTTCCTCCGAACTACACAGGTCACCTGCATGACGTTGATTCCATGTGGGGTCGAGGACCTCATCGTCCTCCACATCATCTTCCAATCAGTCTTCATCTCTGCCCTCCTTGTCGGTCTGCACAATTGCGAAAGCAGCAGCAGTTGGCACCTGTGTTTTGTCATCCTCCGAGACGTGCTGCGATGGTACTCCTATGTACTCATCTTGAAACATAAGTTGCATCTGTGCACACAATCTCTTATACTTCTGGGGCAGGGCTAGGTCTGGGACAGATGGCCCTGGGAAACCCTGCTAACAGAGTCATCAAAAAAGCAGAAAAGACTGCTGCATGATTTGGGGCTCAGACTGCTTTGCTGATTTGCAAGGGGGTGAGGTGAACAGACTGATGGACATCGGCTGCAGGTGGCAACTCTGATCTTTCAGCAGGAGACTGGGTGGGAGACAATGTGAATGAACTGGAGGCACTGTCAGCAACCCAATCTACTATCGCCTGTACTTGTCCTGGCCTCAACATTCGTAGAGCCTCATTAAGCCTGACCAAATACCGCTGCAGGCTCTGTCGCCTACTCGCACCTAAGGAAGATGTTTCACTTGTGCGTGTAGCTGGCACAGATCGTCCACATCCTCTCCCTGCAGCAGGAGCTCCACCAGCAGCACTACCACTGGGGCCACGTCCCTTCTTTGACGTTCTGGATCTTGCCCTAAATGGGTGATTTTAGAAAAGCAGAATAGACCAACAGTATCTAAAGTGTGTAGCTCACACGTACAGATATGCAGAAAACACACCAACATTTTTTTTTGCCCTAGATTATAATTTTTTGGAATAGCAGAATAGAAGAACACTATCTAAAGTGTGTATCTCACATGTACAGATATGCAGAAAACACTGCAAAATATAATTTTTTTCCCTAAATGGGTGTTTTTAGAATAGCAGAATAGACCAACAGTATCTAAAGGGTGTATCTCACACATAGAGATATGCAGAAAACACTGCAAAATATTTTTTTTGCCCTAAATGGGTGTTTTTAGAATAGCAGAATAGACCAACAGTATCTAAAGGGTGTATCTCACAGTAACATATGCAGTGCTGGTTCACTGAGCTTGCATAAAATGCCCGCCGACGTCAACCTAACAGACGGATAAAAGTTTTCTTTTATCTGGCACTGGGCTCAGGGCAGTGTAAAAAGATTGTGCACTGTAATTAGATTTCTGAATCAGGACTCCTATCTAATTCTCTCCCTCAAATCAGCAGCCGCAAACTTTCCCTACATTATCTATCTTTTCTCTGGCACTGGGGTCAGGGCAGTGTAAAAAGATTGTGCACTGCACCCACACAAGAAAATCAAGGTAGATTGCTGAGTAATTTGATTTCTGAATCAGGACTCTTATCTAATTCTCTCCCTCAGAGCAGCAGCAACCTTTCCCTACACTATCTAAAGCAGAGTGACGTGCTGTGCTATGAGCCTCTAGCTTATATAGAGGCTGGGTCACATGCTGCTTTGGCCAATCACAGCCATGCCATCAGTAGGCATGGCTGTGATGGCTTCTAAGGGCACACGACAAATGTTGATTGGCTGCCCTGCAGCTTTTTAAAAAGCGCCATTACATTGCCGAACACCGAACCCGAACATACGGTAAATTGTTCGGGTTCGGGTCCGGGACCCAAAAACCCAAATGTCCGGTTCGAACCCGAACTTTACAGTTCGGGTTAGCTCAACCTTAGTGAGGTAGAATAGGGAGTAATCTAAGGGAAATTATCTTTGCATATATTTTTATGTCCATATTCAATAATAAGATGGGTCTTAGGTGGTGTTGTAGGGTCTTTCCCAGGTTTGGGGATGCTAACAGTATATGCTTGAAGCATCTCAGGTGGGAACGAGGCAGAATTTATTGCAGAAGAATATACAGATACAAGGGTGGGACTAAGGTTAGCCAGGAATACATTTGACCATCTGATTCAGGAGATTTAGCATTAGGCAGAGTCTTTACAACTTTAGAAATCTCTGACACCGTTATAGGCTCGTTTAATGAGATCAATTGGGTTGGAGAAAGAGAGGGTAGGTTGAATAGATCTGAGGTCTTCAGAGAGGTTGTACAAGGAGTAGTATTTAGCAAAGGAGTTTGCAATCTCTTTAGGATTCATCATTTTGCTTTTGTCTAGAGGGTGGAGTAGGTAGGTAATTTTTAGTTTGGGCCTTACAACTTTGTAGTCTCTAAGCTAGGAATTTTACAGCTCTTTTACCAGAAGAATAATCCAAGAGCTTCAGAGAGGCCAGTTGTTTGTCAAATTGTTCTAAAAGAAGGAGTTTCAGCTCCAGTCATAATTTGGACAATTTGTGCATCACCTCAGTGTAGGGTTGCCACCTGTCCGGTTTTGACCCGGACAGCCCGGGTTTTGACACATGTGCCCGGGTTTCAACCCGCCCGAAACCCGGACACATATTCAACCATCCTCTGGCCCCAGCGGCAACATCTTTAGTGGGGCATCCCGATTCCCGTGCTCGCCACCTTCAATCTCACTGTGCTGTGCGAGTGTGCGAGAGCTGGGCAGCGGGAGCCGGATCGGGCACCTTGTTATTGCCGGAATATGTCATGTGCCGTGCGGGCGGCGTTTGTGATTGGCCTGGTGGACTGGTCAAATGTGGAGGCGGGGCTGGACTGTGGGTGATCGTGGCCGCCCGGAGTCCCGCCTCCCTGCCTGGCGCGCGCTGTCTCCTGGCTGAGGTGAGGTCTCTCTGTCATCTTATCTACCACCCGCCTGTCTGTCAGCCACCCCTTGTCCGATACCACCTCCCCTGTCAGATACCCCCCTCCCCCGTCAGATACCCCCCCTGTCAGATACCCCCCTCCCCTGTCAGATACCCCCCTCTGTCAGATACCCCCCTCCCCCTGTCAGATACCCCCCCTGTCAGATACCCCCCTCCCCCTGTCAGATACCTCCCCCTGTCAGATACCCCCTCCTTTGTCAGCTACCCCCTCCCCTTTGTCAGCTACCCCCCCCTCCCCTCCGTCAGCTACCCCCCTCCCCCCCTCCTCTGTCAGCTACCCCCCCTCCTCTGTCAGCTACCCCCCCTCCTCTGTCATTTCCCCCCTCCCCTCTCTCAGCTCCCCCCTGCCCTCTGTCAGCTACCCCCCTCCCCTGTCAGATACCCCCTCCCTTGTCAGCTACCCCTCCCCTCCATCAGTTACCCCCTCCCCTCCATCAGCTACCCTCCTCCCCTCTGTCAGCTCCTATCCCCTCCCCTCAGTCAGCTACCCCCTCCCCTCCGTCAGCTACCCCCTCCTCTGTCAGCTACCCCCTCCCCTCTGCCCTCTGTCAGCTACCCCCCCTGCCCTCTGTCAGCTCCCCCCTGCCCACTGTCAGCTACCCCCTCCCCTCAGTCAGCTACCCCCTCCCCTCTGTCAGCTACCCCCTCCGTCAGCTACCCCCCCCCTCCGTCAGCTACCCCCCCCTCCCCTCCGTCAGCTACCCCCCTCCCCTCCGTCAGCTACCCCCTCCCCTCCGTCAGCGACCCCCCTCCCCTCCGTCAGCTACCCCCCTCCCCTCTGTCAGCTACCCCCTGCCCTCTGTCAGCTCCCCTCGCCCTCTGTCAGCTCCCCCCTGCCCTCTGTCAGCTACCCCCTCCTCTCTGTCAGCTCCCCTCCGTCAGCTACCCCCCCCCTCCCCTCTGTCAGCTACCCCCTCCCCTCTGTCAGCTACCCCCTCCCCTCTGTCATTTCCCCCCTCCCCTCTCTCATCTCCCCCCTCCCCTCTGTCAGCTACCCCCTGCCCTCTGTCAGCTACCCCCCTCCCCTGTCAGATACCCCCTCCCTTGTCAGCTACCCCTCCCCTCCGTCAGGTACCCCCTCCCCTCCGTCAGCTACCCTCCTCCCCTCTGTCAGCTCCTATCCCCTCCCCTCAGTCAGCTACCCCCCCCCCTCTGTCAGCTACCCCCCCTCCCCTCTGCCCTCTGTCAGCTACCCCCTGCCCTCTGTCAGCTACCCCCTGCCCTCTGTCAGCTACCCCCCTGCCCACTGTCAGCTACCCCCTCCCCTCAGTCAGCTACCCCCTCCCCCTCTGTCAGCTACCCCCCTCCCTCTGTCAGCTACCCCCTGCCCTCTGTCAGCTCCCCCCTGCCCTCTGTCAGCTCCCCCCTCCTCTCTGTCAGCTACCCCCCCTCCTCTGTCAGCTACCCCCTCTCCTCTGTCAGCTACCCCCTCCCCTCTGTCAGCTACCCCCCTCCTCTGTCAGCTACCCCCCACCTTTGTCAGCTACCCCCTCCCCTCTGTCAGCTACCCCCCTCCCCTCTGTCAGCTACCCCCTTCCCTGTCAGCTACCCCCCTCCCCTCTGTCAGCTACCCCCTCCCCTCTGTCAGCTACCCCCCTCCCCTCTGTCAGCTACCCCCCTCCCCTCTGTCAGCTCCCCCCTGCCCTCTGTCAGCTCCCCCCTGCCCCTCTGTCAGCTACCCCCCTCCCCTCTGTCAGCTACCCCCCTCCTCTGTCAGCTACCCCCCTCCCCTCTGTCATATACCCCCCTCCCCTCTGTCAGCTACCCCCTCCCCTCTGTCAGCTACCCCCTCCCCTCTGTCAGCTACCCCCCTCCCCTCTGTCAGCTACCCCCCACCCTCTCTGTCAGCTACCACCCTCTGTCAACTACCCCCTTCCCTCTGTCAGCTACCCCCAAACAGCACGCATTCCCCCCTTCTTCCCCCGCTTGAGGGCCTCTGGACTGGTGTCCTAGCAACCAGGGACGCTTTTGCAGGCGAAAGTGTGGTATTACAGACTCCGCTCTACTGACATCATCTTCTGCTCCACTGGATGACAGTGTCCACTTTTAAGGTAGGCTTGTTCCATATTTGAACTGACATTTCTTTTATTAATTAAATCATATTTTATGGGTACACGAATGCTTTTGTTTTGTTTAATCATGCCCCTTTAAGTCCCCTTACTGTTAATGCAATTTGTCCACAGCCACTGTTCACTGTAGCACACCTCATTACTACTCTCTTTTGGTAACCTAAAAGGTGTCCCAGGTATTTTACAATCCTATAGCGTGTACTACAAATAAAATTGCTGTGTGCCGCAAAAGTGTTCGGGTTTGGCTTGAAGAAAAGGTGGCAACCCTACCTCAGTGTCCGGGTTTGCTTTGTTAAGGGACTCTGCCTGTTTAATTTTAGAGAGTAGGTTCTCTAGTTGTAGCAGTATACCCCCTAATAAAGGCCATGTGAGTGCACCACAAAGTGGAGGGATTGGATACAGAGGGACTATCAATCCAAATCCTTCAGTGAGCTGCTGTTCAATAAAAGCAGCATATGCAGGTGTGTGTATGATTTGTAAATTTCACGCCATATAAAGTTTGGATTAGTAGTGTTTTCTTCCTGCACTACAACTGAAATTGGCGCATGGTCAGACTATGATATTGTGTGAATGGAGAAGGAAGATACAGACTGTAATAACATGCTATCAACCAAAAATACATCAATGCAAGAATAAGTGTTATGCCTTGGGGAGTGAAATGAATAATCACATTCATTTGCATGTTGACACCTCCAAACATCAAATAAGTTATTGGCATGCAAAAGAGGCTGTAGCGCAGGTGGGGGCCCCTTGGCCTTAGATGTTGTGTCCGAGGTATGTTCAGCTACAGTATTATAGTCCTTGCAGGTAATGCCACGTACACACGATCGGAATTCTCGTCGGAAATGCCTTGGATGTTTTTTTCCGACAGAATTCCGACGGTATTCCGCTCAAGCTTGTGTTGCCTACACACAATCACACCAAATTCCGACCATCAAGAACGCGGTGAAGTACAATACTACGACGAGCCGCAAAAATTAGGTTAAATGCTTCAGAGCATGCGTCAAATTATTTCCGAGCATGCGTCGGAATTTTCTGCGTCGGAATTGCCACAGACGATTGGAATTTCCATTTGAAACTTTTTCCGTTGGAAAAATTGAGAACATGCTCTCAATCTTTTGCTGGCCAAAATTCCGACAGCAAAAGTCTGATGGATTTTCCAACCAAAAGCTCCCATCGGTCTTTTACTGGCAGAATTTCCGATCGTGTTTATGCAACATAAGTAATACTCCCTTCCAGAGGGGGGTTATCTTGTGGAGGATCTTCCTGATGAATCGGAGTTGGTTGGTATTAGGGGTGTATAATATTGGCAATCGTGTAAAGTTTGTTTTTGAGTTTACATATTAGTTTTAGGTATCTGCCTTCTGAGTCTACGTGCAGTTATATTTGGATGAAAGCCACTGAATTGTTCCTTTTATTTTATTTTATTATGTGTTAAGAAGTTAAACAAGTAAACAAAATAAAGATTATACAATCAAAGTGATGATGCTCACTCACATGTATCCAGAATAGTATTACATATAATTAGATACAATAAAGTGTTAAATGGTGAAGTGTTAAGAAAACAATAACTGATAATTCAGAAATATCATGAAGAGTTTGATACTTAAGGTTAACACAACATTAAAGTGGGGTGCCCCCTAAAAAAAAATAAAAAAAAAATAAATTAAAAGTCAGCAGCTACAAATGCTGCAGCTGCTGACTTTTAATAATCGGACACTTACCTGTCCCAGGGACCAGAGATGCAGGGGAATGAAGCCCCCCCTCGTTCCCGCTCCGCTTGCGGCGCCTCCATTCTTGCTGTGGGCACCCAGCTGTGGCTTCACAGACGGGCACCCACTGCGCATGTCACGTGTCCCAGATGACTGACTGCGCCGAGGGGAAGTGATGTCAGTTCCCGGGCACTGAAGGAGGCAGACTACGAGGGACTATTGTATATAAATCTAAACAACTTATATATAAGCTTTTATAATGTAACGCGAGTATGAGTAGAGCGAAAGTGAAGGGGGCGTGACGACCGGACTCCAAGATGGACGTTTGATCTAGGAGCTCCGCTCGTCTAAGGAGATAATCAGCCACAATCTGAGCCCACCGGTGCCATCCACAGTCACCAACACCTCCGCCCGAATAACAAATCTGCGCTGACTCGGGAAGAGATGACAAGGAATCGAAAAAACCTGCAGCAGCCACAAAAAATAACAAAATGGCGGCGGCAGCTCCCGGGATCACAGGCCGGAACAAGGCCCAGGATCAAATGAAGGGACTAAACAGCCAATGCACGCCTTCACTCAGCCGAATAACACCCCCAGCGAAGCATCCTCAGCAGGTCCCTCCAGCCCCACAAAAAAGAGCTCGGCCAAATCCAGACAGAGGAGGGATTCGCCGTGCAGACAGCAGGCAGACCCAACCATGGAGGTAAGCGGCATACACAACAATGCCATACCTCACAGCTCTCAGGGTCAAGACCCCATCACAGACCTCCCCACAGGAGACATGCCGGTCTCAGATACCCTGCTTAAAGACATGTTGCTGTCCTTAAGGTCCTCCCTACAGGCAGATATGGTCAGGGGGATTAATGAGTGCCAGAAGGAAGTGCATGCACTAGGCCTCAGAGTAAACCACTTAGAGCATAAGATGGAGGACTACACCTCATATTACAACATTTTGGTAGAGGCACACACAGCACAAGGAGAAGATATCTCCTGGATTAAAGACAAGCTGGCAGACCTTGAAGACAGGTCCAGGAGGAACAACCTCAAGCTGAGGGGTATCTCTGAAGATATACAACCTAACCAGCTCCTACAATATGCCCAGACCATTATTCTCTACCCTGGTGCCGGAGGCTTCTGCACAGGACTTGATAGTGGACAGAATTCATAGAATACCTAAACCGTCCTTCTTGCCTGCTGATACTCCCAGGGATGTGTTACTGAGGGTACACTATTACCATATAAAAGACTGCATACTACAAGCATCACGTAAACCAGAAAACATCCCCCAACAGTACATCAACATCAGACTACTACCAGATCTGTCCAGGCACACCCTACAACGTCGCAGACATTTGATGACCATTACGAAAGCCCTGAGGAACCACAAAATCCTCCATAAATGGAAATATCCTGCAACGCTCTCTATCACACATAACGGATCTACTGTCTCCATCTCCAGTCTGGAGGAGAGGATTAATACCCTACAGAAATGGGGCATATTACCTGACCAACATACCCAGCTCTTACCCCCTGCTGAACCTACTTTTCTGCCCAACGAATGGCAAGTTGTCTCACACAAACGTTCCCACAAAAAGAACACCTGTGGAATAATTACAGCCTATCAATGTTCAAGTTTATCTCCAATGATGAGTCCACAGTTTGACTCTTTTAGAAACCCCTACAACACCTATAGCAGCTACATCTGCACTAGGATCACTTTTCAGATCCATTTCTTATGTCAATCATGTTGACTTAGCTCTCTTTTTCTTTTTTCATTGTTGTTCTTTTTTTTGTTGTTCTCATACTATACACAGTTACATCCGCTACAAGTACAACCTGTCGATGGAAACAGGAAAACTGAAGACATCCTGCCGTCTTGAAACCGCAGCAATACCGCATTTATAATCGGGTCACAGTGAGTACCTATGCATTGGTAACAGCCCACAAATTCACACTTATCGACCATGACGATTACCTGCCTCTCACTTAATGCTCGGAGTCTAAATCACCCTGCAAAAAGATTCTCCTTATGGAAAGAAGCTGGTAAACAAAAAGCAGACATTTTATGTGTACAGGAGACACACTTCCAATTGAACAATGTTCTAAGATGCACACACAAAGACTATCCTCATATTTTTATGGCATGCAACCCATCCCACAAAAAAGGTGGAGTCATGATAGCGTTCAAAAACTCCCTATCTTTTCAGTCTAAAGGAGTATTCCTTGACACAGGAGGCAGATTTATTATAGTCATGGGAGACAAACTCTAAACCTTATACGATAATTACGGTGTATGCCCCCAACTCCAAGCAAATACGGTTCCTCAAAAAGGTTTTACATAAAGCTCATCTGATGAACTATGGTATTCTCCTGATATGAAGAATTGTAGACGGCCACTCACATTGGCTTGTCTAGCTCCGCGCTTAGGATAATTCAAAAAGGTCTATACTAATATTAATAATGTAAAATTCTCCTGATATGCGGTGACTTCAATGCGACTTCAGACCCAGCTATAGACACTTCTGCAGGAAAAGCTGAAAAAAACATATCCATCCGGTCTCTCATCCATATTAAAGCCCTGTTTGATACGTGGAGATGCCTTCACGCTAACGAGAGGGACTATACCTTTTTCTCCAACAGACACTGTTCCTACTCTAGGATTGACATGTTTTTAACTGATCAATGGCTTCCGCAAAATGTGGACTCAGTGAAAATACATGATGTCACCTGGTCTGACCACGCTGCCATAACAATGTCTGTTGTAGAGAGGGGAATCGCCTCTTCACCCCGCATCTGGCGCTGCAATACTAGAACTTTCCAAGACCCGCACCACCAAAAAACAATCACCCAACTAGACATGTGCGATTCGTTTCGTACGAATTCGTAATTCGTACGAATTTTTCGAAATTCGTACGAATTTACGAATCTGTAGTACGAATTTTTTTTTTTTTTTTTTACGAATTCCGTACGGAATACGAAATTCCGTTTACGAATTTCGTCGCCGAATGATTCGAATGAATTCGAATGAATTCGAATGAATTCGAATGGATTCGAATGAATTCGAATGACAAAGTGTCATTTTTGCAGGAAAAATTCCGTTTACGAATTTCAGCTCCAAATTATTCGAATCCAACTACCAATATCAAATTTCAACTAATTCAAACGAAATTATTATAGCAGATATAACGAATGAATTCGAATGCATTCGAATGAATTTCGAATGAATTCGAATGATTCAAATGAAAAAGTGTCATTTTTGCAGAAAAAAAAGCTATTTAAAAAACAGTCATTCATTGATATAAAAAAAAAAAAAAAGCGTAGGGGTCCCCCCAAATTCAATAACCAGGCCCTTCAGGTCTGGTATGGATATTAAGGGGGACCCCAGCCAAAAAAAAAAAAAAAAAAAAAATGGCGTAGGGTCCCCCCCAAATATCCATACCAGACCCTTCAGGTCTGGGATGGATTTTAAGGGGAACCCCGGCCAAAAAAAAAAAAAAAAATGGCGTGGGGGTCCCCCTCAAAATCCATACCAGACCCTTTATCCGAGCACGCAACCTGGCAGGCCGCAGGAAAGGAGGGGGGGACGAGAGCGGCCCCCCCTCCGCCTGAACCGTACCAGGCCACATGCCCTCAACATTGGGAGGGTGCTTTGGGGTCCCCCCCAAAGCACCTTGTCCCCATGTTGATGAGGACAAGGGCCTCATCCCCACAACCCTGGCCGGTGGTTGTGGGGGTCTGCGGGCGGGGGGCTTATCGGAATCTGGAAGCCCCCTTTAACAAGGGGACCCCCCGATCCCGGCCCCCCCCCCCTGTGTGAAATGGTAAGGGGGTACAAAAGTACCCCTACCATTTCACCAAAAAAGTGGCAAAAATGGTAAAAAAATGACAGGAGACGGTCTTTGACAATTCCTTTATTAAAATCTTCTTTCTTCTTTCTTCTGGTCTTCCTTTCTTCATCTTCTCCTTCCGTCATCTTCTTCCATCTTCTTCTTCTTCTTCGATTCGCTTCTTCTTCCTCCGGTCTTCTCGTCCTTCTCGTCCGGCGTCGTCCTTCTCGTCCGGCATCGTCGTCTCTTCTCGCAGGCCGCTCCTCGCAATGGGAGGCTCCCGCTCTGTGAGGCTCCGCTCCGGGTGACAGGTCTTTTATAACGAAGGCACCTGGTGACCCCGCCCCCTCTGACGCACGGGGACGTCATGTGGAATTCCCTATGGCTTTCCCCATGACGTCAGAGGGGGGGCGGGGTCACCAGGTGCCTTCGTTATACAAGACCTGTCACCCGGAGCGGAGCCTCACAGAGCGGGAGCCTCCCATTGCGAGGAGCGGCCTGCGAGAAGAGACGACGATGCCGGACGAGAAGGACGACGCCGGACGAGAAGGACGAGAAGACCGGAGGAAGAAGAAGCGAATCGAAGGAAGAAGAAGATGGAAGAAGATGCCGGAAGGAGAAGATGAAGAAGGAAGACCAGAAGAAAGAAGAAAGAAGATTTTAATAAAGGAATTGTCAAAGACCGTCTCCTGTCATTTTTACAATTTTTGCACTTTTTTGGTGAAATGGTAGGGGTACTTTTGTACCCCCTTACCATTTCACACAGGGGGGGGGGGGCGGGATCTGGGGGTCCCCTTGTTAAAGGGGGCTTCCAGATTCCGATAAGCCCCCCGCCCGCAGACCCCCACAACCACCGGGCACGGTTGTGGGGATGAGGCCCTTGTCCTCATCAACATGGGGACAAGGTGCTTTGGGGGGGACCCCAAAGCACCCTCCCAATGTTGAGGGCATGTGGCCTGGTACGGTTCAGGCGGGAGGGGGGGCCGCTCTCGTCCCCCCCCTCCTTTCCTGCGGCCTGCCAGGTTGCGTGCTCGGATAAGGGTCTGGTATGGATTTTATGGGGGACCCCACGCCATTTTTTTTGGCTAGGGTTCCCCTTAAAATCCATCCCAGACCTCAAGGGTCTGGTATGGATTTTGAGGGGGACCCTACGCCATTTTTTTTTTTTTTTTTTTTTTGGCTGGGGTCCCCCTTAATATCCATCCCAGACCTGAAGGGCCTGGTTATTGAATTTGGGGGGACCCCTACGCATTTTTTTTATCAATGACTTCAATGAATGACAGTTCTCTGTATTACGGATCCAACAATTCATTTGCCGGCAAATAGCTGCGACTCGATTTTAAATAGTTTTTTTTTCCTGCAAAAATGACACTGTGCAGGAACAGTTCTCTATATTAGATATACTGAATCTCGAATCATTCGAAGCATTCGTTATATCCGCTATTATAATTTCTTTCATATTAGTTGAAATTAGATATTTGTTAGTTACAATACAACATTCGAATTGTTCTCTGTATTACGGGAATCGGCAATTAGCCGCGAGTGATTTTAAATGTCTTTTTTTTTCCTGCAAAAATGACACATTGTACAGAGAGAGTTCTAAACACGGGAAACATGACCCCCTTCATAGACATACTATAGAGTATATAGTATATAGAAGGGGGTCATGTTTCCCGTGTTTAGAACTCTCTCTGTACAATGTGTCATTTTTGCAGGAAAAAAAGACATTTAAAATCACTCGCGGCTAATTGCCGATTCCCGTAATACAGAGAACAATTCGAATGTTGTATTGTAACTAACAAATATCTAATTTCAACTAATATGAAAGAAATTATAATAGCGGATATAACGAATGCTTCGAATGCTTCGAATGCTTCGAGATTCAGTATATCTAATATAGAGAACTGTCTCTGTACAATGTGTCATTTTTGCAGGAAAAAAAAAACTATTTAAAATCACTCGCAGCTATTTGCCGGCAAATGAATTGTTGGATCCGTAATACAGAGAACTGTCATTCATTGAAGTCATTGATAAAAAAAAAGCGTAGGGGTCCCCCCAAATTCAATAACCAGGCCCTTCAGGTCTGGGATGGATATTAAGGGGGACCCCAGCCAAAAAAAAAAAAAAAAAAATGGCGTAGGGTCCCCCTCAAAATCCATACCAGACCCTTGAGGTCTGGGATGGATTTTAAGGGGAACCCTAGCCCAAAAAAAATGGCGTGGGGTCCCCCATAAAATCCATACCAGACCCTTATCCGAGCACGCAACCTGGCAGGCCGCAGGAAAGGAGGGGGGGACGAGAGCGGCCCCCCCTCCCGCCTGAACCGTACCAGGCCACATGCCCTCAACATTGGGAGGGTGCTTTGGGGTCCCCCCCAAAGCACCTTGTCCCCATGTTGATGAGGACAAGGGCCTCATCCCCACAACCGTGCCCGGTGGTTGTGGGGGTCTGCGGGCGGGGGGCTTATCGGAATCTGGAAGCCCCCTTTAACAAGGGGACCCCCAGATCCCGCCCCCCCCCCCTGTGTGAAATGGTAAGGGGGTACAAAAGTACCCCTACCATTTCACCAAAAAAGTGTCAAAAATGGTAAAAATGACAGGAGACGGTCTTTGACAATTCCTTTATTAAAATCTTCTTTCTTCTTTCTTCTTCTTCTTCCTTCTTCTTCTTCTCCTTCCGGCATCTTCTTCCATCTTCTTCTTCCTTCGATTCGCTTCTTCTTCCTCCGGTCTTCTCGTCCTTCTCGTCCGGCGTCGTCCTTCTCGTCCGGCATCGTCGTCTCTTCTCGCAGGCCGCTCCTCGCAATGGGAGGCTCCCGCTCTGTGAGGCTCCGCTCCGGGTGACAGGTCTTGTATAACGAAGGCACCTGGTGACCCCGCCCCCCCTCTGACGTCATGGGGAAAGCCATAGGGAATTCCACATGACGTCCCCGTGCGTCAGAGGGGGCGGGGTCACCAGGTGCCTTCGTTATAAAAGACCTGTCACCCGGAGCGGAGCCTCACAGAGCGGGAGCCTCCCATTGCGAGGAGCGGCCTGCGAGAAGAGACGACGATGCCGGACGAGAAGGACGACGCGGACGAGAAGGACGAGAAGACCGGAGGAAGAAGAAGCGAATCGAAGGAAGAAGAAGATGGAAGAAGATGCCGGAAGGAGAAGATGAAGAAAGGAAGACCAGAAGAAAGAAGAAAGAAGATTTTAATAAAGGAATTGTCAAAGACCGTCTCCTGTCATTTTTACCATTTTTGACACTTTTTTGGTGAAATGGTAGGGGTACTTTTGTACCCCCTTACCATTTCACACAGGGGGGGGGGGGGATCTGGGGGTCCCCTTGTTAAAGGGGGCTTCCAGATTCCGATAAGCCCCCCGCCCGCAGACCCCCACAACCACCGGCCAGGGTTGTGGGGATGAGGCCCTTGTCCTCATCAACATGGGGACAAGGTGCTTTGGGGGGGACCCCAAAGCACCCTCCCAATGTTGAGGGCATGTGGCCTGGTACGGTTCAGGCGGGAGGGGGGGCCGCTCTCGTCCCCCCCTCCTTTCCTGCGGCCTGCCAGGTTGCGTGCTCGGATAAAGGGTCTGGTATGGATTTTGAGGGGGACCCCACGCCATTTTTTTTTTTTTTTTTTGGCCGGGGTTCCCCTTAAAATCCATCCCAGACCTGAAGGGTCTGGTATGGATATTTGGGGGGGACCCCACGCCATTTTTTTTTTTTTTTTTTTGGCTGGGGTCCCCCTTAATATCCATACCAGACCTGAAGGGCCTGGTTATTGAATTTGGGGGGACCCCTACGCTTTTTTTTTTTCTGCAAAAATGACACTTTGTCATTCGAATTCATTAGTTATATCTGCTATAATAATTTCGTTCAAATTAGTTGAAATTCGATATTGGTAGTTGGATTTACTAACGATTCGTAACTATTCATAACGATTCGTAACGATTCGTAACTATTCATAACGATTCGTAACGATTCGTAACTTGAAATTGAAATTCGATATTTGTAGTTGGATTCGAATTGTTCTCTGTGTTATGAGAACCAACAATTCATTAGCCGCGTTAACGATTCGTAACGATTCGTAACGATTCGTAACTTTACTAATGATTCGTAAAAAAAATTACGATTCGTCCGAATTTCGTATTTCGTACGAATTCGAACGGAATTTCGTACACGAATTACGAATTACGAATTTTTTTATATACGAAACGGGACGAAACGAAACGAAACAAATTTTTTGACAGTTTCCCATGTCTACAGGGTCCACTGGACTTATATGGAAAAGACTGAGCAAATTTGGTTTCAAAGGCCCTATACTGCAGGCCATTATGGCATTACACTCATGCCACTCAGCTCAGGTATATTCTGCAGGCTTCCTATCGAATCCTTTTAATATTTCTAATGGTACGAGACAAGGGTGTCCCTTATCCCCAACTATCTTTAACTTGATGATCGAACCATTGGCAGAGGCTAT
Organism: Lithobates sylvaticus; assembly: GCA_028564925.1. Classification (NCBI taxonomy): domain Eukaryota; kingdom Metazoa; phylum Chordata; class Amphibia; order Anura; family Ranidae; genus Lithobates; species Lithobates sylvaticus. The sequence goes on from CM053029.1 coordinate 284,851,969, forward strand.
AAGAACACGCTCCCTGATCACAGGCTTCCAGTTTGGCTCGAACACTCATACGATAAACTTATCTGCGGATGATGTGATCCTGCTATTGACCAACCCCACCACATCTCTAAAACAAGCACATGAAATTCTCACTTCCTTCGGGGAGGTTTCTTATTATAAGGTTAGCTTTACTAAATCTTTTATTTTGGACTTAGGTGTTTCACCCCCCACACGTGACACCTTACAAAAACAACTTCCCTATATGTGGAGCAAGAGTAACATCACATACTTGGGTATAACCATTACGAATAAATCATCTACACTCATCAAAACGAATTTTGTTTCACTAATAGCCAAACTGGAAGCCCAATTCAGAGATATGTCACAGAAAGAAATTTCCTGGCTTGGTAGAATAACAGCTTATATAATGATGATACTACCGCAAATATTGTATGTATTCCGCTCACTACCCATTCCTATTCCGACCCATTATATAAAAAAACTGGCAGACCTCGGATGGAGATATATATATGGAATGGAAAAAAAGCTAGATGCTCCCGTAACAACCTAACGCACATAAGAAAGCTGGTGGAGCGGGACTAGTTGACATATACGAATACTACTGGGCAGTTCGTCTAGACCAAATCAAACACTGGTTCCAGTCCGAGGACACACCACTGTGGGTAGATATAGAAAAGTCATTAGCACCGACAACAGACCTAACCTTATTGTTAATAACGGATAGATGGATACCATGGCATCTGAAAACTCTGTCCCCTCCTATACAGATTTCACTAAAAGCATGGAGATCTATAGACTATCAGATCCCCTTGACCGTTCTAGAGACAAAAATCCTAATGCTGACTGTAAAAGACTTGCTTTCCAAGGGCGTTCATAATATATCTGACCTATATACTGGGCCACATCTCAAGACGGTGGATCAGCTTATGACCCAATATCACCTTCTGACGAATGCTAGGTATACCTGCATAAGAATTCTACACTTCCTTAGAAAGTATTCTTACCCAACTATAGTTTTACATGACACAGTATGGCAATTCTACTCTCTGACTAAACAAACCACAAAAGGCATTTCCTTCTTTTACAACTTCATATGTGATAAACTCACACTCACGAAAACGAAAGCCATGACAAAATGGGGGGCAATACCTTTTCCATTGAACAATGGCAACATTCTTTCAACGCAATACATAAAGCCTCTCATTGTGTCAAACATTGGGAACTGGCAATCAAAATAGCAAATAGATGGCACTACACCCCATATAGATTAGCACAATTCTTCCCCGGTACCTCACCTCACTGTTGGAGAGCCTGTGGACAATTAAGGAACCTACTGCACATGCTCTGGCATTGTCCAACTGTCAAATGATTGTGGAACCAAGTGTTTTGCATTATATCGACTGACAGGAATAATCACACCTCCAGATATAGCCCTTGCAATTCTCCATCTGAATATAGAAAGATTCCCATTAGAATTCAGATCTGTTGTTACCCATATTCTGCTGGAAACTAGACTACTTATCCTACAAAACTGGAAATCCACCACAGCCATTAACCTATCTTCAGTCACTTTTGAACGTCTCTTAGCAATAAATTCCCTCAATTGCTCAAAGTTTGACAAATGTTGGTCTATATGGCCCAAGTGTTCATATTACTAGTACCTTTATCTACTGTTTCCGTCCTATTGTCAATTATATTGATAGTTTTGTTCTTCTCTTAAGTCAGACACCATTTTCACAGATCTATTTTCCTTGACTGTGTATACCATTGTGTCATTTATGTATTATGTTTCATTTTTTTTGGTTATTTACTTCTGTAGTAATGACTAAACTCAATAAAAATCTATTGAAACAAAAAAAAAGAAAGAGAAGAAGAAAAGAAAAGAAAAGTGAGAAGAAGGGACAAGAAAGAAGGAAAAGAGTAAAGAAGTCCGCTGGATCTAGTCAAGAGCCATATCTTTTTCTGAGATGAAGTCAATCAAGAATATATTCTCTTAATCAACTACCATGGCAATAGCACTTGTTTATCAAATGCTGGGGACAAGAAATTATCTATCCAACGATGCCATACTTTTTCAAACTTGGGAATCATGTTTGTTTCAAGGGCAATCATTTTAGCATGAGTCATTGTATTGTTCATTCTATTCACTGCTTCGTTAATCACCAAAGCCGGAGATCTCCACGCTTTCGCTAACGTTTGTTTGGCAGCTGTAAAGAGCTGAACCAGCAAGTTAAATTGCCAGTATGTTAAAAATTCCAGTTTCAGATTGAGAAGTGCCATTGCAGGATCAATTTCAAATAATCTGGATGTGATATGAAATATTTCCTTCCAAAGGGCTTGTGCTTTAGGGCATATCCACCAAATATGAAAGAATGTGCCCAAATCTGAACAGCCACGGTAACATTGTGCGGGAAAATTTTGTGTATATTTAGCTAGTTGGTACAAGGTTTTTGCAGGTTCTTTCACGCTGCACAATGTATTTCTCTTCCTAATGGCCATCTGTTCAAACCTAATTTTTCAGCAACATTACAATCGGTAGGCATTGTATACATCATGCAATGTGAATGCGATGCGTTCTACATTGGTAAAACCAAGCGACCCTTTTTCTGCCGTATTCGGGACCATGTTTCCCTAATACACAAAAAAAGAACGGAAACCCCTATAAGTCGCCACATTGGCATACATCATAACTTCAATAGTGCCAAAATGCATTTTTTTTTGCTTTAGAGTATATTTCCCCTGGAGACAGATGAGGTGACTATGATAAACTGTTTCTACAAGCGGAGGACCGGTGGATACATGATTTATCAGCTTTAAAATATCCCGGCCTCAATGATGCCTTTAGCTTCAAATCTTTTCTTTGAGTTTTATTTTTTTTTATATATATTTTCTTTTTCACTTTCCTTCACTTTATTTTTTCTTGTTGTACTTTTTAGTTTGTTTATGATAGTATTTCATGATTGTAATTATACTGTTATATAAATATACATGTTTTTCCTAAAAAATATATATCATGCATTCTTTGATCTAGTTCCAGGTTGCCAAAACTCATTTAATCTATTGCAACATTACTATCTATTTGCATCATTCTTATTTTATTCAAGTTTTTCTCTACCTATCTGTTCCATTGTCCTTATTGGCTCACACGGACACCAGGGGCACTCAGTGAAGAGCGGATAATCAATTGCTCTTTACCTGTGATCTCTAGAGGTTTCAGTCCCACATTAGGTTGGATGTGAACGTTGTACTAGTTTTTTTTAATCTTGCTACCTTAATTGGTGAATGGATTATGTTGCCACTACGCCGCACACTTCACCACCAATGTGAATAGCTGTCTTTAATAAGGTTTTTACCTCTTTTAAGATGGCGCTGCCGGCTTCCGACGTGCTTGATAGCATGTTCCGTCATATCTATCTACTCGGCGCATCCGCTCCTCAGGATGTGACGCTTACAGTGTCACACCCTGTGCTCCACCCCCAAATTATGATCCACTTGCCTCCATCTGGGCTTCCTCACTATACGTCCGCATCCCAGGTTGTGACGTCAGATGCCACCAGGATGGGAGGACTATAAGAATGCGGCTACACATCCTCTGTCGTAGGGATCTCATCAAAGGGAGAGGGTACGTCTCTCTTATTCCTTGCTATACGGACTGACAAACTTCACCAGGTAAATATCCTCTATGTGGTCTTGCTTGGTTCTTTGAGTAACTGCATTTATGGACCTTACTTAATACTACTTTATTCAATTTTTTAATTTTAGATGTACCTCCATTTGGAATATTAAGATCTTTCCCCACAAATCATAGTCATGCATTGCCCCAAATGTCTGCAGTGAGAAATCCTCCTTCAGCAGAGGATCAATTGATTCTATTTTGAACCAACTTAAAGGTAATCACTCACTTGATCAGTGTCCAATGCTTACCTGTGTTGACAATCTTAGGTGCCATTGGCCGGCACCTGATCTGATTTAAATTACCACTTTTTCTTTATCGTCCATTAAGGATATACAAATTCTTTGTCCTCCTGTGGCCATTTAGATTGGAACATATGGTTGAAAAACTTCACTGATGCTTTTCATCTCTGGTGCTCTCCATGATTGATGCTACTGCAATCTTTGGTAACCTGGGTAAGACCTGTCTTTGATCCTCTTTATCCACGCACAATATTTTCTAGATATGTTAATAACTAATACATGTACTTGTTATCGTAATTTCATTATTTAATATGAAACCTTATCCATGTCTTTCTATTGTTTTTAGCATACCATACACTGTACCAAAACTCCTGAGGAAGCTCAAAATAGCAAAACATGTTGAGTGGTATTTTTTGAGTGGTATCTCTTGCTTCAATTATCTGTTTTGTTTTCTACAGAACTTGATGTGGATAATTTTATCTTGTTATGTCGTTTGCACTTTTATAATGAAAATCTTTTATGTATGCCTATAGAGTATCTATCATTTATTTTCAACACCTTAAAAGTTCCGGGGTTTGTCTACCCCACCTTCTTCCCTTTCTTTTTGTCTTTAATGATTGTAGGTGGTTACTACTTTTAGCTCTATCCCAAATAGAGAGATAGTGTTTAGTGATAGGATTTCGTAGCTTTCCACTGTCTAGGAGAGATCCAAAGAATGTTGGATATTGATATTGGGTCACAATCCACTGCTTCGATAAGCACCCATAAAGGAATTTCATGATTTTCTTGATATTTAGTAATGCTGGCTAAATGCAGTGCCTTATAATAATATGCAAAATTGGCACAACCCAAACCACCTTTTGCTTTGGGAAGAAATAGCGTGTATTGTTGTATACGTGGTTTAGCAGTACCCCAAATAAATGTCATTGTTCTTTTCTGTATTATTCTTAAGAAATAGGCAGGGATCGGAATTGGCAATACTCTGAATAAATATAATATTTTGGGCAGTGTTGTCATTTTTATTGTGTTTATCCACGATAACGGTAGATGGGACCAAGATTTCAGCAGATTTGATATAGATTTCAAAATTGAAGGATAGTTGAGTGAGAAAAGTTCAGATAAAGATGCAGAAAGATTCTTCCCTAAATATGGAATTTACTTTTCATTCCAGGTAAAGGGGAGTCCCTGTTTTGCAGAGGTTATTTCTAAGATTGAGAGGGATATGTTTAGAGCTAAGCATTTTTTAGGGTTAATAGAAAGGCCAGAAAAAATTAAAATTCATTGAGGATTGGGATGAGGTTGGGGCCTGATACCTGAGGGGAGGAAAGAAATAATAGGATATCATCCGCAAATAAACAGATTTTGTGTTGGTAACCACCTATTTCAATACCTGTTATAGTGGGGTCTGATCTAATTAAGTAGCCCTGTAGCTGGAGAGTCAGTGTCTAGCCTGGGTTTGGATTTGACTGGGCTGCTTGAAAGGGGAGTTGAAATGCTGGGTGAGCTCCTCTAAGAGCCTACCTGTGAGCTAGGGCTCCATGATGCTTGGGCTGAGCTTCTGGATGCAGCAGGCGAGTGGCCACTGGTGGCTTCTTGGCCCTTCTCCCGCTCTGCCGGTGGGAAGAAATGTGGCAGTTTTTTGGGGTGGTACATCTCCTTCTTCTTTCGGGTCATGACTGGTAAGGTTGGGGACCTTTTAGGGAGGTTTTAGTGGAAGCTTAAGTGGTCAGGCTCACCTCTTTTTCCTGTCGCTGGTGTGGGGCTCCTGTACTAGACGGCCATCTTGTAGCACGATACTCCCGCCCCTGAATATCCATATCTTAAAATCTTGTCAACCAGTGATCCTTGTGTCTAGCTTGAGCAAATGCACAGATGGAAGGGGATGGAGAATGTATTTATAAAAATGGCAAATACCTGACTGACTTGTTATGGTTATACAAACATGTGTAGCTTTGTTAATGTAATCCTAAATATAAATCACTGAAAAGCCTAATTTGTATAACCATTTCTTAAAACTCTTTTTTTTCATGACTTAGTTGGGAATTTCAATTTCTACTGCTTAAAGCGGGATTCCACCCTAAAGTGGAACTCTCGCTTTTCGGAACCCCCCCCCCCCCCTCCGGTGTCACATTTGGCACCTTTCAGGGGGGAGGGGGGTGCAGATACCTGTCTAAGACTTCCGGCATAAACTCCCGTGGGAGTTTACGCAAGTTCCTGTCCCGGCGCGCTGTCTGCCGGGACACACACGTGTCCCGGCAGACAGCGCTGAAGATTCTCATTGCGCCGCGCGACTCGCGCATGCGCAGTAGGGAATCGGGAAGTGAAGCCACTTCCTGATTCCCTCACCGAGAATGGCGCCGGCTACAGCAGAGAGCCGAGCGAGCGATCGGCCTCTGCTGCCGACACCGCTGGAACCAGGGACAGGTAAGTGTCCATTTTTTAAAAGTCAGCAGCTGCACTATTTGTAGCTGCTGGCTTTTAATTTTTTTTTTTTTTTCAGTACAGTCCCGCTTTAATCTAACATGTTTAATAAAAAAAAAAAAAAAAAAAAACAACAACTCACTTTAGTAGCCCAAAAAGAAACGTATTGTAGTTAAAGTATAAAGCATCTTCCTAATTGGAAAGTAGTGAATTGTCTTTGAACAAAACTGCCACTGAACTTTTCCTTTTATATAATACATGCAATCTATGGGGAAATTACACATTCTAGTGGTGCTCTGAGAATGTACAGTAGTTACAAGATAAATGACTGAGTATGCAGAAAAGATGTAATTTGGACCAATTAGTTTCACCTACATTTCTTAGAGAATGTGTGTCCCAGATCAGTAGCATGAAACATGAAAATGGAATGGACATGTATTATTACAAATTGTTCTAATTGTACTAAATTACTATGTGTTACTTACAATAATAGGCCACCGGAATATGTTAGCTACTGTATTTCCTGAATATATTTGACTATTCCAGCGGATAATCCGCCGGCCAAAAGTCCGCGGGACTTTTGAAAATGAACGGAATTGCCCACACACGGAGCAGTCCGTTCATTTTTAACGTAACTTCAGGTTACGTAGCTAGCGTAGGCAGTAAATGCCGCCGCGCTAGCTCCGCAAGCTGGCATGGATTTAAAGGGAATCCCCACGCCGAAAAAACGGCGTGGGGGTTCCCCCCAAATCCATGTCAGACCCTCATCCGAGCACGCAGCCTGGCAGGCCAGGAAAGGGGTGGGGACGAACGAGCGCCCCCCCCCCTCCTGAGCCGTACCAGGCCGCGTGCCCTCAACATGGGGGGTGCCCTGGGGAAAGGGGGGCCGTGCGGCCCCCCCACCCCAAAGCACCTTGTCCCCATGTTGATGAGACAAGGGCCTCTTCCCGACAACCCTGGCCGTTGGTTGTCGGGGTCTGCGGGCGGGGGCTTATCGGAATCTGGGAACCCCCTTTAATAAGGGGGCCCCCAGATCCCGGCCCCCCACCCTATGTGAATGAGTATGGGGTACGATGTACCCCTACCCATTCACCTAAGGTGTAAAATGTAAAGTAAAAAAAAAACACCCACACTTTTGAAAAAATAGTTTATTGCACTGCTCCGGGGGTCTTCTTCCGTCTTGGGGTCTTCTCGCCGGACTCCCCCGCCATTTACCAAGCTCTTTTACCGAGCGAGGGGAGTCCGGCTACCTTCTTCGTCGTCGCCGCCGTCTGGGGGTCTCGATCCGCCTTCGGGGGTCTTCTTCCGTCTTGGGGGTCTTCTCGCCGGACTCCTCCCCTCTCTTCTGCTCTTTTACCTAGCTCTTTCACGAGGGGAGGTGTCCGGCTACCTTCTTCGTCGTCGCCGCCGTCGTCGTCTGGGGGTCTCGATCCGCCTTCGGGGGTCTTCCGGGGGTCTCTTCTGTTCTTGCGGCGGTCGTCGTCTTCCGCGCCGCCGGCGCCGCCTTCTTCTTCTTCTTGTCCTTCTTGTTCTTGTTCTTCTTCTTCTTCCGATGTTGACCCGACGCTCTCTCTGCCCGGAATGCCTGTGCCGCTCTGAGCTCGACTTATATAGGGACATGGGCGACAGGGTCACATGTTCATGTCACATGGTGACCCCGCCCCCTTGCGATGTCACAGTCCCAGCATCCTCCGGGACTGTGACAACACAAGGGGGCGGGGTCACCATGTGACATGTGCATGTGACCCTGTCGCCCATGTCCCTATATAAGTCCGAGCTCAGAGCGGCACAGGCATTCCGGGCAGAGAGAGCGTCGGGTCAACATCGGAAGAAGAAGAAGAACAAGAAGGACAAGAAGAAGAAGAAGGCGGCGCCGGCGGCGCGGAAGACGACGACCGCCGCAAGAACAGAAGAGACCCCCGGAAGACCCCGAAGGCGGATCGAGACCCCCAGACGACGACGGCGGCGACGACGAAGAAGGTAGCCGGACACCTCCCCTCGTGAAAGAGCTAGGTAAAAGAGCAGAAGAGAGGGGAGGAGTCCGGCGAGAAGACCCCCCAAGACGGAAGAAGACCCCCGAAGGCGGATCGAGACCCCCAGACGGCGGCGACGACGAAGAAGGTAGCCGGACTCCCCTCGCTCGGTAAAAGAGCTTGGTAAATGGCGGGGGAGTCCGGCGAGAAGACCCCCAAGACGGAAGAAGACCCCCGGAGCAGTGCAATAAACTATTTTTTCAAAAGTGTGGGTGTTTTTTTTTACTTTACATTTTACACCTTAGGTGAATGGGTAGGGGTACATCGTACCCCATACTCATTCACATAGGGTGGGGGGCCGGGATCTGGGGGCCCCCTTATTAAAGGGGGTTCCCAGATTCCGATAAGCCCCCGCCCGCAGACCCCGACAACCAACGGCCAGGTTGTCGGGAAGAGGCCCTTGTCCTCATCAACATGGGGACAAGGTGCTTTGGGGTGGGGGGGCCGAACGGCCCCCCTTTCCCCAGGGCACCCCCCATGTTGAGGGCACGCGGCCTGGTACGGCTCAGGAGGGGGGGGCGCTCGTTCGTCCCCACCCCTTTCCTGGCCTGCCAGGCTGCGTGCTCGGATGAGGGTCTGACATGGATTTGGGGGGGAACCCTCACGCCGTTTTTTCGGCGTGGGGATTCCCTTTAAATCCATGCCAGGTCACGGAGCTGGCGCGGCGGCAGTAACTGCCTACGCTAGCTACGTAACCTGAAGTCACGTGCTAAATGAACGGACTTGCCGATGAGCGGCAAGTCCGTTCATTTCAAAAGTCCCGCGGACTTGCCCACTAACGGCGGGATTGTCCGCTGGACTTCCAAGTCCAGCGGATAATTTGAGAACAAAACCTGAAACTTTAGTCCGCCGTACTTTGGCGCCAAAAAGTCCGCCGGCGCCCACACACGAGGGGATATTATTACAAATTGTTCTAATTGTACTAAATTACTATGTGTTACTTACAATAATAGGCCACCGGAATATGTTAGCTACTGTATTTCCTGAATATATTTGACTATATCAAGAAAAATATAATGACTCCCTCCATACATAACAGATATAAAATAATCCTTATGGTATATTATGAGGATGTTAGACGGCAATGCAACACACTGAAATAAAATACGTCATTAAGGTTTTGTATTTATTCTTTTTTACACTAGGGGACATATTTATAAAGGAGGAGTGAATGTCACTTTGATCGAACATTCACAACAGGTGAATCAATCACTGTCATTTAAAGCACATTTTATGCAATAAATGTCTGATGAATGTCAAATTTAGTCATTTATAAATATACCTCAATTTCGCTTGCTCATTCAAAGCTCAATATGGAGTGAAAAACTAGCAGATTTTTACTTTGCCACTTCCAGACCCAGAATATTTGTTTCTTTTAGAAATTCAAAAAAGTTATAGGATTCTGGGTTTTGCCCACTCTGTATTTCCATTCCATCATAGTTTTATTATTTTTTTGACAGTACAATTGGAGTGCTTTTTTTAATTTATTTGTCTCATGTTGAACAACTCAGAAGTTTAATGCATTTTTTTTTAATTGGGCCACAAATGAGTAACTACTGGATGCAGCTAGGTTGTACAACCTCAGACTTCTTTCTTTACAACACTTTTGGGGCACAAGACTGTGTTTTGAGCAGAGGATCCTTTTTTTAGGAGACCAGCACCTACCAGATGCTGCAAAGAATAATGATAAACAGCAAAAAATGAATCACAAGAATATTTGATTTAGACAATTTTCATGTGTCAAAATGTATTTTTACAGAACTTTCAGACTTTTGGATAGTATCACAATTTATCAATCCACTATATTTTTTTAGAACTCTCCATGGGTCATTGCTCTTCCCAGAACCAATCATTCTGATAGTGAGCCGGTCACGATTGAGAACAAACCTCACTGCAGCCACATTCTGTTCCATTTTTTACCAATAGCTTACTATCAGTATGATTGCAGAGAAAACAGGAATTAACAAGTCAATTGTTCATGAAATTGTAACTCAGGATTTGAACATGAGAAAGGACACTGTCAGGAAGATCCTGCCAGTAATAAGCACTCCAGGCTCTCTGGCGTGCATTTGCATGCGCCATCGTGCATGCGTGCATGCCTCTGTTGACGCCAGGTGGGCTATTTAAGCCTGTCTGTCACAGACGGTCCCCACTGTCTGCTCTACAGTGTTCTCTGTGCTTAACCTGATCTGACCTGAGACTTACCTGTTAAAAGACCCAGCTACCTGTTGTGACCTTTACTGCTATCCGCCTGCATCTGACCACCGGCCTGCCTGACTATTCTTCTGCCTGATCCCTGGTACCTCTTCTGTCCGCCTGATATCTGACCTCCGGACTGCCTGACCTCTCTGGTGATCATGCCTGCTGTTCCTGGTTCCAGTCCAGCACTTCAGTTCCAGTCCACTCTCCAGTTCCAGTTCCCTGTTTCTGCAAGTTGTTCCTGGACTTCTGAAACTGATCCTGCCAGGCACCCATACCACTCCTCACTCCTGTGCCCTCTGTCCTCATTCCAGGGGGCCGTGAGTGGGAGCCATAGGGGAGGTCTATCTCTGCAATTCAGGCTCAAAACCACCAGGTATGTGACAGACACCATGTTGGTAGTGTAATTAAATGTCTAAAAGATCCACTACGCAGGCTCTGAATGCCATCCCACTTTAAGACTTCCAGAGATGCTATGAAGAATGGAAAAACTGGTGGGAGCATTGTGTACACTCACAACAAGGTGTGTGAATTGTACTCACAATTGTACTCACACCAGTACAATACGGCTCTCACCTCAATTTGACCCAAACTCAGTTAAATCAATACTTTTTTCCCTTTTAGGATAGGGTTTCTGAGTTCCTCTGGATGCCTCCTTCATCACCACTGAGAATTCTGGAAAGTCAATCCATTGCCATTGTCAGCCATCATAATGGCTGTTTGCACATTTTACCCAAAAGGGAACAGTATGAATACTGCTCACTGTGTATTTAACTTTATATTTAGGTTATTTATTAGACATGTGCATTCGTTTTTGTCCGAATGCATTTTCGTCCAAATTTTGGGTATTTTCGTTATCGTTTTAACAAACGATAACGAACGTGCAGAATCCGAAAAACCAAAAGATCCGACATAAACAAATGCTTTATTTTTGTTTTTGTTGCAACAGTTCGATATAGATAGGAGATTCGACATGACGCTGACAATAGCGATCTGTGTGGCCATCGAACCGGTGGTCGAATGTGCCTAACCTTAGCTTTATTAGTTCAAGATTATTCTACATAGAGAGAAAAGAATCGACATAGAGAGAAAAGATTTGACATTAAAGAGACAATAGCAAAAAAAGGTTGAATGTGCCTAACCTAACTCTATTAGTCCAAGATTATTCGACATAGAGAGAAAAGATTCAACATGAAGATTCGACGAAGCAGTCGCCGCGAGCGGTCATTTATGGTCAAATGCTCCGCCCATAGGCTATAGAAGAATTCTAATGTTGGTTGACTAGCAATAATGATTAATAAATATAATTATTACTAGTGTCATACAACATTAGAATTCTACTATAGCTTGTAAGCGGAACATTCAACCGGAAATGTACGATTGCAGCGTCGCACAGTTTAGCTGCTCCGTTAAATCGTCTTAGAACATTCCACAGCCACCATAAGCCTTTAATGGTAGATTCAACATTAATTATTTCGGATTTTTAACGAAACAAAACAAAACAAATGCATTTTTTAACGAAACAAAATAAATAAAAAAGAATTTAGGGAGTAACTAAATAAATTAATGATTTAATTTATGATTTAATCCACAATAGGGACCCAGCTGGAATCATTTGTATGGGTATGGATAGTTTTGTTTCATACTGGAGGGGTAGTTTCAAAGTTTGGGAACTGTCTAAAATTGAGACCAAATGGATTTATCTCCTTAAAAGTTATATTCCAAATGGGTTAAATGTGGCCTGGATTGTTAATTGTTTTTTTTGGATAATTCATGAGTGTACCAGTTATGTATATGAATTTAACTGTAGAGTCTTATTTTACATTTTTAATAATTCAATTTTTTATAGTTTTTTATGTATATGTATTTTCATATGTAATATAGTGGCATATGAATTGCTGGATCATATGAATTGATGTACTATGTGCACTGTTGTGGCCCAATCTCACTTCCTTCCTTTATTTAGGATGATAAGTTTCCACGGAAAGTGGTAGTATTTCCTAGGTTGGGCCATGTGCTCATGGCTTCTGGTTTGTTAGGTTGTGATACAAGGAGCAGTTCTAAGTATCTCCACAGCCTGGCGTGCAATCAGAGTGGGACTGGACTCTGATTAACATCAGAGCGGTATATGAAACCAGGGCGAGGCTTGACTAACGTGCTGAACCACAAGGGAGAGGAGGTGAGAATGAGGCACAGACAGATGCAAGCATTTTATACAAGCAATGACAGGGAAAGATGCCCACACCCCAGAAGAAGTCCTTGTGGTGACTAAATCGGTTGGGCTGAGGTATCGTTTCCTGTCATTGCGTTTGATGCAAACACACGAGTGTCACTGTGCCCTATAGCAATACAAGCTGATTTTATTTTGCTGGCATGTAAGTGCAATACTTTTAATAAAGCCCAATAGTTTTTACACTATTGTTTTTTTTTCTCTTTGTTGGATTATGCCACCTGATATCATGGTTTGGGACAAGAGGATTGTCGATTGACCGACTGTCTGACTTTATTCAACTGAATGTGGAGCCTCTTATCCCTATGCCTAAATCTAAAATTCTAGATATGGGCAAGGCTTTCATTAGGAGTCATGGGGCAGATAAGTCTTATCAAAATGGTTTTACTTCCAAAGATGCTGTATGATCTCTGGCATTCACCAGTGTATAGTGTAATAACTACGCTATTTTACAATGGTATCACCAGGTGTGTGTTTTTCCCCTGGATTTCTTTGTCAAAATATTCTATTATGTATTCAAAGGTAAATTATACAAGTGTACAATATAATCTGTTATCGATCAAATTAATGAAGCTCAGTTATATAAATGCAAAGAATATTATAGATTGCTATTATATATTATTAAATAAAAGTAATAAAGTTATAAGCAACTGTTTATCTGTATTTGAATGTAATATCTAAAATTTATACAATTATTAATTAAAAACTGTATATGATCATAGGTAGCATATGTGGGAGCTTCTTGCCCCTGGATTTCCAACAAGCACTAGATTCATGCTTCCGAATGAGGAACTGTTTGTCCCTGCATTTCATGCAGATTGCGACACCCAAGGTGTTGTCTATCTGATGTCTTGCTGATGTAACGCATTTTATGTTGGCAAGACAGCCAGACATTTTCGTTCTAGAATCAAGGACCATGATTATCATTTGGCAAATGGCAAAATGGTTACTGCCATTAGTAGACATCTTGACTTGTATCATAAATTTGATGTTTCTGTAGTTTCATTTATTGCACAAGCCATGGTCCCTAAAGACCCACAAGGTGGTGAATGGACAAGCAGATTCTCTGCAGGGAGACGATCTGGATCGAACGCCTGAATGGCACTCATGCCCCTGGTATTAATGAAGCCCAGTCATACAAACCATTTCTTTAATTGAATTAAGCTCTCTACTAAGTTTGTATTTATATACAACTTTCTGTTTGGCTTTACTGCAGTTTTCCAGTTATTCCATTCTTGTTTAAAAGACAACTTGCAGTGTCTCTCAATTTTATACTTTCCAATAGGGATGGGCCCGGTGTTCGATTTGAACCCGGTGTTCGATTCGAACCCATGTTCGAATTGAACATTGGGCGTTCGCCCGCTCGGCGAGCCCAGAATTATTTGGGCCGCTCGCATCAAATTCGTGTGATGCGAGCGGCCCGCAATGCACTGCGCCAGTCGCAGTGCATTGCTGGCTGATGATTGGCCAAGCATGCACTGTGACCCGCATGCTTGGCCAATCATAGGGCGAGGAGAGCAATAATTGTCCACAGGCAGGATGCCTGTGGCCAATTATAGCTCAGGGGGTTTAGTACATGCCCCACATTATAAAAGGCCGCCGCGCCAGTGGCCTCGTATATTGTGTTCCAGTGTCAGTGTTATGTGCTGCTGACATTATCTGCTGTGATTCTGGGGATTAGTGTGTGCGTGCTGTTAGTACAGCATTGCAGTATCACATCTGGGGGGTGTCTATAGTATGCCTGTGAAGGGACGCATGTTTCCTGTGCTTAGAACTGTCCCTGCACAAAGTGTAATTTTTGCAGGAAAAAAAGCTATTTAAAATCACTTGCGGCGTGGTGTAATGAATTGACAACTCCCATAACACAGAGAACAGTCATTCATTGAAAGTCATTGATAAAAAAAAAGTCATTGATAAAAAAATAAAAATAAAAGCGTGGGGGTCCCCCCAAATTCAATAACCAGGCCCTTCAGGTCTGCTATGGATATTAAGGGGAACCCCGGCCAAAAAAAAATTAAAAATGGCGTGGGGTCCCCCTCAAAATCCATACCAGACCCTTATCCGAGCACGCAACCTGGCAGGCCGCAGGAAAAGAGGGGGGGACGAGAGCGGCCCCCCCCCCTCCTGAACTGTACCAGGCCACATGCCCTCAACATTGGGAGGGTGCTTTGGGGTCCCCCCAAAGCAACTTGTCCCCATATTGATGAGGACAAGGGCCTCTTCCCCACAGCCCTGGCCATTGGTTGTGGGGGTCTGCGGGCGGGGGGCTTATCGGAATCTGGAAGCCCCCTTTAACAAGGGGACCCCCAGATCCCAGCCCCCCCCCCCCTGTGTGAAATGGTAAGGGGTACAAAAGTACCCCTACCATTTCACCAAAAAAGTGTCAAAAATGGTAAAAATGACAGGAGACGGTCTTTGACAATTCCTTTATTAAAATCTTCCTTCTTCCTTTCTTCATCCTTCGGTTTCTTCATCTTCTTCTTCCGGCATCTCCTTCCATCTTCTTCTTCCATCATCTTCTTCCTCCGATCCGCTTCTTCTTGCTCTGGTCTTCTCGTCCGGCATCTTCTTCCACGGCGTCGGTGTCTCTTCTGGGCCGCTCCGCGCAATGGGAGGCTCTGCGCAATGGGAGGCTCCCGCTGTGTGAGGCTTCGCTGCGTCTGACAGGTCTTTTATAACGGAGGGTGGGGCCACCTGGTAACCCCGCCGCCTCTGACGCATTCCCTATGGCTTTCCCCATGACAATCCCTGTGTTATAAAAGACCTGTCAGACGCAGCGAAGCCTCACACAGCGGGATACATGTCGATACATGTCCCCAGGGGCAGGACCCAGGTCCCCAAACACTTTTTATGACAATAACATGCATATTAGCCTTTAAAATTAGCACTTTTGATTTTGAACGTTCGTGACCATTGTAACTAATAGGGTTCTTAAATTTACATGGACTTTAGGTCCGTTCGCAGGTTCTGGTGCGAACCGAACCCGGGGGTGTTCGGCTCATCCCTACTTTCCAATTACTATACATTATTATTGCTGACTATGGCTGTTTCCATCTGACTCTATCCAGTGTCATTTAGCTAGCTGCCAGGTTCATTAATATTGGATACCTAAAATAGCTAATAGATTTGTTTTTTCAGCAGTATATATTCTTTTGTATATGTATAGTTGTATATTTTGTATTTGTAAGCTGCCCGCCATTCCCATTTAATGCCTCCCCCTATACATCTTATCGGCAGAGTTAGGACATGTTCCAGTACTATGTAGCTGCCGATCATCGCACCTGGCATCCCAGTGTGTTAACTGTGATGCATGGAGGATCAGCTGGAGGGTTTGTTCCCTCCTCCTGGTCTCTGCACGTCACTCTCAGTGCCCTTCCTCCCTTTACCGAGCATCCGCAGTGACTACTTGTGGCTGGTCCGAATTACATCACATCGGAGTCGCCGATTTGCTGACTATGGGCGGAGCGTGCATACAAAAGCATGCTATCTCAAGCGTCATACCTAGCTACTACACACCAATCTTGTTAGTCCTATGGAGGCTGCTGTATGTGAGGTGCTGTTTTAACCAAGGTAATTAGGCTCATATCCTAATACTGTTGGTTGATTACATCTTTGCTGTATTTTATTTTAGGCAAGCCTTATCCTTGTGTCTATCCTTGTGACAGGATTGCCATTTATCTTTTGCACCATTTTGGTGCAATTTGATAACTATCCAATTATATAGAGATATCAAATCTTCACACCACATGAGTGCATGCCACCACGTCCCCATCAGGTATGAACTCACCGGATCTATTTTCTTCAAATTCTCTTGTTTGGCAATTAAGCTGTGGACCCCAAAGGGTTAATATATCATCCACAGCGAACTTCACCTCAATAAGAATGGATCAAGTAGCTCATGTATGGGAAGAAAGGGGAGAGCTCCACTAGTGCAGTATGTCTCAAACACAGTTTATTTACAAATATCTTCAATCATTCCACTTATATGATTAAAAAAAACAGGCTTGTATCATAAAATGATATACACAACATATCTGCGGTTTAACACAGTGCCAGCTAGCAGCGTCTCACCAGACCGGGCCGTTTCTTTGATGCACATTTATTCTGATGACATCGGCACATGCAGATACAGTGAATATCTCCTGAAATATGCAAGTTTAAGAGATATTCACGGTAACCTACAGGTACACCTTATTATAGGCTTACATGTAGCAAAAAGCGGTGCAACAGGGTTTACAACCACTTTAAAGCAAAAAAAAAGGACTGTTAGATGGCTACAGGATGTTTGACTGCAGTAATGCTACCTATAGATTTCACTATTTGACTTACTGGGCACACACATGTTTGCACAAGCTAAATTAATTTAGCTTGTTTTTTCCCAGCCTATTATATTAAGCAAATAAATAGTAATGTAAAATGTAAAGACACACGCTACATGTAAAGGGTAATCACAATTTTGTTAAAAGATTGATCTAACATCTACTGTATAATTGCTACACAACACTACCCTACAATATTTTTGGGTGCATTCACTGGATAGTGTAGGGATTTGTTAAAATCCCTGTATTCCATTGGGGAGATTTCCTTTCATTTTGTGTCCTAAAGACAAAACAGGACATGAGCGGATATTATTCCAAAGTAAGGGAAATGTGAGAGAGTTGTCCCATTTGAAGATTGTTCCTTGCATTGCTGCTCATAGGTGTGCACAGCCTATTGCATTCGGGTGTGCACCCCAAAACTCTAATGCTTTTCTCTGCAGCCTCATTTGCACTGGTTAGTGAATGAATGGGAAGTGCTGTGTGCTGAGCGGGTTCCTGTTCATTCAGAAACTGAAGCATAGTAAACATAGTCATCTTGGGAAGGGTAATTATGACGTATTGATTTTACCTAATATTCATTTGTGTTCTCTTAAATATTGATTTATTGAGTATTATACAGTTGAATAATTATTCTCTCGAATCAGTAACCGCCTTGTAGATTTTTCTCTAAAGCTTCAATTTTTCAATTTTCATTGCATAGTTACCATTTTATTGACATAACAAACGTCTAATTTTATTTCACGTTGTTAACCACTTACTTACCTGCAGTAAGTTCTGTCGAATTGTCATTTTTACAAGGTTATTGATTCTACAGGGAAGTTTATCATTTTTGTGTCATTTAAAAAGTACTACACTCCCATTAGCGGGTGTTTCAATTGATATTCATAATGTTATGTAACACAATCAGTATTGTTAATTTTATGTAATGTTTGTTTTTGTCAATATATAAGTCCCGACTTAAGGGGCGATTTCAGAGACATCTGTGTGAGTTGCTGCCAATGGGAATTGCATCCCAAAGTCTGAAAGTAGTACAGAAACTACTTTTGGGAATCGGTGCAGCGCTGCACCATTTTGGACGGTAATTGCCACCGATTTGGCATGCATTTGACAGGGGGTTATTTATTAAAGGCAAATCCACTTTGCGCTACTGAGACTTTGAAGTGCAGTCACTGTAGATCTGAGGGGGGCATGCAAGGAAAATACAAAACAGCATTTTAGCTTGCACATGATTAGATGATAAAATCAGCAGAGCTTCCCTTCATTTCAGATCTTCCCCTCAGATCTACAGCGAGTGCACTTGTAGTACAGAGTGCATTTGTCTTTAGTAAATCAACCCCAACGAGTCCTTTCCACAGTGGATGTGCCTTTAGTGAGTAACCCCTAGACAGCAATAAAGCCTTGAAGAGAATATAACCTTTCAATATATTAGTAATGAAGTAATTATTACTGATGTGTCTCCACTTCCCTTCCCTTCTGTCCCAGTTAAAGGACATATACATGTATTTACATATATTTCTGACTAATGAGTAGTTTTTTTTGTATTGTTTTATATAGCTACAGCTATAGGAAGAGTGAAGCTGAGCCTGTACCAGTATAAGTGGCAAGCATTATGTCCATGTTTACACCTGTGTCATCACAACTCATGATGAACAATAAACTTCACATGTATATAGAGCTTGGTTGCTTGATCACTTCTGTGAGATTCAATATTGCAGCCCCAAGCAGCTGTTTGAAGCCAACTTGCTGTGCACTAAAAAGAGAACATTTCAGCCACAATGGAAAACACTGTTTAAGGTAAATTTGAAATGTATGCTATATGCAGGGCTGAAAATGTCAAATCCTGAGCTATTAGCCAGGCCTCAAAGGTTACTCGCCACCAGTGCCCCACTCAATCCCTACCCTGCCCTGTCCCTAATTCCACCCCTAGACATGCCCTCATAAATTATCTCATGAAATGACACTTAAATGTTTTATGCAAAAATAAGTTACAAAAATATTATAAATATTAAAAACAACTTTATCAGTGCAGCCTCACCTGTGCCCACCATTGCATATATAGTTACATAGTTAGTAAGGTTGAATAAAGACACCAGTCCATCCAGTTCAACCTGAGTGAGTGTGGGTGCGTGTCTACAATTATCCCTAACCCTGTACACACTCACATCAGTCCCTACCCTCAATCCAATATCCCCATTCAAATACTAGGGCCAATTTTGGACAGAGCCAATTAACCTACCAGCATGTCTTTGGAGTGTGGGAGGAAACCGGAGTACCTGGAGGAAACCTACGCAGGCACAGGGAGAACATGCAAACTCCAGGCAGGTAGTCGTTGGGGTTGGAATTCGAACCAGTGACCCTTTTACTGCTAGGTGAGAGTGCTACCCACTACACCACTGTGCCGCACCGTTTTGGACGGTAATTGCCACCGATTTGGCATGCATTTGACAGGGGGTTATTTATTAAAGGCAAATCCACTTTGCACTGCAAGTGCTTGGAAGTGCAGTCACTGTAGATCTGAGGGGGACATGCAAGGAAAATAAAAAACAGCAGCCACACTGTGCCCACCATTGCAGCCACACTGTACCCACCATTGCAGCCACACTGTGCCAACTATTGCAGCCTTACTGTGCCTGTTGCAGCCTTAATGTGCCCGTTGCAGCCTTACTGTGCACGTTGCGTTCTGTCTATCACTGGCACAGGTCAGGAGGAGGCGGGGCTGTGTCAAGCAGAGTGGAGACAATTATAATGTAAGCGCCGATAACAGCGTGCTATCCCGCCGGCTCTCCTCTTCCCCCTCCGGGGCGATTGCTGGGAAAACGGATCCCGATCAACCCCACCAACGGTGCTCTCCCCCCCCCCTCTCCCAGGCAGGCAGCCCAGCTCGTAAGCCCTCATTTTCCACTCGCAAAATGCGAGTAGGCGAGTGGAAAATTTGAGGGCTGCTATAATGTATTTACTTTTTATTTTTTAAGCAATGGGGATAGTGTTTATAAAGCATATTCTTTTATTTTATTGTTCATAGAGTGGGAATAAGAACCTCTGTCAGGTTTTTACAACTGTCTATGTCTTTGTTAGTGAAATAAACACTCTATATTTGGCCTGTGACCTATGTCACCGAGACTGAAAGTGAGGTACAATCCAAAAGTTTGAGTTGTTACAATAGCAGCAACATAGGGGTGCACAGGGGGTGTGCCAGGTGTGCCTGGGCACACCCTAATCACTATGTGCAGTGTTGATTCCCCCTCCTGGCCAGGCTTCCCCCATGTTACTCAGGATGGGGAGTGAGGGAAGGGGCTAGTAAATATATATATATATATATATATATATATATCTTTTACCGACCCTTTCCTTTTCTAAATGAAAACATTGAACACACTCACTCACTGTGTTCATTCATAACTGAAGCATAGTAAACTATGTTCCCTAAATATTATATACATTTGCAAAAAAAGTATGTGAACCTTTTGGAATGATATGGATTTCTGTACAAATTGGAATTGAGATCTGATCTTCATCTAAGTCACAACAATAGACAATCACAGTCTGCTTAAACTAATAACACACAAAGAATTAAATGTTACCATGTATTTATTGAACACACCATGTAAACATTCACAGTGCAGGTATAAAATGTATGTGAACCCTTGGATTTAATAACTGGTTAAACCTCCTTTGGCAGCAATAACTTCAACCAAACATTTCCTGTAGTTGCAGATCAGATGTGCACAACGGTCAGGAGAAATTCTTGACCATTCCTCTTTACAGAACTGTTTCAGTTCAGCAATATTCTTGGGATGTCTGGTATGAATTGCCTTCTTGAGGTCATGCCACAGAATCTCAATCGGGTTGAGGTCAGGACTCTGACTGGGCCACTTCAGAAGGCATATGTTCTTCTGTTTAAGCCATTCTGTTGATTGATTTACTTCTATGCTGTGGGTCGTTGTCCTGTTGCATAACCCATCTTCTGTTGAGCTTCAGCTGGTGGACAGATGGCCGTATGTTCTCCTGCAAAATGTCTTGATAAACTTGGGAATTCATTTTTCCTTCGATGATAGCAATCCATCCAGGCCCTGACGCAGAAAAGCAGCCCCAAACCATGATGCCCCCACCACCATACTTCACAGTTGGGATGAGGTTTTGATGTTAGTGTACTGTACAGAGCACACAGTACAATATTTCATTTAAAAAATGGAAATGCGTTACTGACAGTTACAGTCAGCAACATGCTGTGTGGGTGAATGTGTGCCATCCTTGCCATTGCTGCCACCCTAGCCCATCGTCTGTTAACTATGCATTACTTTACATTTAACCATTGTAACCTATTTTCACAATCAACCAGTGTAGCTAGGTCAGCTTCTAAGTTACAAACATCTTCCTTGGATTGTATTACACTATACAGTTTGATGGCATTTCCGAACACAATAGCAGTACTTTTAATATTAAATTCTGTAATTTATAAACAACTGAAAGTGTAATGGACATAGAACTTAACCTTGGGTCCACCACTTATACTTTTAGAACATTCATAATGTGAATTATTAAACACAGGTCTCTAGATGCAGTCTTAAAGTCAAAGGGCTGTGATAAATATTCTCTAAAAGATCTTTAACAATAACCACTTCTCATGCTACATATCTCACTTAGCTTCTTTTTTTTCTTCCAGGAAAAATAAAAATCTGGAGAAATCACAGCTGCCGAAATGTGATGGTTGCATGCTTCTGCATTCTTTATAAAGCAAATTCTTAATATTCTATTATTGGACAAGTTTAACTGTTGCTAATGTAATACTAGCTACTTAAACACATTTGCCTTGTGATATGCAAGTAGCCACCCTTCAGGCAGTTGTAATATTCAATCTAAAGAGACACAGCAACTTCATACAGGTTTTTTCTTTCTAGGCTGTGGCTTAATGCCATTTGAGTTTCAGAAACACAGAACCTGCATCGGGGTCCTATATTTTTGCAGGTACACTTTAACCTACCAGCAAGAAACAGCATTGAACATTTAACCTTTATCCAAAGACTTAAATCTATGTTAAACCCAAATCAAAACTGTAATATATTGCAGCTTACTAATCATTAGTTGTGGTGGCTGCATTCATTTTTTTTTTTTTTTAAGGCTTTTACCCTCTGTTTTGACCTGGTGCTCTAGCCAGTAACACATCTCTTGTATTAGAGTACCCCCGCTCTGGATGAAGGAGCACAGGGCACTTTTGGACAGCAGCATTGTCAGTCTTAAGGCTGGGTTTACACATATGCAGCTGTGGTTTCAGTGTGGCAGTCCGGTGTGTTTCTGTTCACCGGTTCAGGTGCAATTCAGGTGCAAATTTATACCTAAAAAAAATCACACCTGAACCAGACCCAAAAACACACAGGATCCTTTTTAAAACCACACGGTGGCTGCCCCACACATGTGTGAACTGGTTACATTGAAACTGGTCAGATTTACATGTTATGCCAATTAAATGCGGTTAAAAATGCATCCAATTTGTATATATGTGAACCCAGCCTTAGGAAGTGTTAGATGTACTAGAAGATTTAGATACACTAAACAAATTGAAGCCAAACTCCAGCTCACACTTTATAAGCAGTTACAGCAAACTTTTTTCTTTCCTTTTGGGATAAAAGTTTTACATAAATAAAACTGATCATCGTGAGCACCCTTGTCAGTGTTGAATGGTTTGTCTCATTCCTGTAACTGATACATCTGCCAGAGTGCTTGTTCTTTTGAAAAAACATATTTGCCAGATCACCAGGTGAAAAAATAAAGCCTAAACAAGAAAACAAATGCAGCCACCACATCTAAGAATTAGTAAGCTGCAACGTAATAAATGTTTGCTCTTGAGTTAATATTATTATTATTGTACAATATAAAAGGGAGACAATACAGTTACAATGCAATAATATACAAGAGGGCCCTGCTCATAAGAGCTTCCAATCTAATAGGGTGGGGCAAGTGGTACAAAAGATTGTAACTGTGGTGGATGAGCTGATGGAAGTGATAAAACATTAGTTGGAGGAATGATAGTCATCCCTGAAGAGATGAGTTTTCAGGGATCCCCTAAAGGCAGCCAGACAAGGAGAGAGCTGGAGATATTGAGGAAGAGAATTCCAGAGGATGGGAGAGGCTCTGGAGAAGTCCTGGAGATGAGCATGGGAGGAGGAGACTAGGGAGCTTGAGAGCAGGAGGTCTTGAGAGTTGTGGAGAGGACGATTTGGGTGATATTCAAAGACAAGATTGGTGATGTAGCTTGGGGCAGAGTTGTGAATGGCTTTGTATATTGTTAATATTTTGAATTTCATTCGCTGGGCAATCTGAAGCCAGTGTAGGGATTGGCGGAGAGGGGTGGCAGACACTGAGCGATTGGGAAGGTTGGTCTGGCAGCAGCATTCATGATAGGCTGAAGAGGGGATAACCTATGGAGAAGTAGGCCTATGAAAATGGAATTGCAATAGTCAAGACGAGTAGCTTGGTGGTTTCATTATTTAAAAAAGGGCACAATTTAGAGATGTTACGGAGGTGAAGTCTACAAACTTTTGACAATGATTGGGTTTGGGGTTGAAATGATAGGTCAGAGTCTAGGATTACACCTAGTACCCTGGCATTATGAAAGGTATTGATGGTTGCATTATTGACCTTGATGAAAAAGTTATGGAGGGGAGCACGGGTGGGGATATTATCACCCCAGTTTTAGAGAGATTTAGTATAATATTATTTTAAACATAACGAGATAAGAGATATCAACCAATAAAACATATGAAAATTTAAGAACAACAATATAATGCTTACCTTACTTGTCCTTATATGTGACTGCTGCGTTCATTTTTATTTTATGTTCTTTTGTTTTATTTTTACCTGAGGATTCCGCCATCAACACACTTCCTGCCCTTGGGCGGCCATGCTCACTTACATCACTGTATCTGTAGAGGAGTAGTTGTCACACTAAAGGCCCATACACACGATCTGACTTTTTGACAAGAAACATGCAAATTAGCTGTTTTGGACCAACATCCGACCGTGTGTACTCTCCATCGGACAAACTTTTTCCATTTTCATCTGACTTTTGTTGGCTGTGCGAACGGACAAACAAAAGTCTGATGGAGCAAAGTCCGACCGTGTGTATACAAAACCACCGGACTTTAGTCCAAAGTACAAACACGCATGCTCGGGAGCAAGGACCAGCACAAAGAGGTCGGTCTTCTAAACCTAGCGTTCGTAATGTAGAAAGCACATTTGTGACGTGTCAAATTCAGAATTTTCTAAATGCAATGCACATTCTCTTAATTTTTAATGGCTTAATAATAAATATGATTTGCTGGTGATACTGACATACTAACAAACATATTTTACATAGGATTTGTGTTCTAATGATATTTTTTTGGCAATTTTGTTTATTGTACATTCACAACATAAATACATTTCTTAAATTATTATAGACATGTTTTCTGTCATCACAATTCTAAATTTAAAATTATAAACCAAAAGAGCAAATGATACACCGAAAACCAAAAATATAGCCTATTAAATCATACTTAAAACAAAAAATACAACATGCTAAATTAGTAGCCCCTAAACTCCCCAGACCACTGGCCTTGTTGTGCATCCTGGGGCTGATTTTGCCACTGACCACCATGCTGCTGGGGTGGGTAGGCTTGCTGAGGTGGGTAGGCTTGTTGTGGAGGAGGTAAAGGTGTGTGGTCCAAATTACACACATGTGATTTGGTGGTTAGCTCACGTTTCCTAGCCTTGCTGAGGAGCTGGATGATGATACCATCACATAGCTCCCTTTGATCTGGGTGAATTTCATGGAGCTTATTAGCTGTAAAACAGCCAAATCCTTCAGCACTATCGTGTGCTGTGGTGATCACAGAAGTAGCCCTAGTTAGGAAGTCAGCTGTGGCCTCATCCAGGTGGTGGCTCTTTCTGGCCCTTTTGTTGGGAGGGCGCAGGGGAGGAATTCTGCACTCTGTCTTTCTCTTGGCTCAAAAGTTCCTGTGTGTGAAAAAACAACATAATTTAAATTTTTGGTCATCAAACACAAACACCTTTCAGCTCATGACTTTTTTAATTTGGAATGTGTCCAATTAGTAAAGACTATCAATATGACTCCAGCATTTCTCATTCTTGTCCAAATACTTTTTGGCCACTACTTGTCTATTGATATGGAACTCGCTTTTTTAAGACAACTAATTATTAGGCATACTAGCATCTAATTAACAACATATATATATTTTTTAGCCAAGCTTTTAAACAATGCTATACCTGGGTCAAGCTGAGCTCCTCCTCCTCTTTATCCTTCTCTTCATCCTGTAGAGTAGAGAGCGATCTGCGTGGTACCGCTTGATCCTTTAAAAAATGGAGGGTGTTAAAATACCAGAGCTTGGGAACATAGACCTCTTCAGCTGCTGCTCCAATTTTTTTGGATTCCTCTATCTTCTTTTGTTCCCTGTTGTACACGCTTCTGAGGCCACCAATTTTTGTCTTGATCATAGTGTATGTTGCTCTGGGGTACTCAGTTTTTGCCAATTCCACCAGTTGCTCAATTGCTGCTATCCTCTTGGTTTTATTGCAATAGTCTTTATGTTTGGCTTGCCACAGACAAGTGAGCTCCCTGTATTATATAAACTGTGCAATGAATTTGTGTGAATTTAAACTTGACTTCATAATTTTGATGTCTAAAAAACAAACCATAATGGGTGGCGTATAGTTCATAAGCTGCTCACAATATGGGCCTTTATTTGGCCCTTTTTGAAGAGCGAGGGCCATCAAAGCGACTTGGTAACCGGTCACGGGCCAAAATAAGTGTAATGGGCGGATGACAGATCTGTATCTACGCTGCATATGCAGAACGGATATGGACACAGCCCATGCTACTCTATGGGCCCTCCAATTCAATCTGACAGAAGGGGACGGTTCCCCTTCTGTTTTTTTTTTTAGCGTATCGGATTGAAGGTAAGCAGGAGTAAAGGGACAAAGAGGTGAATGGAGGGTCCGATTGGGTCCTAAGGCTGCTTTCACACTGCTGCGCCACGTGCACCTGTGGCTTTCCTGCAGGTTAGCTGCACTTTGCCATAGACTTCTATTATATCCTGATGGTATAGTGCAGCAAAGCCACATGTTATAACATAATTCTATGGCTCAGTGCAGGTAACCCGCAGGTGCAGGATTAGTTTAACAGCAGCCTAGTAACCACTGAAGAACAGATATGCCCATATATACACTGATTTCAGTAACAAACACACCTTTAATAACAGTCTTCCATTCAGTTTACCCCGACTGTTGCTGTCCCAGGCAGAGTGCATTTGGTATCGATTGTGACAGGAGCTGGCGCTATATAGGAAGCATCAGCTTATGCGGCTCTGCAGCTTCTTGCTTTCTCTATCGCCGGCTTCATTCAAACCGCTGATGCTCTGGGATGGTGGGTCGGCAACCTGCGATCTGGGCTGGTCAAACCACCATCCCAGAGCAGGAGGTCGTGGGCCACATCAGAGGGCTCTGCGGGCCACATGTGGCCCCCCGGGCCACTGGTTGGGCACCCCTGATTTAAGCAGCAGGGATGGGCTGTATGTTCGATTAGAACATGAGTGTGACTTGAACATTGGCTGTTTGCCCAATAGCAAACCGTTTAGGTTGTTTGTGCCAAATTCTAAATCTGCAGGATACCCTATAAAAGCCTATGTGAGAATTCCAAAGTCTCAATTTTAATCAACAATATGCAAGCTATTGTCATAAAAATTTTCTTTGGAACCAGGGGACATGTATCAATGCAAAAGATCGTTTTAAAAAAGGCAATTTTTTTGGGACCATGGACTTTAATATTTAAAATTAAAACAAGAAAAGTGAAATATTCCTTTACAATTCGTACCTGGGTGTGTGTGTGTGTGTGGGGGGGGGGGGGGGTGGTTGGGTATGGATGTCTATAGTATGCCTGTAAAGTTGCGCATGTTTCCAATGTTTAACAACAGTTCGAGAGCAAAATTAAATTTCCAAAGTAAAAGACAGTCATTTAACAGTACCAGCGGTAGCGCCAAATTTTAGAAACGTACCTTCCTTTCGTGTCTACTTTTGGCTTGCGTCGGCTTGCGTTCGTCTCCCGCCTGAACTGTACATTGCATCACATGTTCGTGCTTTATACATGGCGTATGCGTCAAACCTATGCTCTCCAAACGTCATGACGTTGGGCCTTGACCATATTACAGATTCTGCAATGCATCGTTATTATTATTTAACGTTCGTGTCCCATTGACTTTAACTCTTTTCTTTATTCATGTCCGGACTATTGTAATTATTATATATATATATATATATATATATATATATATATATATATATATATATATATATATATTTATCTATAAATTTGATTATTTTTACATACATGTATTTAGCAAAAGAGAAGTTCAGTGCTCATAACTTTCTATCGTGTATGGGGTGGAGTCCATCGTATATTCCGATTGGACCTATATACAGACCGTGTGTTAAGCTTGACATACACTATGCATGCGTGAAACTCCGCCTGAAGCTGCATGGCGTAGGACGCACATAGTGAGAGCTCCGGCTGCATGAGATCCTAAAACATCCATCCTTGGGACTAAACTCGCCTCCTGCACCAGCATCAGACACCGGACCTGACGGGTGAACCCCCTGTGCCCATGTCGCCACCCAAGAAGTCTCAAGGGGCGATCGCCAAGCTGAGCAAATATCGCGCCGACGAGCCAGGCCCTGTGGAGGAAGATGGCGCCGCTCCCGGCTCTGGGGAAGAAGTCCCGCCAACGGGAGATACCGCTCGTATCCTGGAAGCAGTCTCCCTCTGTCAAACCACCCTCACCTCTAGAATTGAAGAGGTAAAGGTCGACATCTCCTTGATCCGTCAGGATTTACAAAAGCTGCGGGAGAGGGTAGGCGAGACAGAGCGGAGGATCGGGCAAGTGGAGGACGATATCCCCCCCCCTACAGAACACCACTGAAAGGCTCCAGCACCAACTGAACATGGTCCTAAGCAAGCAGGACGATATGGAGAACCGCCTGCGCCGCTGTAACTTGCGGTTCGTCGGCCTGCCAGAAAGGTCGGAGGGCTCGGATCCCCCCACATTTCTTGAACGCCTGCTTGTTACCAACTTCGGCAGAGAGGCCTTCTTATCCACGTTTGTGGTGGAGCGCGCGCATCGCCTTGCTTCCAGACCCCCACCCCCAGGCGCCCCACCGCGCACCTTCATAGCAAAAATGCTGAACTTCCGTGATCGTGACACGGTTCTGCGCCTCACCCGCGAGAAGGGCAATATTCCGTTCGGTGACACACACATTGCAGTCTTCCCCGACTTCTCTGCCGAGGTGCAAAAGAAGCGGGCACAATTTACGGAGGTTAAGCGCCAACTCCGCAACCGCCACCTTGCCTACGCGATGCTTTTTCCAGCGCGGCTTCGGATCATTCGGGACGGCAAGGCTCATTTCTTTGAGGACCCCTCCGCCGTTGTCACATGGTTGGAGAGACACGAGGACGCTGCCTAGACACACCACCGCCTGAGACGAGCTACACCGCCTGAGACGAGCTTCGTGTCCTGAATTTCTGCACCCTGAACTGTGAGTAGGCCTCGACCTCTCTCCCCCCCCTGGATCCATTGCATACCCCTCCTCACCATCCCATGCACCGAACTCTTGGCATCCCCATTCACCCGCCCTCACCCTGAGACTGAGTAACGCATAGGTGTCTATGCTGCCATCACCCGTTGCAAACTGTCCCCCATCGCTCTCTGTCCTATCTAATGGACTTCAGCGGCCGACCCTGTACTCACTTTGTCTCTACACTGCTCCCAGATGCTAGATTTACTAGCACCGCTATGCAAGTCAGCTAACTTTTTTTCGCCCCCATGTTATGCCGAGACTGCACCTGGATGTACACCCCCGACCCGATTGGGGCACTATACTGCCTACGACACCTGGCACGTGTGCATCTGGTTTGTGCTGCAAGCTTTGTTTCCCTGGCCAGCTTCAGCTCCCACGGCCGTGGAGAGCTGTACCTGTTTCCCCCAGCCGCACTGGTCCAGAGTAGGCAATGTTGGTATAGGCCTAACGGCCAGCCCTGGTTACTGCTATCCCCTGTTAGCTAATATGTTTACCGCAATATTATTTCCACCTGCTTGTCTGATAAATGTTGACACGACGTACTCTCATTACAATGTACTGCCTTTACTGTATAGCTGTGCATGTCCCGGCGGGGCTCGCGGCCAATGTTTTTGGCGGGGCCCCGCCGTGAGATGCTCAATGGAATGTGATTTCTGCTATATGCAGATGTGCTCGCTGATTATGTTATGTTATGTTGTAAATCTGTGCCTTCCCCTGCTGGTCGGACTGCGCCACACACTACCGCAAATGCTGCAATGGCCAATTTTAAGGTAGTCACATGGAACGTGAGGGGGGTCAGAGCCAGACCTAAGCGCCTGGCTGTCCTCTCTCACTTGAAGCGTATGAAGGCAGATATATCTGTGCTGGTGGAGACCCACATGACGGGTCAGCTGCAAATGTCCCTTAAAAAACCCTGGGTGGGTTGGCTTTACCAAGCACCCCATACCAACAATTCTAGAGGAATCGCCATTCTTGTGGCTAAATCAGTCCAATTCCAATTACACTCTATGCAGTCGGACCGACAGGGCAGGTTCCTCTTTCTCCACGCAACCATAGGGGGCCTTGAGCTCCTTCTCCTGGCTTTCTACATCCCCCCACCCTTTCAGTTCACAGCCCTAAAAGAGGGCATAGATTTCATGACAAAGCACCCCACGGTGCCTGCCATGTGGGTTGGGGACTTCAACGCTGTAATAGACCCCTCCCTAGACAGACTAAACCACCCTACTGCACTGACGTCACACCCCTCGCCCACCAGATTTGGCAAATTCCTGTCGGAGTTTGCCATGTCAGATACGTGGAGGCTTAAACACCCCACCACGAAGGCATACTCCTGCTTCACCCCCTCCCAGACCGCAATGTCCCGCATAGACATGATCTTAGTTTCCCCCACGCTCACCCCATGTTTACAAGAAGCCGGATTTGGCAATAGGATCCTTTCGGATCACTCACCGTACTGGGCTACTTTTCGATTGCCCTCCACCCCCCCGACTCATATATGGAGACTGAATTCGTTTTGGCTTACGGTCCTTAACGATTTGGAGGGCATCCAGCGAGAATGGATTCACTATTTCCGATCCAATGTGGGGTCCGCCCCTATAGGCACGGTCTGGGAGGCTTTCAAGGCACACGCCCGCATGCACCTGTCGACCCACATCAATAGACACAAAGCCACCTCAAAGCTTATTCTACAACAAGCTGAAGAGGCACTAGACTCACTTGAGCAGGTGTTCCTTGCGAACCCCACAGCCTCAAACTCGGCTGCACTGCGCCTCCAATCCAGGCTCACAGACCACCTGCATTACGAGAAAGCCAAGAAGGGGATCTTTTTCATCAAACAGAGGGTGTATGAGAACGGCGAGAGGGCGGGAAAAATCCTAGCGTACATGGCCCACCTGGACCACAGCCCCCCAGTGGTAGTCCAATTACAAACAGGCGCAGGTGACATCCTTACGGACCCTCAAGAGGTGGCCCAGGAGTTCAGACGGTTTTATGCCCATCTGTACACCTCCAGAACTGATCGCCCAATGAGTGACCTACACACCCTTTTACAAACAGTGGATTTCCCCACCCTCACAGCCTCCCAGGTAGACAGCCTAGAAGCCCCTATCACGGAGGACTGTATTGCGGAGGCTCTGGCGAGTCTCCCAACATCCAAGGCCCCAGGCTCCGACGGCCTCCCATTAGAATTTTACACCCAATTTGCAGATACCCTCCTACCCAAGCTCCACTCCCTATACTCCCATATATATGACACCGGCACCCTCCCACGATCTATGAGCGAAGCCCTGATTGTTCTTATTCCCAAGCCCGACAAAGACCCTCTATACCCAGAGTCATACCGCCCCATCTCCCTCCTCCAATTAGACGTCAAAATACTTGCCAAAGTGCTAGCCCTAAGACTAAACAAGGTGATCACCAGCCTTATACACGCCGACCAAACAGGTTTTATGCCCAACAAAAACACGGCTTTCAATTTGAGGAGATTGTTCATGAACCTACAGGCCCCACATGACAACACTGGTGCACGAGTGGTCGTTAGCCTGGACGCTGCTAAGGCGTTTGACTCAGTGGAATGGAGCTACCTGTGGGAGTGCCTCCGCCGCTTCGGCTTTGGCCCCTGCTTCATCAGGTGGCTCCAACTTCTATACCAGGCTCCCACCGCTCGTGTCCGAGTTAACGGACATATCTCCAGCCCCTTCCCGCTATCCCAAGGTACACGCCAGGGCTGCCCTATCTCCCCTCTACTCTATGCACTGGCAGTAGAACCCCTGGCTATTGCCATTAGAACACACCCTGATATCAAGGGCCTGCGTATGGGCCGAGTGACCGAGGTGCTCAGCCTTTACGCAGACGACATGCTGCTGTACTTGGAGGACGCCGGTCCTTCTTTGTCTGCGGCTCTCCGCCTTATTCAGAATTTCGGTGCCTTCTCGGGACTACAGATAAATTGGGGCAAGTCTCAGATTCTTCCCATTGACATCTCTGCCCCCACAGCCACTCAGGCAGCCCTGCCCCTCCAATGCACAAGTCAATTCAAATATCTGGGTGTACAATGCTCCCGCTCTCTCGCCGACTACATACCCCTGAACATAGAACCGCTTTATGACCTCCTAAAGCGCAAAACACAAGTCTGGTCCAGACTCCCTCTTGGAGTCATGGGTCGTCTCAACCTGGTGAAAATGATCCTCCTCCCCAAGCTGCTCTACCTCTTCTGGCATGCCCCACTCTATATCCCGGCCCGCATGTTTAGAGATATGGAGTCTATCCTTAACACCTTTGTTTGGGGCTCCTCTAGACACAAGCTGGCATGGCAGACCCTCAAATGCCCAACCCACCTAGGGGGCACAGCCCTACCCGACCTAGCATTATATTACCTTGCTTCCCAGCTGTCCCACCTATACCACCTAAACGGCCATGATAGACTTCGATATTCCATGCTTGTCTGCCTGGCGGCCGCAGATGTAATAGCTCACCCATTTCAGGTTATTTTTTGCAGACACAAGGGCCTCCTGAGACTAAGTGACAAAAAACACATGCTCTCAAACTACAACAGGGTTTGGCACACAGCACTAGCTCAGGTTGGAACTCCCCCTTTGCATGCCCACACACCTCTCTGGGATAACCCCCAACTCCCGGAATTATTGCACATCCCGGACTACAAGATATGGATATTTAAAGGGGTCATATACCTATCCCAGCTCTTCACCGGGCGCACCATCAAACCATTTCAAGCTCTGAAGGAGGAATTTGACCTTCCTAATCATGCTTTCTTCCGATACCTTCAGGTCCGGCATGCGATTCAGACCCAATGTGGACATCCCACCCCGGCAATGGAGCCCCTTGCTCTAGCAGAAACGGTATTAGGCACTGACTCCAGAAAACTAATATCCACTCTTTACACACACCTAATTACACCTAAAGCCACTACGCACGCTTACCGCCTCAAAACAAAATGGGAGGCCGACCTTGGGGACATCTCAGACGAACAATGGGGGGAAATCCTGGAAACACCTAAAAAAGTGTCCCCCAAGCTCTCAGATAGGCTCACACACCTATACATCCTACATAGATCATACATTACTCCTGCCAGAATGTCCAAGTACAGACCCGACACCGACCCGACTTGCCCCAGATGTGGGGACACCGAAAGCACCTTTTTCCATCTTATCTGGTCCTGCCCAAGTATCCAGCAGTTTTGGACACAGATTGTCAAATTTCTACATGACCAAATGGGATCCCCTCTCACAGTATGCCCCCGCCAATGCATTCTAGGTCTTCTCCCCCTACCTGAGGAAGAGAAGTATCTTACAACTTTCCTGCAAGAAACCCTCTTCACTGCAAGAATGCAGATAGCCCAAACCTGGCTCAGAACCAGCCCCCCCACTCTCCAGCAATGGAAAAGAGCTGTCAATATCACCCTCCCATATAAAAAAGTTCTGTACTCCCACCGTGGATGCCCCAACAAGTTTCAAAAAATTTGGGACACATGGATAGAAAACTCCTCTACATGTGCAGACTAAGCCCACCACCTCCTCCTCGCGAGGATAATGGTACGGAACCCCCCTATTTCCCGGAAGTCATACCTCCAGGGATCCTCTACCCCACTGTATTTCCCATAATATATATTTACGCGCTCTGGCCTCCCCTCACTAATCCATGTTCGCAGCTGATACGATATGCATGACATTGGCAGTACTTTAATGCATCAGACAAAACGTGTACATGTTGTTCATACCTGTTGGTGCTTGTTGCACCTGTTATTTGTTGTAAAAAACGCTGTATTTTCATACTCAATAAACTTTATTTTGATTCAAAAAAAAACTGGACATGTGCACTGAAAAAAATGAGTTCATTTTCGTTTCCGTTTCATTTGTTTTTTTTTGTTTTTTTTGCTTTTTTCGGAAATTCAGAAATGAGGACATTTGAACATTTCAGGGAATTTTCGCATTTCAATTTTTCAGATTTCCGAATTACCAAAATTCTAAATTTTCGATTTTTTGGATTTTTCGAAAATCCGAAATTCGGAAATCCGAAAATTCGAAATTCGGAAATTTTGAATTAACAAATTTTTCAAAATTCGTTAAAGAACAAATTTGGAACTAAACTAATTGCATATGTCTAGTTCTGACTGTTTTGGTCATGATAATTTGTCATATTGAGCGAAGTTTAAAACATTATTGTTTAGCTGTCTTTGACATTTGAATTAATTGCTAAATATATTCAGTGGAATGTAAGGAGAGGACATTCAACAGCTGTTTCCACATCTGGACTCAGGAGCACTAGTGTGCGACATCAGAGAAACTTGGGCAAGAAAGGTTAAGTATTTCAGTTTGGTTAAAAGGGAAATTTAATCATGTCTTCAACTTGGATCTCTTCATAAACAGACAATTGTACACCACCTCAAAGCAATGTTTCATATCTGTGCACTAAGTATACCTTTTGTTTCATTCTCATAGGGGAGCAAAGACTCAGACAACAAGATCCCAAGGACCCCAACCTCACCGGCACCACCAACCTCACCGGGACCACCAACCTCGCCGGGACACCCAACCTTAGCCCCAGCAATCCTGAGGATGTGGAGGAAAGAGAGGTGGAGGAAGTGACAGAGATGTACACTCCAACAGGTGAGTGTCTGACCCCCCTGCTTCACGTAATCTATGTCTGCCCGCATAGTTCTCAATACATGTTTTTTAACCCTTTTTTAAGTGATGTGCTGGTTGTGGAACAAGAACCTGAACTGTTCACTCAAGACAGTGCACAGAGACTCAACGGGCAAAAAATGGCATGGAATGTGGAGAATGATGCCATGCGCAATCGCCTTAACATCATGCAGCAGGAAATGAAGGACATGATAGATATTTTGGCGAGAATTTGAAAATAAAAAAAAATAATTTTCTTAATTTCCTGCTGCATGATGATGTCCACATTGCAGTTTTATTGTTTTTTAAAGAAAATGTTTATATTATTATTATAGTTCATAGTTAGTTCATATTCTGGTTTTAAACATTTAACATTAAAAAAAAACAGAAAAAAATGATATATATATATATATATATATATATATATATATATATATATATATAGTATTTTGATGTTTTAAAACGTTTTGTAACAAAACAAACCAAAAAAAAAAAATGTATATTTTGCTGAGCAAAAAAAAAAAACATTTTGATGTGAAATAGTAAATAGTATTTTATGAATAAGTAAAATAATTACAAATTATCAAGAACATTTTGCTGCCAAGGCACTGCCCCTCGACCGACAAAGTAGTCCATATATTGTTCACGGACCAGACGGCCATTCTGGAATCCCAAACCAGCATGTGCACTTTGTGCTGGCATCACATCCTCTTCAGCTGGTCGGGAAAAAGCCTCATCAGTTTGCTCTAAGGCAATGTAGCTGGAAGCATCCCTTCTTAAAAAATGATGGAGGATGCAGCAGCATAACACCACATGATTCATTTTATATTCTGCCAAGTTTATGGCAGTTAAAAAGAGACAAAATCTAATGGAAAAAATGCCAAAGGCATTTTCAACTACCCTTCGGGCACGAGAGCGGCGATAATTGAAAATCCTTTGTTCTGGGGTTAGGTTCCTCATTGGAAAGGGTTTGAGAATATGTTCCCCCAAAGAAAAGGCATCATCTGCCACAAACACAAAATTTTGTCCCTCAATATTGTCCTGAGCAGGTGGCAAATGTAAGGTCCCTTTCTGCAGCCGGTCATAAAATTCTGTATGCATCAGCACACCTCCATCAAAGTGGTGGCCATTCATCCCAACATCAATGTACAAAAAATCATATTTGGCTGACACCACAGCAAGCAGAACTATGCTGCAAAACCCTTTGTAATTGAAATAATATGATCCAGAGTTTGGCGGTGGGACTATCCTCACATGCTTGCCATCAATGGCACCTCCACAGTTGGGGAAATTCCATAAACTGGCAAACTGGGCCGCCACATCCTGCCATTGCTGGGTGTTTAAAGGAAACTGTGGAGTCAAACAAATAAAAATAAAAAATACCTGAGTACATAAAATTGAAACCATATTTGACACAAACATTGTGGGGCAAAATAATATTCTAACATTTAAATGTGTATTTAAAAAAAAATAATGAAATGTTACAATTATATGGTCCCTCACCCCCTCTGGTGGCACATTATAAAAATCTTAAGAGGGGGGAGTTGAATGGGTAGATGTTTGGGACAAGTAAACCTCAACACTTCCATCAGAACTAAATGGATTAAAATGTAAGTTTAATTTGGCCAACCCATCCATCTTTACAAGATTATCAGGCCAGTGGACAGGTAAGAAGTGACCTAAAACAAAAATATGAATGCACATTGTCAAAATCTAGACACATTTTGACATACATCGTACAAAATAATAAAAATGATAATTAATTATCAGTATTCGTTAAGATGAAGTTAAAAAGCCAGGAAGTTGGCACAGCACAGGGATGTTGGGAGCCATTCATAATGATAAATGAATCATAACGAAAGTATAATTTGTACATTTTGAAGGTAATCAGGCAGGCCTTTGCACTACATTCTTTTAAGAATTTAGGCAACAATCTTAACTCAAAAAATAAGGTACACAGTGTATGTGTTTAGCTAAATCTGCATATAGAGTAGTTGTATTGGTTGACTCTGCATTTTTTACTATTTTATTCTCTTTTTTTTCAAAATAAGTGTTTGAAACACAAAAAAGGGACTCTTGCACTCTGCATGAACTTAAGGGCAGGAATAAGATTGGGACACATTTTAGGCGGTGTTTAGGGTAATGAAGGAAGCATAATAAATACAGTGTTAAGTACTAGGCTAGGTGTGTATGGGCCCAGGGTAGCATGCTGGGGAGGTTAGTGAAGGAAATTATGCATGTAGGCCACGAAAAAGGTTACAGCATGCATGAGGGAAAAAGAGGACATTCATTCACAGCATATTACAAAAATGTGAAGGATGGAATCCAAAAAATAAAAAATGCATTAGAAAACAAGGTGATATTAAAGCAAAAAAACTAAAGCCCCATACACACGGTCGGACTTTTTCATGGATTCTGTCTGATCGGACAATGTTGTTGAAAAATCAGACCGTGTGTATGCACCATCGGACAGTGTACGTCGGTTTGTCCGACGGACAAAGTCTTATCTCCTGCTGGAAAGATTTGCCGTCAACATGGTCCGATCACACCAAATCCGATCGTGTGTACGGTTGTCCGACTGGACAAAGTGCTACGCATGCTCAGATCACATTACAAGACCAAAGCTATTGGCTACTAGCCTCTACGTAGTCCCGTCGTAGGCAACAAACGTCACCACGTTCAGAATGATCGGATTTTCCGACAACTTTGTCCGACCGTGTGTACGCAAAACCAACATCGGACAAAGTATGACGGACATGGTCCGACGGACCTGGTCCGCGGATTGTCCGACCGTGTGTATGGGGCTTTACACGAATATAGTCCTTCTGCAGGACTTGGATGATGGCACTACATGTCTCAGGAATAATGACTCCCAGAGCCTGGGGAGAGATACCAGTGGTAAATTTGATGCCCTGGAGACTCCTCCCTGTAGCCAAATAATGCAAGGTGGCTATGAGCCTTTGCTCTGCTGGAATAGCAACCCTCATGCAGGTGTCCTGCTTCATGATATAGGGGGACAGCAAGGACAATAGTTGGTGAAAGCAGGAGTCTGTCATTCGGAGATAATTATGAAAATCATTTGGATTCTTCTCCTGAAGCTCACGCAGCAAGGGCATATGGCTAAATTGATCACAATTAAGTAGCCAAATTTTGGCACAAACACTCCTCATTCTACTACTGTGATTATTCCTAGACCGGGCTAGAGTCACAGCAACAACTCCAAGCCCATAAATAGCGTGCTCTCTCCTAGGATCGCACAACATGGCTGGTTGGTCAAAACGGTCGGAAACAAACACGGACCGAAAAACGCGAATCAGCACTGCCCAAATGTCTACTAGCTCAAAGTTAGCACAAGGAGCCTGAAGGGTGATGCCAGAGAATTGAACTTCCTCTTTTGAAGCGTTGTCAGTACATTGTAACGTCACTACATTTGTGTTTGTTGCATTAATAGTCTGATTGTGTGTATGCAATACAAACTTGGGGCCTACGCCCATTGTACAAAAATCCACGGGGAAGTTTGTACAAAGTCTGATCGTGTGTAAGAGGCTTTAGACCAGAAAAAAATTAGGACTACAGAAACACTACCCCCATCCCCCCTTCCCTATAACATAGGAAGATGTTTTCTTTAGTCCACAGGACTGAGAATAAAGCTAACAACCATAAGACATATCAATAATAAAAAAAATAATAAATAAAATAAAGTGTCTTTAAGGGTGTTGCAAGTGATAAAAGGAGCCAAATATCCAAACCAGAAGAAAAGGCAAACATGAAGTCCGAAAACACAGCCAAGATAAAAAATCACAGCTGTGAAGCATTACTGAAGAAATGACCAGCAAGGTTAACAAGTGCAATAATTTCAAAATGCAAAAAGGAAATGTAGCCTCAAATTAACCACTTGCCGACCGGCGCACACAGATGTACGTCGACAGAATGGCACGGACAGGCAGGAGGGCGTATATATAAGTCCCTCCTTTCTGCCTGTCCATGCCATCGGGAGCGCGCCGGGAGCGGCGCGC
Organism: Lithobates sylvaticus; assembly: GCA_028564925.1. Classification (NCBI taxonomy): domain Eukaryota; kingdom Metazoa; phylum Chordata; class Amphibia; order Anura; family Ranidae; genus Lithobates; species Lithobates sylvaticus. Next base: position 284,890,363 of record CM053029.1, read on the forward strand.
TCCCGCGCCGGTCGGACCCCCGTGAGTCCGATCGCGGTCCCTGCGGACTCGATCGCCGCGGGGACATCCGCGATCGTCTCACGGGACGGCTGAACGGGGAGATGCCGAGATAAACAGCATCTCCCCGTTCTGCCTAGCAACTAGTGACGCCGATCTCTGCTCCCTGTGATTGGAGCAGAGATCAGCATTCACTAGCTGACAGCCACGCCCCCCCCACAGTAAGAAACACACCCCTAGGCCTACTTAACCCCTACATTGCCCCCTTGTGGTTAACCCCTTCACTGCCAGTGTCATTTTTACAGGAATCAATGCATTTAAATAGCATTAATTGCTGTAAAAATGACAATGGTCCCAAAAATGTGTCAAAAATGTCCGATGTGTCCGCCATAATGTTGCAGTCACAAAAAAAATCACAGATCTCCGACATTACTAATAAAAAAAAATTATTAATAAAAATGCTATAAAACTATCCCCTATCTTGTAAACGCTATAACTTCTGCGCAAACCGATCAATAATCGCTTATTGCGATTTTTTTTACCAAAAATATGTAGAAGAATATGTATCGGCCTAAACTGAGGAAAAAAAAGTTTTTTTATATATTTTTTGGGGATATTTATTATAGCAAAAAGTAAAAAATAATGCATTTTTTTCAAAATTGTCGCTCTATTTTTGTTTATAGCGCAAAAAATAAAAACCGCAGGGGCGATCAAATACCACCAAAAGAAAGCCCTATTTGTGGGAAAAAAAGGACATCAATTTTTTTTGGGAGCCACGTCGCACGACCGCGCAATTGTCAGTTAAAGCGACGCAGTGCCGAATCGCAAAAAGGGGCCTGGTCCTTTGGCTGCAAATTGGTCCGGTCTGAAAGTGGTTAACAAACTCCACAATGTTTGATTAGTGATTTGCACAAATGGTCCTGAGGAAATTTCTAATGCAAGCTGCCTAGTCAACAAAAAAGATTTGAACACAAAAATACATTATTTTCTTTATTTAGAGGGTGTTTAGTTTATTTCATTTAGTTTCCTTTGCATTTTTCCTTTGCATTTTTTGTTTGTAATTGGTACTTTATATGTGTGCTGCTGCTTTATTAGTATTTTTTGCTTTTTTTCTGTATTTTCCTTTTTGTAATTTTTTTTTTAAATTAATTAAAAATAATGAGACCAATGAGGGGAATTTTTTTGTCACAAGAATAGGTCCAGTATAGTTGAAAAGAACCAGCAGCAAATGCTTTAAAACAAACCCTTGTTCACTGCTCTGTGTGTGTGTGTGTGTGTGTGTATGTATGTATGCATGTATGTATGTATGTGTGTGTGTATGTATATATATATATATATATATATATTGTGGAGATGCGACCCCATCTCACAGGTGCATATAAGCAGTACATGCCTGATTTTGGCAGGTATACTAATTACACACCTGTGGGCTGGGTTCATAAACATCCCAGGAAGAGAAGTCTGTGCTCAGACTTGGAGACGGCTCCGCCCAACAGACAGGAAGTCTGGCCAGGAGGTCGGGAGAGTTCCAGGAGAAAGAGACAGGAGGTCTCGGAGCCTAAGATTGCAGGTGGCAGTCTGTGCGTACGTTTGAAGCAGGCAGGTGACTAAAGCAGCACGAAGCTGACAATAAGTAAGCCAGGAGGCTATTGTTTTGGAATACAGTGATGGTGGAACCCCCTGTGAGGGAAGATTTCTGTTTGTTTGAACTTTTTCGTTTCCTTTAAATAAAAGTGGGCTGCCATGCCCTAAAAACACAAGTCTGGAGTGGCACGTTTCTGGAAAATCGCATGCACCACTTGTACCTAATCACCCCGGATCGTCACAATATATATATATATATATATATATATATATATATATATATATATATATATATGTATGTGCATCGTGGATAAATTCAGTTTAATTTCAATACAGAGGCAGTGAAAACCTTTTAGAATTATAGCAGCCTTCCAGTCCCTAATATTTCTAAGCTGTTATGACATACTTCACAGCATAAGCAGATAGAGAGGTGAGTGATGGCTTGTTTTAAAGCTCGTTTTTCTGTTTGAAGAATGTGGCAATAGTGTAGTAAACAGTCTGGGCACAGGCGGACTTTAACCACCCCAATACTGGCATTTGTAGTTAAATGTCTGGAGGAGGTGTTTCCACTTCTAAATTGTGTTTTTAAACATTGTTTCCTGCTGTGCATTTGTGGTGACATTCTAAAGATACAGAGCTAATAAAAGTAGTTCCATACCATGTGAACACTGTGACCAATCAGGACAATCCCATGTAAAAAGAATGCTTGTGATTGCACTACCAAAGCACACTTCTGATCACAGCAGAAAGTAAAGAGCCAATAAGAGTGGCTCTGTACAATGTGTTAGCTGTGATTGGTTTCATTGGCTGGGACTAGTCTCTAGCTCTCCCCCTCCTCAAACACACAGCACTGTTGTGAGAGGAGGAGAATCAGAGCCAATGTTCCAGAGTTTTAAAATCTTAGTGCCCCCTTTACATAGTAAAAATAACAAAAAGTGATATCAAATGCTAGAAAATTGCAAGTAAACAATTATGAGTGACCAGAACTGGAAGTTGTGACATCACCACACGGTTCAGAATTGCATTGTGAGAATCACAGTTCTTGTAGACACCAATTGTTATGCATACCTTTTAGAATAGTTTTTACCTATTATAAAGTATACCATCAAGGATTTTAAACTATGAGTAATTGGTGCTCTGTTTTTCTTTATTCTTGGGGATCCTAAACAGTGGAGAATCTGTCTATGGATAGAAAGATTGGGGCTGCTTTGTGCAAAACCATTGCACAGTAAATGCAAGTATAACATGTTTGTTATTTTAAAAAAAAAACATTTAATATTGCTTTAACCTTTTTTTTTTTATATCTTTCTACATTAATAGTAAAGGTTATAAAAAGTACAAAACAAAGGTGTGTGCGCAGCCTATTCCATTAGGGTGTGCACCACAAGGCTCAAACACACATGCACCTGTATAATGTGTGTGCATATATATATACAGTGGTGTGAAAAAGTGTTTGCCCCCTTCCTCATTTCCTGTTCCTTTGCATGTTTGTCACACTTAAGTGTTTCGGAACATCAAACCAATTTAAACAATAGTCAAGGACAACACAAGTAAACACAAAATGCAATTTGTAAATGAAGGTGTTTATTATTAAAGGTGAAAAAAAATCCAAACCATCATGGCCCTGTGTGAAAAGTGATTGCCCCCTAAACCTAATAACTGGTTGGGCCACCCTTAGCAGCAACAACTGCAACCAAGCGTTTGCGATAAACGTGCAATGAGGCTTTTACAGCATCCTGGAGGAATTTTGGCCCACTCATCTTTGCAGAATTGTCCTAATTCAGTTACATTAGAGGGTTTTCGAGCATGAACGGCCTTTTTAAGGTCATACCACAACATCTCAATAGGATTCAGGTCAGGACTTTGGCTAGGCCACTCCAAAGTCTTCATTTTGTTTTTCTTCAGCCATTCGGTGGTGGACTTGCTGGTGTGTTTAGGATCATTGTCCTGCTGCAGAACCCAAGTTCGTTTCAGCTTGAGTACACGAACAGATGGTCGGACATTCTCCTTCAGGATCTCTTGGTAGACAGCAGAATTCATAGTTCCTTTTATCACGGCAAGTCTTCCAGGTCCTGAAGCAGCAAAACAGCCCCAGACCATCACACTACCACCACCATATTTTACTGTTGGTATAATGTTCTTTTTCTGAAATGCAGTGTTCCTTCTACGCCAGATATACTTGGACACACACCTTCCAAAGAGTTCCACTTTTGTCTCATCGGTCCACAGAATGTTGTCCCAAAAGTCTTGGGGATCATCAAGATGTGTTGTGGAGAAATTGAGACGAGCTTTGATGTTCTTTTTGCTCAGCAGTGGTTTTCTCCTTGGAACTCTGCCATGCAGGCCATTTTTGCCCAGTCTTTTCCTGATGGTGGAGGCATGAACGCTGACCTTAACTGAGGCAAGTGAGGCCTGCAGTTCCTTGGACGTTGTTGTGGGGTCTTTTGTGACCTCTTGGATGAGTCGTCGCTGCGCTCTTGGGGTAATTTTGGGCGGCCGGCCACTCCTGGGAAGGTTCACCACTGTTCCATGTCTTCGCCATTTGTGGATAATGGCTCTCACTGTGGTTCGCTGGATTCCCAAAGCTTTGGAAATGGCTTTATAACCCTTTCCAGACTGATACATCTCAATTACTTTCTTTCTCAATTGTTCCTGAATTTCTTTGGGTCTCGGCATGATGTGTAGCTTTTAAGGATCTTCTGGTGGACCTTACTGTGTCAAGCAGCTCCTATTTAAGTGATGCCTTGATTGTGAACAGGTGTGGCAATAATCAGGCCTGGGTGGGCCAAAATTCCTCCAGGATGCTGTAAAAGCCTCATTGCACGTTATCGCAAACGCTTGGTTGCAGTTGTTGCTGCTAAGGGTGGCCCAACCAGTTATTAGGTTTAGGGGGCAATCACTTTTTCACACAGGGCCATGATGGTTTGGATTTTTTTTCACCTTTAATAATAAACACCTTCATTTACAAATTGCATTTTGTGTTTACTTGTGTTGTCCTTGACTATTGTTTAAATTGGTTTGATGTTCCGAAACACTTAAGTGTGACAAACATGCAAAGGAACAGGAAATGAGGAAGGGGGCAAACACTTTTTCACACCACTGTATATATATATATATACATACATACAGGTGCATCTAAAAAAAATTTGATTGTGTGTGTATGTGTATATATATATATATATATATATATATATATATATATATATATATATATATATATATATATATATATATGTGTAGCACTGACCCCCGAAGGAGTTGCTGGTTTGATTTGGGCCTGCACTCTGCTTATAAACCCCACTACTTTGACTCAGTCCACTTGACACAGCTGTGGTGCAATACAATACAGTACAATATAATATAACACAATATACATGTATTGTCACTTCAGGATCCACCTGCCGGGAGAAAACAATACTCCACACAATGAGGTACTTAAAGGGGTGTTTCACCCTAAAAAAACAAAAAAAAAATTATTGGAAAATAAATGTTTTTTACTCACCTCTAAATGCCTGTTGCTAGGGGGGTCCCTCATAGTCTGCCTTCTTCGGTGCCTGGGCTGGTGACATTACTTCCCCTCAGCGCAGGAAGGGCTCCCTCCCTCCTGTCAGTCATCTGGGACACATGACAGGTCCCAGATGACCGTGCAGCCAATCACGGCGCGCGGCGCTACTCGCGCATGCGCAGTGGGTGCCCGGCTGTGAAACCACAGCTGGGTGCCCACAGTTGCAATGCCGGCACCGCCGAGTGGATCGGGGGCGAGCAGAGCTTCGACCCCCCACATCGCTGGACCCTGGAACAGGGAAGTGTCCGATTATTAAAAGTCAGCAGCTGCAGTATTTGTAGCTGCTGGATTTATTTATTTTTTTATAGGGGGACACCTCTTTAACCAAAGTATATTTTACTATAAGTATTGGCAAACAGGTGGTTACAATAATTGTGCTGTCATCCCAACATAGAATGACAGAACAATGACTTTTAATATAACAATTATAAACAATATAATTACCAGGGAGCTCCCCCAACTTTTATAGCTATGTGTGAGATCTCACTTAAAGTATTCAGTCTTTGGTCTTTTTGTCTTTGCTAACTAGGATAATGTTTTGTAATCCAAGGGTTAGAGTAATTAAGGTAGGGCTGTTACTGATTAAAATTTTCATGTTCGATTAATCAATTATTTTTTTTTTAATCGATGAATTGACTAATTTCGATTTAATTATAACACACAGTAAAGTCAGTTTATATAGTGAAATACAGTACTTACTCCATTTGACTACTTAGATCTTGAATTTTATAAGTAACAGCAACCCTGGTCATATCACAGGTTTGCTAATCTGACAGAAGTTTGCTGCTTTTAAAATTCAACATCTAGTGATGTACTTAGTCACGAGTGAGAGAAATACATTGCATGAATTGTCTCCTTTTCTGTATACTATAATCCGCAATTTACCTGTACTGAATACACTCTGGAAATGTCTGTCACTTCTCGTATGTTCAATAAAACCTTTTTGTTTGAGAAAAAAAATAAAAAATTCAACATCTAAGCAGTCAGACGGAGTTCTAAGTACTGTATTTCACTATAGAAAGTGACTTTACTGTTTATAAATACATCTAAAATGCAAAATCCGGGGGGTGTAACAACATGTGCACTTTCCCCCTTCAAAGTCGTTTGGGGAAGGGCAAGGAGTCTGGTGACCTCGATGTCTGTGACGTCACCGGATCGTCGACAGAACTCCCTGAAGACCCAGAAGCCGGCGGAGAGGTGAGAACCGATCAAAAGAATTTTGATTGATCAAAAAAATTAACGATTAATCAAGGAATTAATCTTTAAATTCCCCAGCCCTAAATTAAAGTTGAGTTAAGGATGATCCTGGTATTGCTTCCGTAACTATGATACAAGGCTTTAGATGCAATAGCAGATAGGCCTTATGCCTGCCTAGTGTCAGTTGCTATACTCCTCCTCTGTAGGACTATGGATCCCAGCGATCCTCACAGGCAGGCCATGTGTCCCGAAGAGACCTAAAATGGCTGCTCTGGCTCCTTTTATGTCATACCCAGCATGTACTGTCAGATAGGGTGTCCATGGGTAGGTCACCCAGCATCCTGGGTAAAAAGGTCAACCCTCCAGTGTAAATAACAGTCACTTCCTGTAAATAGTTCAGTGCTTTGTAAAAGCAAAAATCATTTAAGTCCACTATCAGTGTTTGACCGCTAGATGGCGCCAAACACTAAGCCATAGAAACATCCATAGACTTTCATTGTAAATGCTAATACACATCAGCAGACAAGGATGTCAGCGCTACACACACAAACATATATATATATATATATATATATATATATATATATATATATATATATATATATATATATATATATATATATATATATATATATATATATATATATATATATAGCAGTGGCAGTAGAACACAGCGTAGGACAGAGATTGGTATCAATAGTTTTTTTTTTATTATTTATTTATTTTTAATTTTTTCTAGGAGCCCCGTTGGGGGGCTTTGGTGAAATATCAGGGGTCTATATAGACCCCTGACGTCTCACTTTTGAGACAAAGAAAGGGAATGAGGACAGAGATTCCCCAGTCACTCTCTCTACAGCCAGGCAGCAGGGGGATTCTGCATAACACAGGGTGATTAGGGTGTGCCCAGGCACACCTGCCACTCTATGTGTGCACACCTATGGTACAAAATAATAATTAAAAGTGGTTAAATTACAAAAGAGCTGATCTGTTCATTGTGCATGGTGGTTGTGTTATCCTGACCGGACGTCAAATGACGTGATCAGGATAACAAAGGCTCCTTACCACATGATCAGCTGTGACCAATCACAGCTGATCATCACGTGAACCAGGAAGTGCTGGTAAATGGCTTTCCTCTGTTCACGCTGACAGGGAGAGCCGATCGGCGGCTCTCCCTATCATAGGAGCAGTGGTGTATTTCGGTTTGCTGCCCTAGGCTTGACTAACTCATGCACCCCTAATTTAAATATGACCCTCTCCTTCCTGTCAAGGCCACAGCCCTTACTGTTTAGGACCAGCCCAGTCATCTTTAAACCACATCCCTTCCTCTTTAGGCTCCACCTTTTCCTCTTAGAGCTCCACCTCTCTGTACATTAGTGCAGCCCCATCAGTGCCCATATCAGTGCAGATTTATCAGTGCCCCTCAGTGCAGCCTCATCATGGGCCACCAGTGCAGCCTCATCATGGACCACCTATCAGTGGCCATGAGTGCGGCCTCATCAGGGACCACCATTGCAGCATATTATTGCCCATCAGTGCAGCAGATCAGTGCTGCCTCATTAGTAGGCATCAGTGCCTCATTCAAACTCAGCGCCGCAAGATCACATGCTGAACCCTGATTGGGTAGCTAAGCGCTGGGTGATCATGTGACGGCGGAACGAACGAATCAGCAGACAGTACCCTCGCACATTGGGACAGACTATTCGCTATTTATGTGAGAATACCAATCACTGTGAAATTATGAGGCATGAACTTGGTATGATGGTGAGTTTGGAGAATATAAGAAACCGGAATGTACTAGGATTTGGCTGGCTATCTCAGTTGTGAACGGAATACAGGACGGGTTCCTCCCCCCCCTCTCCCCACTTGGAGCGTTTTTCCTGGAGCTGTTGTTAACCCTACCAGCGCTTGACTACTGGATACACCTCAAGCTTATATCCAATGCCTTATCATTGCTACCCTCTGGTAAGCCTCCCATTCATCAGGTGGTCGGGATGAAGCACCGTTTGCATACATGTCACAGTGGATAACTTGTAGCACGAGCACCGTGGTGTCATTTAAATACGATTTATCTGTGGATTTTAACCTGTCCTATGCCTGATGCCTAGATTGAGTTTTATTGGACTAATTTATCTTTGTCTGGACTGTTCTGTACGAGATCAGTGTGTTTTCATCTAAACAATTTGATGGGTTGCAATTTATATGTTTATTAATTTTTAATATTGGCGCAGCTTTATTTTACCATATATCAGTGCCCATTAGTGCAGCCTATCAGTGCAGCCTATCAGTGCAGCTTAAGAGTGCCGCCTCATCAGTTTCAAATATGACAGCTTATTAGTGTATATATGTGTGTGTATATATATATATATATATATACACACACACACACACACACACACACACACACACACACACACACACACATATATATATATATATATATATATATATATATTGTGGCAGAGCGAAGCTCTGTCCCTTTGAAATTAGAGGTAAAGGAGATACAGAGTTTGCATATCTACAGACTATAGAATTTAAATGGAGAAAACTGCTCTGTCAGTTTTCTCCAGGTTTTGCTAGTTCTGGATGGGATCTCCAACTGTGTCCGGGTCTTGAGGATTGCAAGCAAGGTGTGTGCCCAGCTGCACACAGACCATATAATGAGGGGCTAATGAGTGGAGGATGGTGGAGTGTGAGCAGCTTGCTGCTGCTGTATGAAGACAGACCTGTGGAGGGGTCATCCCTGTGTAAGGGGTATTCTTTGCCCAGAGACTGGGAAAGGAGGGACAGCCTTGAGAGTCGGGAAGACTAAGGAAGCCAGTGAGTCCAGGGGACTGGAAGGAATCAAGTCTGTTGAGATCAAGCAGAGGAACTGCTGACAAGAGAGCCAGGTGGCTTGGTATGTTTTTCATTTATGAATGCTTAATGAAGTTAAACCCCTGCGTGGGACTTCTGGATGGACTTTTGTGTTTTTCTTTTTTCAATAAACGTGGGCTACCAGGCCCTTAACTCTATACGCCTGTCTGATGAGGACTCACTGCATTAAAAAATGCATCTTTTCACTTGAGTTAAACACCCCAATGTTATAAGTGGTGGAGAATGCGGGCATACAGACGGTGAAATCCGGTCTCCGCGCCAGTAGTGAGTCATTTCAGGAACTGCTGCTAGCTGTGTGTGGCAGCCAGGCAAACTGCATTGCGCAGGAGTTCAATTGACTGTGTTGCATTGTGTGCAGGTAGTGTACCTGTGAGAATTTTTTTTTTTTTTTCTATGCTGTGAACTGTGTAACGGGCTGCTGTGCATGTGACTGCAAGGATGAGGCAGTCAAAACACAAGAAGTTCATGTTAAATCAAGTTAAAGGTGAAGTGAGCTCAGCGTGGCCTGAGAAGATGTCTCCACCTTGGAGGGCCAGTCAAAAGGGGCCAGTGATGTGTGAGACAGTGAATGAATGGTTCAAGCAGAATCGCAAAGAGTGTGGCGCAGTGCAAGGGGCTCAGATCTTGGCCTCTGACTATATGCAACCCATGCTGCCTACAGAGGAGGTTGGGGACTTCCTTGTAAGATTTGAAAAAGTTGCTGTAAAGAGAAAATGGCCTAGGGAATGGTGGCCAAAACTGCTGCAAACCTTATTACAGATAGAGTTCCGGTCGGTTTACCATTTGATGGATGGTGACCAGAATGACTACCGCAAGTTTAAAGAGGAAATCCTTTTTAGAGGAGAGTTCCATCGCATCATGGACCGAAAGCCTGACCGGAAGTTGGAGAGGTATGTGGTTGCCCATAGCAACGGCGGTGATGTCAAGTCTGCAGACCATATGAGAAAAGTATTGCCTGCAGAGAGTAGTGGCAAGTTGAAAGCCACAATGCATCAAAGAGTTTCGGAGAATCAGCAAAGCTCTGCTGGGAGAGTGCGGTTTCCCATGGCAACGGGAGAAAGATTGCCAAAGGAAAGGAGGAGCTACAGGGCATATGTAGCTAAGCATCCACCTAAAGATGCGTATGCATTTCAAAATTACCAGGAGCAAAGGTCGTTATCTCCAGGCCCAGATTCCTGTGCAAATATGTTTGCAGTCACCCCTGGCAACGAGGATTTTCCTGTTGTGTCGGCAGGGGGTGCTAAACAGTTGGAGATGCCTGCTGTAATTTCATCCGGTGGCCACCAGGAAGAGTGGGCCAGTAAAAGTGCAGCAGAGGACTGGTTTGTGAGACAACATACTCAAATGAAGATGGTGACCCCTACTACTGCGGTGGGTAAGACTGTCTTTAATGAAATAATGGCTGGAACCGCTGGGTTGATGTTGAAAAAGACTGGTGCTGGTAAATGCATAGAAGAGACTGAATATGTGACTGTGCACACTGGAGTGGAAGTGACCCCAAATGGGAGATCCACTGTCTGTTTGGAAAAGGACTTGCCTTACTGCGGTGCCCTGTCCAGTGGGGAGGCAAGTGGTAAACTTGAATGTGACAATATGATGGGTAAAACTGCTAATATTGTGTTGGCTAAAGTGAATGGTCCAGTTGCTAATGGGCTAGTGTAGCTCACTAGAGATAACCTTGCTGTGAATGCGGTTAAAGATGTGCTATCTCCCCTAGAAACTGTGAAGAAGGCCATAGAGGGGTCCCTAGAAACCCCCAGGGAGCTCTGCGTTTTGGAGCCGGAGGTTGCCTGGGACAACTTTGGTGCTGCTCTGAGGGATAAGAGGGTACCTGAACATAGTGATGACAGGATGTTAAATGTTAAAACTGAAATGTTTGAAAACCCTCATGGTGGAAATGGGTTAATGCAGTCTAGCAACGACAGGTATCAAAGCTCTAATGCGTTTAATGAAGCACCACCAGAGCAAGGTGGTGAAGGTGTGGTATTGCAGTCTGCTATGGTTAAAAATGTAGTGCCAAAATCTTATTTGAACCAAAGTGATATGTGCAATGTGTCTGTTGCTGAACCACTCTGTCCCTCTGGGTCTCCTTGTGTAGTAGGAGCGGTACTGCATGGTACCTCTGGGAGCACAGAGATAACAGACTGGGACAGGTGGACAAAAAGCCTGTTGGCTTTGTTGGAAAAGGCCTCTGTTGGTAAAAGTGAAGCAGACATGACTTCTGCAGTGCCAGATGAAGGACCTGCAGAGCAACTTGTATGCAAGGGTGCACTTGCTACTGCAGATGATGGTGTTCATGAGATGGAAATGCCAAATAAGGGCAAACGCACAGAAGAGGTCATGTCTGTGATCCACAAAGGGCCCAATGATGTGATAATGGATAATGCCGAGCCAAATGTGTTGGTGGAAGTGCCAGATGGCACAGCCATAAATTAAGTGATTGTAGTCACAGGTCCAAATGTTTTATGGGAGGATGGTCAGGAGTCAGGACAGTTGTTGGCAGAGGATCTCCTGCCAGTGGAGTTGGTGGATAGTGAAGCTGCCGTGGACAACCACTCCACTGGATGCAGTTCCTCTTCAGACACTGCCCGGCCGAACATGCGTGAAATGAAATATGACAGATGCATTGATATTTCTGACCGTGATGAAACATGCAGCTCATTGTCAATTTGTAAGGGTTTGGTTACCATGGGTGATAACAAAAATAATGGTAGACCTGAAGATCTTGGTCAAGTTGATCTGGTTGTAGCAAACCCTGAAAATTGTAATGAGATAGGGAATGGTATGATTGACACAGGAGAAGTAAAAGATACAGCAGAATTAGGCCCCCTACAGGTTCAGGAGGGTATTTCTGGGGAAGATTTCCTGAGGTTTGAGAAATTTCTAAGGTCTGAGAAGGATCGTGATAAACAATGGTTGCAGGAAAATGGCCCAAAGCTCAGCAAGGTGTCGCATGACTTTAAAAGCTTAAAGTCGCAAGACAGTCAGTATGTCCTTCAGAGGGAGACTAGGATGAGGCTGCAGTCATATGAGGATGTTAGTGATGAAACTGACAAAAATAAGCAGGCAGTGTACATGAGGAAACAAGTGACGCTAAGTTTGGACAGTAAGAGGGTGCCCGTACTTGGAGTACAGAGAGGGACCAGTGTCACCCTAATAAAAGAGCCCCCACTTATCATTAACCAGTTAACAACCGGCCCATAGCCGAAAAACGGCTACAGGGCGGTTGCTTAACTCTGGGAGGCCGTTAATTAACGGCCTCACAGAATTCTGCTCTTGCGCGCCCCCTGGTGCGCGCACTCGAGAGCATCCATGATCGCCGGGTCCAGAGGACCCGGCGGATCATGGATCACGGTAAACGGCCGCTCATTGCGGCCGTTTACCACGTGATCGCTCCGTCAAATGACGGAGTGATCACATGTAAGCAAACCGGCGTCATTTGATGACGCCGGTTCCTCTCTCCTCCTCTCTCTGTACCGATCGGTACAGTATGAGAGGAGAGGGGGAGGGATCGGTGGCAGCAGTGCTGTGGGCGGGATCTGTAGTGCCCACAGCCTGCTCTGCCACCACCGATCCATCCATCCATGCTTAGCCATCCCTCCATACCATGCAATACACAGCAATAGCCTGCAGTGTATTGCTGGGTATTGCAGGGTATGGAGGGATGGCTGAGCATGGATGGATAGATTCTCTGCCATCCCCCCCAATACTGTGCCATACCCCCCTATACTGTGCCATACCCCCCTATACTGTGCCATACCCCCCTATACTCTGCCATACTCTGCCATACCCCGCAATACTCTGCCATACCCCGCAATACTCTGCCATACCCCGCAATACTCTGCCATACCCCGCCATACCCTGCGATACTCTGCCATACCCTGCGATGCCCTGCCATACCCTGCGATGCTCTGCCATACCCTGCGATGCTCTGCCATACCCTGCGATGCTCTGCCATACCCTACGATGCTCTGCCATACCCTACGATGCTCTGCCATACCCTGCGATACTCTGCCATACCCTGCGATACTCTGCCATACCCTGCGATACTCTGCCATACCCTGCGATACCCTGCAATAGCCTGCGATACCCTGCAATACCCTGCGATGCTCTGCCATACCCTGCCATACCCTGCCATACCCTGCGATACTCTGCGATACCCGGCGATACTCTGCGATACTCTACCATACCCTGCGATACTCTGCAATACCCGGCGATACTCTGCAATACCCTGCGATACTCTGCCATACCCTGCAATACCCAACAATACCCTGCGATACTCGCTACGATCAAAGCCAGGATCGTTTTTTTTTTTTTATTTCAGGCTTTCCAGCCTAGAGGTGAGATGTGGGGTCTTATTGACCCCATATCTCACTGTAAAGGGGACCTGTAATGCCATATTCCTATTGCAAGGGATGTTTACATTCCTTGTAATAGGAATAAAAGTGATCAAAAAAATTTTTGGGGGGGAAAAAAGGGTCAAACTAAAATAAATAAAGTAAAATGAACAATAAAATATATATATATTTTTTTAAAGCGTCCCTGTCCTCGTGTGCTCGCACGCAGAAGCGAACGCATACGTAAGTCCCGCCCACATATGAAAACGGTGTTCAAACCACACATGTGAGGTATCGCTGCGAACGTTAGAGCGAGAACAATAATTTTGGTCCTAGACCTCCTCTGTAACTCAAAACATGTAACCAGTAAACAAAATTAAAGCCTATGGGGATTTTTAAGTAGCGAAGTTTGGCGCCATTTCACGAGTGTGTGCAATTTTGAAGGGTGACATGTTGGGTATCTATTTACTCGGCGTAACTTCATCTTTCACATTATGCAAAAACATTGGGCTAAATTTACAGTTTTGTTTTTTGTAAAGCACAAAACATTTTTTTTCCAAATAAAACACGTTCGAAAAATTGCTGCGCAAGTACCGTGCTAGATAAAAAGTTGCAACGACCGCCATTGTATTCTCTAGGGTCTTTGCTAAAAAAACATATATAATATTTTGGGGTTCTATCTAATTTTCTAGCAAATAAATGATGATTTTTACATGTAGGAGAGAAATTTTAGAATTGGCCTGGGTGCTCCAGAACACCTGATGGCGCTCCCTGCATGTTGGGCCTCTGTATGTGGCCACGCTGTGTAAAAGTCTCACACATGTGGTATCGCCGTACTCAGGAGTAATAGCAGAATGTGTTTTGGGGTGTAATTTGTGGTATGCATATGCTGTGTGTGAGAAATAACCTGCTAATATGACAATTTTGTGAAAAAAAAAAAAAATTAAAAAAAATCTTGATATTGCAAAGAATTGTGGGAAAAAATGACAACTTCAAAAAACTCACCATGCCTCTTACTAAATACCTTGGAATGTCTTCTTTCCAAAAAGGGGTCATTTGGGGGGTATTTGTACTTTTATGGCATGTTAGGGTCTCAAGAAATGAGATAGGCCGTCAGTACTTCAGGTGTGATCAATTTTCAGATATTGGCACCATAGCTTGTGGACTCTATAACTTTCACAAAGACCAAATAATATACCCCAATTTGTACTTATTTTTACCAAAGATATGTAGCAGTATAAATTTTGGCCAAAATTTATCAAGAAAAATTAAAAATTTGCTAAATTTTATAACAAAAACGAAGAAAAATTCATTTTTTTTTACTGAATTTTCAGTCATTTTTCTTTTATAGCGCAAAAAATAAAAAAAAACCCAGAGGTGATTAAATACCACCAAAAGAAAGCTCTATTTGTGTGAAAAAAAGGACAAAAATTTCATATGGGTACAGTGTTGTATGAATGAGTAATTGTCATTCAAAGTGTGAGAGCACCGAAAGCTGAAAATTGGTCTGGTTATTAAGGGTGTTTAAGTGCCCAGTGGTCAAGTGGTTAAACCAGTGTTTAAAAATGTGGTTCCTTCTAAATTAAGTAAAGAGCAAAGGGGTGGTCTAGTGGAAATTGAGGGAGCACTTTATAACCTTAATGGTACTGGATCCGTAAAATTCAGAAATCAACCTCATGTGCAAAAAGGTACCAAGATTGGTAAAAGGACTAGTGTAGGCCCAAGAGAAGTGGGAAAACATCGCTTTTGGAAGTGCACTCGTAAAAAAGCATGGGAGTGTCTTTGTAAAGCCCAAGTAGATGCAGCAAGGGGACGTGGAGAAATTCACCTGATGGGACAAGATTTGGCCCATGTGGGTGGCAGCTTGCATGGTCATGCCAAAGTGAGGAGGTTGTACTGGTGTATATTGAAGGTTAAAGCTGATGTCAGTGAGTTTAAAGGTAGGATCAGGGAAAGCAGAGTTTCCCCCAAAAAAATGATTAAGCCCAGGGACCCAAGAAGAAGGCTGAGGATGGGAAAATATAGGACCCTGTTAAGATCCAGGGTGGGACGTGCCTGGAAGCGCACCCGGAAAAAAGGTTGGGCCTACGTGGCTGACAGCCAGCACAGAGGTGTCCCAACCATGACGGGTGCTGGTGTTCCTCCCTCCGGATCGAAACAAAGGGGGGGGATATGTGGCAGAGCGAAGCTCTGTCCCTTTGAAATTATAGGGAAAGGAGATACAGAGTTTGCATATCTACAGACTATAGAATTTAAATGGAGAAAACTGCTCTGTCAGTTTTCTCCAGGTTTTGCTAGTTCTGGATGGGATCTCCAACTGTGTCCGGGTCTTGAGGATTGCAAGCAAGGTGTGTGCCCAGCTGCACACAGACCATATAATGAGGGGCTAATGAGTGGAGGATGGTGGAGTGTGAGCAGCTTGCTGCTGCTGTATGAAGACAGACCTGTGGAGGGGTCATCCCTGTGTAAGGGGTATTCTTTGCCCAGAGACTGGGAAAGGAGGGACAGCCTTGAGAGTCGGGAAGACTAAGGAAGCCAGTGAGTCCAGGGGACTGGAAGGAATCAAGTCTGTTGAGATCAAGCAGAGGAACTGCTGACAAGAGAGCCAGGTGGCTTGGTATGTTTTTCATTTATGAATGCTTAATGAAGTTAAACCCCTGCGTGGGACTTCTGGATGGACTTTTGTGTTTTTCTTTTTTCAATAAACGTGGGCTACCAGGCCCTTAACTCTATACGCCTGTCTGATGAGGACTCACTGCATTAAAAAATGCATCTTTTCACTTGAGTTAAACACCCCAATGTTACAATATATATATTATAGCATAGGGCACTTTGCAGTACATGAATTTTCACTGAGCCCAGGTTCACTCTAGTTCGATCACAGACATCACATCACATGCAATGTCGGTGAGATGTGAGTTCAGCCATACAGTTTAGATTTCCCCTACATTGAAATCACATTGCATGGGTGCTCTCACCTATGCGATCCGATTCCTGTGCGAGTTCACAGTTTGCACTGTGATCTGTGAGTGTCATTAACATTGTATTGACACCCGCAGTGGTTCACAGAGGGCAGTGTGAACTACCTGCGGGAGAGATGCAATGCAGGAACTGGCACTGGATTTGCACTGGTTCCCGCATCGCTACAGTGTTAACCTAGGCTTAATGTGTATTGTTTAATGAGTTTGAATTGCTTTCACCATGAAGCACTTTGCACATGCAGAAATCAATACAAACTCATTAAACAGTCCACATTCAGTGAAAATTCATGTACTGCAAAGTTTGCATTGATTTCAGCATGGAACACTGCAGTACATGAACTTTCACTTAATGTGGACTGTTTTATGAGTTTGCAGCATGGATCACTGTATTGCAATATGATCTGTCATGACAGATCATATTGCAATACAGTGACCCGTACTACAAATTTAACAGACTGACATGACATAAGTCATACCTCCCAACTTTTCTACTTCAGAATGAGGAACAAATGAGGGAGTAAGAGAGCTGTGGCGTGCGTAACAGCAAATGCCCCCCCCCCCCCCCCAGGTCTCTCACCAATGCCCCCACCCTAGCTTTGTCAGCAATTTCCCCTGGCTCTCTTACAAATGATCCCCCTCCTCTCTTACTAATGCCCCCCAGCTCTCTCATCAATTCCACCCTCCTCTGTTACTAATGCCCCTCCTCCCGCCCAGCTCTTCCACCAATTCCCCCCCGTTACTAATGCTCCCCAGCTCTCTCACCAATTCCCCCCTACTCTGTTACTAATGCCCCCAGCTCTCCCACCAATTCCTCGCCTCTGTTACTAATGCCCCCCCAGGTCTCTCACCAATGTCCCCCTCCTCTCTTACTAATGCCCCCCAGCTCTCCCAACAATTCCACCCTCCTCTGTACTAATCCCCCCCCACTCTCTCACCAATTCCCTCCTCCTCTGTTACTAATGCCCCCCAGCTCTCCCACCAATTCCCTCCTCCTCTGTTACTAATGCCCCCCAGCTCTCTCACCAATTCCCCCTCCTCTCTTAGTAATGCCCCCCAGCTCTCTCACCAATTCCCCCTCCTCTGTTACTAATGCCCCCAGCTCTCTCACCAATTTCCCCCTTCTCTGTTACTTATTCCCCCCCAGCTCTCCCACCTATTCCCCCCTTCTCTCTTACAAATTTGCCCCCCCGATCTTACAAATGCAGACTGATAGCTTTTTTTTAAGCACAGTGCCACTGACAGCTCCGAGTGTCAGGACTGTAGCATGGAGCCGAGGAGGAGTTTCACAGCTCTTCATTGGCTTCATGCTACAGTCCTGACAGGTGGGGAAAAACACCTCCAGCATCCCCAATGTGGGCAGTTGTTGCGCTGGGACCCGGGGCACCCACCAGCAAATGTGGGCATGTCCCCCCATGTCCCCCCTGGGTGCCTGGTGCAAACACACAGAAGCAGGTGAAGTGCTTCTGTGTGAAAAAGAGTTCAGCTCAGTGGCGTCACCTAAATTACCACATTCCCCTCTCCTACCACAAATCCCCCTCCTCGCACAACCCCCCCCCCAATCCCCCCTCCTCGCACAAATCCCCCTTCTCACACAATCTCCCCAATCCCCCCTCTTCGCACAAATCCCACCTCCTTGCACAAATCCCCCCAATCTCCCCTCCTTGCATCAATCCCCCTACTAGCACAAACCTATCCCCGCCACAATCCCCCTCCTGGCATAAATCCCCCAATACATTCTCATCAGTTATGTCCGGACAGATCCCAGTCAGGGATGTGGAGGGCTCACCATGGGGGGGTGGGGCGAGGGGGGGATAGCTAGCTGGACTGGTCGGAGCTGCTATCTGGTGATAGCAGACAATGGTATGGGGGTTCTGGGGAGCATGGGATCTGTTCTTGCAGACTATGGCATAAATTCGGAACTGACCTGTTTGTTGCTGGAATCGGGATTTGGATAGGATAGCTGCAGGGAAGATGCTGTTGGTGCTGGCAATCGCAGCAGTCAACACGCTAGGCAGTGCACCTGGATAGATGCCCGCCCCTGGCACCAGGCATGTCATTGGCCCTCCCCCTCACATGACAGGAGCTCTGCTACACCCAGGCAGGGAGGATTCAGTGCAGCCGTACTACCCGGAGAATTGCTCGGTCACTTCTAAACTACAAAAGTCAGCGAGAATGGTTTCCCCGTCGAAATCTGTTCCCCATGGCTCTCGGCAGAGATCGGAACTCCGCCTCACCTGTCCTCTGCACTGCTGCTCCTCCTCCTCTACCCCGAATGCAAATCATGTGTCTACCGCCCCCGCCCTCGTGCGTGTCCCCTGTACAATATTACTGGTCCTTCCACACACATATATATATATATATATATATATATATATATATATATATATATATATATATATATATATATATATATATATATATATATATATATATATATATATTATTACTCCTTCCACATATGGTTATATTATTACTCCTTCCACACACACACATATATATATATATATATATATATACAGTGGTGTGAAAAAGTGTTTGCCCCCTTCCTCATTTCCTGTTCCTTTGCATGTTTGTCACACTTAAGTGTTTCGGAACATCAAACCAATTTAAACAATAGTCAAGGACAACACAAGTAAACACAAAATGCAATTTGTAAATGAAGGTGTTTATTATTAAAGGTGAAAAAAAATCCAAACCATCATGGCCCTGTGTGAAAAAGTGATTGCCCCCTAAACCTAATAACTGGTTGGGCCACCCTTAGCAGCAACAACTGCAACCAAGCGTTTGCGATAACGTGCAATGAGGCTTTTACAGCGTCCTGGAGGAATTTTGGCCCACTCATCTTTGCAGAATTGTCCTAATTCAGTTACATTAGAGGGTTTTCGAGCATGAACGGCCTTTTTAAGGTCATACCACAACATCTCAATAGGATTCAGGTCAGGACTTTGGCTAGGCCACTCCAAAGTCTTCATTTTGTTTTTCTTCAGCCATTCGGTGGTGGACTTGCTGGTGTGTTTAGGATCATTGTCCTGCTGCAGAACCCAAGTTCGTTTCAGCTTGAGTACACGAACAGATGGTCGGACATTCTCCTTCAGGATCTCTTGGTAGACAGCAGAATTCATAGTTCCTTTTATCACGGCAAGTCTTCCAGGTCCTGAAGCAGCAAAACAGCCCCAGACCATCACACTACCACCACCATATTTTACTGTTGGTATAATGTTCTTTTTCTGAAATGCAGTGTTCCTTCTACGCCAGATATACTTGGACACACACCTTCCAAAGAGTTCCACTTTTGTCTCATCGGTCCACAGAATGTTGTCCCAAAAGTCTTGGGGATCATCAAGATGTGTTGTGGAGAAATTGAGATGAGCTTTGATGTTCTTTTTGCTCAGCAGTGGTTTTCTCCTTGGAACTCTGCCATGCAGGCCATTTTTGCCCAGTCTTTTCCTGATGGTGGAGGCATGAACGCTGACCTTAACTGAGGCAAGTGAGGCCTGCAGTTCCTTGGACGTTGTTGTGGGGTCTTTTGTGACCTCTTGGATGAGTCGTCGCTGCGCTCTTGGGGTAATTTTGGGCGGCCGGCCACTCCTGGGAAGGTTCACCACTGTTCCATGTCTTCGCCATTTGTGGATAATGGCTCTCACTGTGGTTCGCTGGATTCCCAAAGCTTTGGAAATGGCTTTATAACCCTTTCCAGACTGATAGATCTAAATTACTTTCTTTCTCAATTGTTCCTGAATTTCTTTGGGTCTCGGCATGATGTGTAGCTTTTAAGGATCTTCTGGTGGACCTTACTGTGTCAAGCAGCTCCTATTTAAGTGATGCCTTGATTGTGAACAGGTGTGGCAATAATCAGGCCTGGGTGTGGCTAGAGAAATTGAACTCAGGTGTGGACAACCACAGTTATAGTATGTTTTAACAAGGGGGCAATCACTTTTTCACACAGGGCCATGATGGTTTGGATTTTTTTTCACCTTTAATAATAAACACCTTCATTTACAAATTGCATTTTGTGTTTACTTGTGTTGTCCTTGACTATTGTTTAAATTGGTTTGATGTTCCGAAACACTTAAGTGTGACAAACATGCAAAGGAACAGGAAATGAGGAAGGGGGCAAACACTTTTTCACACCACTGTGTGTGTATATATATATATATATATATATATATATATATATATATATATATATATAAGGCCAGTATGGTGGCCTGTATTTATGGGAGGAGCTCGGGGGGGTATTTAACCAGCCCGCTCGCCTGTGGTCGGTTTCCTGTGCGCGATATCTGTTACGTCACTAGGCCGACTATTTTGAGACTAAGCATTTGTGAGTTCCTATATTCGTGATTTCCTTATTCGTCAGTCCCGTCTTCGTGAGTTTTGTGTTCTTGAGTTCTGTGTTCGTGAGTTCCGTGTCCATGAGTTCCATGTTTGTAAGTTGCCATCTTTCGAGATTTCGAAGCACTCATTAACGCGTCGCCGTTGTCGTACAACGTATCTGGTTTGGCTATCGCAGGTAGGGCTTCAGCTTAGGTTTTCATTTCACGCTTTGCAAATTACCATGTCACTAAACTGTGATATCCAAACTCACAAATTACTCACAACATTTCACGTAACCGTAACGTATACTTTTCACTCGCACCATCGTGTTTGCATAACCAAACACCGTTGTTACCATGCGTCACAAGACGAATCGCTGTCGCTCGCTTGTGACACACCGGTTGATGCCACATCAGGCATTCATTTCGTAAACATTTCAATCATTTCAATCATTTCAAATCATTTCTAACAATTTCAAAGCATTTCGAATCATTTCAAAGCATTTCAAATTATTTCTAATAATTTCAAAGCATTTTGAATTATTTCTAATCTTTTCAAAGCATTTTGAATCATTTCATTAATTTCTGTCACATACCACGCTCCAAATCGAATCCAATCGCATCTTCGATGCACCGATTCGCTCCGGTGTGCCCAGTTGTTTTTCGGCCTCATTTCAGTACATGCTCCAGAGACGGATTCACTTGTCAGTCGTGGGTTCGGTCACTGATTCTTGTCTTTGTCATGGCATATCATTTCTTTGTCACGTATCACACTCTGATACGAATCTAGTCACATCTACGCACTAATTCGTCTCGGCGTGCCCCAGGTATTAAGCCACATTTCAGTACATGCTCCAGAGTCCGATTCGTGGTCAGTTACAACATGGTCGATTCGTGCCTCTGTCATAACAAAACAAATCATTTCACTGTCACGTACCATGCTCTGATTCAAATCCAGTTGCATCCGTGATTCGTCCCGGTGTGCCCCAGCTATCTGGCCTCATTTTACCAATTGCCTCACTTCAGTACATGCTCCAGAATCCGGTTCGCTGTCAGTCACAACTGCGGCACGACCGAGTCGTGCCTCTGTCATGGCAGATATTTTCATTTCGTTTACGATCAAGGCAAAACATTTCATTAATTTCATTTCATTCAACTCACTTCCACCTGTTAAAGTCACAATTCTAGTCACTTTGTCAAGATAGGTATACAAGACCTTCACGAGTTTCCACCTCTCATCTTTCTTCAGGTCAGTCGGGTTTAGTAGGTCCACCCTGCACCAGGTTGGGCGGTGTTCCCCCAGGTAAAAAAATAAATAAACAAAAAGGGAAATATATACACCACTTAGGTACATATGCCGTTAGGGAGCACAAGCGAAACTTGAAATTCATGTCACCCTTAATAGGTTCCGGTCAATCAAGACTCAACCCCGAGGACAAGTCACCATACCTAGGGCATTAGAACACCAGAACCATGTTCCAGATCGGAAGTGAAGATCTCATGGCCCCTCTGTCCTGCTCTCCAGTTTCAGAGAGTGACAGTGTACAGTCGCTCAGGGGATGGACCATCCCAAAGTTCACCGCAGAGCTGAGGCGTAGAAGGTGCCCTTTCCCGCTACAGCTAGAAAAGCCGAGCTCTTCAAGCTTCTCTTTCCTCCACCAGCCACCGCAGGACCCAGCAGGTATCCCTTGATTCCATTTCATCGGCCATATCTCAGCGGCACACCTTAGTGTCATCTTTGACCACTTCAGTTTTAGAGGTTCAGACCAGAGTGGCACTCCTGGAGACCCGCCCGGCCGTTGCTGTCCCTGACCCTACCATAGTCCAGGCTGTAACAACCCCTTCTACAGGTACCACAGGGTGGAGTCCCATTGTGTACCCATCCCATTTGGTTCTGGCTAACATCAGGAAGGACATCCTGGACGGCAGGGACATCAACCTCGCCTCTTTGCTCATTTCCGTACATGATTTGGCCGAGAATAAAGCCTACACTTGGGGGGACGTATCAGTAGTCCTTAAGGCCAAGGATCCCAGGCTGAATCGGAAGTTATCGGTACCGGAGTTCACACTGGCCGGTATGATGAGGGATGTTATATGTTCAGTCTCTCCCAGCAGAAGGGAAGAGCTGGATCTATACCTCCATACAGTGATAGACTTGGGTACAAGTATGCAGGGTTTGGTTTTTACGACTACCACCGATCCTTCTCGGCCAAAGCTGCAGCCAGGTTCTTACAGTTCCAGACGACCATAAATTTGAATCTTATGGACACGGAGCTGTTCTGTCGCCACTTTGCTGGCTTACGCTCACCGTTGTGCGCAATTCTGCTACCCACACCGCCCCTTCGAAAATCCCTCTACCTCCGGTGCAGTTCAGGGCCAGCAGGCCCCTGCACGTATTCCCCAGATGGACAAGCTCGGACACCCAGTCCGGACTGTGGGAGGAGCAGCCATCTGCAATAACTTTAATTATGGTTCCTGTAATTTAAGCCAGTGTCACCTGCTCCACATTTGCACCTTATGCCGGAGGGCACATCCTAGGATCCTGTGCGAAGTCAAGCAGTTGAAAAAGACATGACTAAGCTGGGTCACATGGCTCGGCTTCTACCTTTCCACACACCCCACCCCGTACCTGGCCACCTACCTTATCCAAGGTTTCACAGAAGGGTTCCACACTGGCCTAATTTCTCTGCCCCACACTACCCATGAGTGCAGGAATCTTCGATCAGTGGCCACCAATGAGCATGCCATAGACCAGATCCTACAGACCGAAAAAGACCGGGACTTTCACTCAACCCCGTTCAGTAACTGGAGAGTCAGCACTATTGGACTTGTCAAGGGCAAGTTATCCAATAAATTACGTCTGGTGTACAATTTGTCTGCGCCTCATTCTTCACCCATCCCCAGTCTTAATTCCCTCATCCCCTCCAAAGAATTCTCCCTCAAATACGCCTCCGTGGATATGGCAATCCAAGCGATACTAGCAGCAGGCGCAGGTACCTGGCTCTCCAAAGCCGATATCTCGGATGCCTTTAAGCTCCTACCCAACCACCCATCCCTTTGGTGCTGGCATGGCATCAAGTGGAAGGAGGCATATTATTTTGCCACCAAGCTGACCTTCGGGTCAAAGAGTAGCCCCTGGCTATTTGATACATTTGCGCAGTCTCTCACTTGGATTCTGTTGCACAAAGCCCAGTGTCAGGAGGTCAACCATTATCTGGACAAGTTTTTACTAATAGAACCGCCCGGCTCGTCCCCAGGGAACCTCGACAGATTAATGCCCCATACACACGGTCGGATTTTCCAACGGAAAATGTCCTATCGGACAATGTTGTCGGAAATTCCGACCGTGTGTAGGCTCCATCTGACTTTTTCCGTCGGATTTTCCGACGGACAAAGTTTTATCTCCTGCTCTCAAATTTTCCGACAACAAAGTCCGATCACGCAAATTCCGATCGTGTGTCGCCTAGTCCGACGGACAAAATGCCACGCATGCTCAGAAGAAATTCTGTGACGGAATCGCTCGGTCAGGTAAAACTACCGTTCCTAATCGACACAGCACATTCGTCACGCTGCAATGTTAAAATGTGTTTAATGCAGCGCATTCTCTTTTTCTTTACAATGCAAGAAGAATGTTGTTTTTTAGCTGCTCATATTCACACTGACTTCTCACAAACTTCTTTCTTTATTCTTTTTCATGATTTCCTGGCTAGATGTTTTTTATTCGTCAGATCTTAAGAATGTTTTATATTTTTATTTTTAGGATTTGTCATTTATAGTGGTTTGTTTTTTAATCCAGATTTCCTTTATTTATTTTTTTTTTTGGTGGTGGGGGGGGGGGGGGGGGGGGTTGTGTGTCTCTACTTATCCCAACACCATTATTATCATTTGTATGTATTTTTAGCCTAAATTCACTAGGAGGTTGTTTGTTGTTGGTGCCCCTTGTTAATTGGACTTTATGATTTATGAAATGTACCTGCCTACTCACAAATCAACTGTCTTTTTTTATGAGTAGGCAGGTACTAAGGATTTCTTGAAATCAAAAATACCTTTATTAGGTGTCAGCAACAAACAAAAGAGGAAGGCAGCGATGGAGAAACTTGGGAAATTTGCAAAGCCTTTGACCCCCACGGCAGACATCATTTTTTTATGTTCAAAAATTGGTGGCCTGAGGAGTACGTATCTTAAGGGAGTGCAATCTGGTCCTGAAGTCCAAAACATCCGGAACTGCAGCAGATGCCATCTATGTCCCCAGGCTGTGGTCATACGAGAGGCTCCATCTTCTCTCAGACCAGACTGAATCCAGGTCGTCACACTCTGGTCTTCCTTCCATGCTTCCTTCCAGGCTGTGGCTGTGGTGCTGGAGGTGTGGCAGGAGGAGGAGGAGGAGCATGGTCACTGTCGCAAACATGTGTTGCTGGGGTCATTTCCCCAGCCACCCCCTTATTTAGTATCTTGAGGATGACCTCCTCACACATGCTGCGTTGCCCCGCCTCCATCTCTTTGAGCTTAGTGGCAGCCAAGGCGGCAAAGGCCCCTTCGTAGTGCCACCGAAGCCTCCCTTATCAGCCGGAGCGCTGACTCCCCCACCCCCCCCCCCCCTTTCTGGGCCTTTTGTAGGGAAGGCGGAGGGGAGGGACTTGGGATAGAGTCAGGCTCCTAGGCCTGCCCACCTCTTGGCTGCCACTAACCCCTGCCTCCTCCTGGCTCCCGCATTCCACAGCCAACTCCTGGCTGAGGTCTTCCTGTGTATAAAAAAGGGACATAGTTTGAGTTATTGGTTCATCAAACACACACAAGTTTCATCTATTGACTGTTGCAAAATGTTTACAAATTGAAAACCATACAATTCTCAGCCCAGCAGTTTATATTCTTGCCCAAAATTTCTCCAACACTACTGTCTGTTGATATGTCAAACACTTTAGAAAATAAGCAATTGGGGATCCTGAATTAAGTGAACATCATTAATTTTTCAACAAAAATAGGGTACAAAAATACTATACCTGGCTCAAGCTGGGCTCCTCCACATCTTCCTGACTGAAAGGCCCAGGTTGGTCCTCGAAAACCTCATCAGGGGTGGAATGCGTGGAAGGAAGCGTGGAAGGAAGAGTCGAGAGTGACTCCCTGACATCAGCCTGGTCTTTGAGAAAATGGAGCCTCTCGTAGTACCAGAGCCTGGGGACATATACCTCATCTGCTGCAGCTCCAGATGCTTGGGACTTCAGGACCTTATTGCGCTCCCTGAAATACGTACTCTTTTTGGTTCTTAGCTTCTCAACGGTTGCCGTGGGGATCACCGGCAATACAAATTCCAGAAGTTTCTTCATCGCTGCCCACCTCTTTTGTTTGTTGCTGTATAGTGGGTGCTTAGCCTGCCACAAAAGGGGAATTTATCCCTGAAGAGGGGGAATTTATCAATGAAGAGGGGGAGGAAGCTGACCTCATTGAAGCCATCCATATTCTCTGCAAGACACAACACCAGACAAAACACAAAATAATGTCAGGCTAAACTCTCCTAATCTTCTCCATAAATAAGCCTCAATGTATAAGCAGTCTAGGCTAGTGATGTACCAAGTTCAAATTGTACCTTCGTTATAGCGATCGTCTTGTGCGTCAGCTCTCTCTCCCCTCTGCTCACAGATCGTCGCTACAACACACGCGCGTGACATTTTATATACAGTGCGCATGCTTGAAACTCCGCCCGCCCCTGACGATCTTTCTCCTCTATTCCCCACCCCTTCTCTTTACAGCGCAGTGGGGTGAGCACATGCCGGGGACACAGCAGGTGCGCCCTAAATATTCCAACGAGGAGGAGGACGAGGATAGGCCAGAGGCAGAAACGTCCCGATCCCGGAGGCTAAAATTTAAGGGGTCAAATATGTCTTTTGGAGAAATGTTGGAGATGGTGGACATATTGAAGAGGAGCGACTATGATGGGAAGTATGGGCCTTACCCCAACCCAAATGTCAGAAAGGCTAAGATCATGGCTAAAGTTGTGAGGAGGCTGCACAATAATTTTGGGGTACAACGATCCAAGGATCAATTGAGGAAACGCTGGTCAGACCTGAAACTGAGGGAGCCCGATCAGTACAGAAAGATCAAGCGAGTTCTTCAAAAAAGTAAGTAGTCGTGTGTTCATCTTTTTTTTCTTGCTTGCATACTGCTACATGTGCTTTGTTTTTCAATGTTGGACATTTGAAAATGGCCACTTTCATGTTCGTGTGTCCATTCGATCGTACTCAACCTTGATCGTTCGGCCACTTATAATACGATGTTTAGTGAAGTTGGAGTGAACTACATTGTTTCAGGCCTGTTTTTAGTCAAAGGAAGTTTGTTGTCTATAGAGCTTTTTTCAAGAATGAAATGCATATTTCTTCAATGTAAAGGAGAGGTGACTCTAGAGCACTAGTGCTGGGACACCCGAACCCCCTTTTTATTATGTTGTCCCACACATGTGCTCCAGTGGATACTATAGGGGTGTCTCCATCTGACAAACTTGCAACCAAAAGGTAGTAAGTATTGCACCTTTACAAAGTGACAACATTAATGTTGTTATCCTTTGAACCTGGCCACAAACCACTATTGTACGTCACTTCCAAGCAATGTTTCATATTTTCTATTTCTGCCCTCATAGATTGGTGTGCTAAGTATTCATTTTGTACATTCTCATAGGGGAGAGAAGACTCGGGACGTCTGAGGACACCAGGAACCCCACACCTCCCAAAGAAGGGGAAATACCAACACCAGAAGCAGAGGAGGAGGAGGAAGGAGAGATTGTAGAAGTTGTAGAACTTGTCACCACAACAGGTGAGTGTCGGAGACCACAGCTACAGGTAAGCTAATCAATGTATGCCTGCATCTTAAAAATAGCCATCTTTTTTTGTTTGTGTGTTTTTTTAGGTGATGTGGATGTTGTGGAAGAAGAATCGCATTTCACCACTGAAAGTGCACACGTCCTCATCGGGGAGATAATGGTGTGCAATCAAGATCTAGATGATATCAAGAAAAACATCAATGATGTTCAACAAAAAATGAAGAACATCATTGATGTTTAAGCGAAAATCTGAAAACGCACATACTAATTATCACACATTTGTGGGTGTTTATCCCAAAAATGTTAACGTAATAACTGTGCCAAATTTGGAAGATGCACACAGTGTGTCAACATGTGCTAGCTCCCATCATGATGGATCAATGACAATGTTTTGGGGGTGCAACCACTTTACTAACTACTAAAGTGGGTGAGGTGAAGGGGTTGCACCCCCAAAACACATCCATTGATCCCCATGATGGGAGATTGCACATTTGGACATTCTAGGCATGTGTTCTTGCATCAAATGCCCATTTTGATCCCCAAATTGTGTGCATGTTCTAAATTTACCTTTTCCAGGGGTGACACCCCATGTGATGAAGGCACGATCAAACACACTTTAAACATAGTCATGTCTGATCTTGTCTTCACTTTTCAAAGTTGAACTTTGTAAGTTCCTATGTTCAGTATGTTTTTTTTTTGCTACATGCCTGGTTTACACAAATGCACCATGTTAGTAAACAATGTTCTAAAGACCAAAGATCTTTTGAGTTTACCAAAGCATTTTTGAAAGGCACTTGTGAATGTGTTGGAAGTAAAATTTTAACATCTAAACAATGTGTGGCTTCCTTATTTCAAACCACAAAAGCATTATTTGCGTCAAAAGTAAATGAATTTGGTGGCAATGGGTGTTATTTACTAAAGGCTATTCCACTTTGCACTGCAAGTGTAGTTTCCTGTGCACTTTTGCAGTGCACTTGTAGTGCATAGTGGATTTGTCTTTTGTAAATGACACCCACAGTGCTTTGTAATAAAACGCGTATCACGCCATTTTTTAGGAATACACACATTTCTGTCATGGTGATGAAAAGGAGTATTTTTGGTGTCAGTTATGCACTACAAACCTTACCTAGACAAAATATTAGGTATCACACACACAACATGAGAAGATTCTTTTTCGGAAGAAGAGACTGTAACCTCCTCTCGCCAAGAAAGTGCATTCCCACTGTTGAAGATAAAGGCCCAAAAAGACCACCAAAAATAAGCTATAACACACCTACAAGAAACACAAGCAGTAAATGAAAACAAATCTTAGTTCAAGTTCAAATAAAAATTTATTAAAAAATGCCTCTCACACATCGTCAGGCATATCAATGGCCCCCCTACCCACAAAGTACTCCATATAGCTCTTGCAGACTTTGCGGGCATTTAGGGGGGGAAAGCCAGGACGTGCAGCTTGAAGGGCTGTGAGGTTGGCATTGGAAGGCATGTCGACATCAGGGCCAACGGACACAACATAGTTGGTGCTATGTTGCTTTAAGAAGTTGTGCAATATGCAGCAGGAAAGCACAATGTGGTTCAGTTTATATTCCGCCAAGTTGATAGCTGTCAAAAAGAGGCGTAAGCGGCTGGCCATGATCCCAAAGGTGTTCTCCACCACTCTGCGGGCTCTGGACAGCCGGTAATTGAAGACCCTCTGGTCTGGGGTGAGGGTCCTCATCGGGAAGGGCCGCATCAGATGGCTTGACCACGCAAACGCTTCATCCGCGACAAAGATGAAGGGGAGTCCTTCAGCATTCTCCTCTGGAGGTGGCAAGCACAGACTGCCACTCTGGAGACGCCAGTAGAACTCCGTGTGCGCAATGGCACCACCATCCGAGATCCGACCATTCTTCCCCACGTCCACATACAAAAACTCGTATGTCGCAGACACCACCGCCAACATCACTATACTATTAAACCCCTTGTAATTATAATAGTATGACCCCGAGTTGGGGGGTGGGATGATGCGGACGTGTTTCCCATCAATTGCACCTCCGCAGTTAGGAAAGTCCCAACGGCTGGCAAAGTTGGAGGCCACAGTCTGCCATTCCTGTGGCGTTGAAGGAAACTGTGGAGTCAAACATTGCAAGCAGATTAGACACTAACATCTTGGAACAAGATCAGACTTAAAATGTAACCAAGAAAGTATTGGCAAACAAAAGTACAAGGTCCCCTTAGCAGATTACTCACCCCCCATCACTCCCCCTACTTCTGATGGGCCATTGACAATAACTAGGTGTTTGGGGGGGGGAATTGGACAGGTAACCCTCTCCACTTCATTGAGAGCCAAATGGCTCAATAATGTGTGATAGTTTGGCCAGACCCTCCTTACTTAACACTATTGGCAGCCCACCGGAAAGATAAAAGAAGATTCCTAATCCCCCCCCCCAAAAAAAAAAACACAAAAGGAAGCACATTTTGACATTCTGCAATTACCTATCAAGCTAATAATAGGAGGAAAAAAAAAAATAAAAAAAAATTAAACCTTGTAAAGTATTGAGCCAGCCCCTTGCACTACATGCTTTGCTGAATTCATCCCTAAATATGACCACTATAAAGAGGTAGGTATATAGTGTGTATTGAGCTTGGCAAAGCCAACAGATAGAGGATTGGTATCACCTGACAGAGCAGTTGGAGGAGGGGGGTTCCTAATGAGTTTGGCACCAAAAAAAACGTGACTCTGCATGAAGTAAAACACACAGAAAACCTTTGTGCATATTTTAGGGGGTGTTTGGGGGAAACCAATACTATGGAGCAGACAAAATACATTGCTTAAGTGACTAGGCCATAGGTGTATATTGGGTCAGAAGAGCATGCTGGGGAGGTAAGTGAAGGGAAAAATGCATGAAGGACAAAAGGGGCACAGCATATTAGAGCATATTGCAATCATGGTAATTAGGGAAGGAGGTCAAAAATACAAGACATTAGCAAACAGAGCATACACAGAAGGGAATAGTAAAGGAGAAATGTTACCTTAATATAGTCCTCCTGCAGGACCTGGATTATAGCAGAACAGGTCTCTGGAATAATGATTCCCAGAGCCTGAGGAGAGATACCTGTGGAGAACTTCAGATCCTAAAGGCTTCTCCCTGTCGCCAAGTACCTCAACGTGGCAACAAGCCTCTGCTCCGGAGTGATGGCTTGTCTCATGCAGGTATCCTGCCTGCTGATAAAAGGGGTCAGCAAAGCCAAAAGATGTCATCCTGAGAAAGTTCCTGAAATCATCAGGATTATTCTCCCGGATCTCACGAGCAGACAATAAGCAGTGCCCTGTTCATGGACTGGTCTTGGGTCAAAGCTAAAAGCCCGACACCAAGCCCCTGCACAGCACGAACTCTGCGACGAGTACGTACACGAAACATAGCTCACAAACGGTCGGCTGGTCAGAACGGACAAACAGAAAGCACCGATAAACAGCAAGGCCTGAAAGAACGAAATGAATACCAGAAACGAGCAGACAATAAGCAGTGAAAATCAAAGCATCCTATATCAAGATATAGGCCGCAATGACCAACAAATGCGAACTGACTACACGCACCGATAAACAGATACGCACGACAAGCACAAACTGAACAGCAGTAACAATCTGAGTCTGAAAACTGAAAATCGTATGTCACCAAACCTCTACTAACACGCAATAAACACGGAATCAGCAGAAGGAGCCCAACGGGTGCCGGACGTGGTGCTGAACTTCCCTTTTCTAGTCTCGCGGAAGACGGCTTACGTCACGGCGTTCTTGAAGACCGGAAATTCCGACAACGTTGTCCGACCGTGTGTACGCAACACCAGCTTCGGACAAATTCCGACGGAAATAGTCATCGGAAAATCCGAGCGTGTGTACGGGGCATAAGGGTTGTGTTTAAAAACCTTAACGTTCCCATCGCTGAACACAAAGTCGACGGTCCAGCACATACGATCACATTCCTTGGAGTCAATCTTGACACCTGCGCCATGCAGGCCAGCCTCCCTCCGATAAACTGCCCCGCATTAGGGCGGTTCTCCGAGACTTCACCCACACCAGAGGGTGCACCAAGAAACAGCTGCAATCCCTCCTAGGGATGCTTAACTTTGCCATGCGCATCATCCCACAGGGCCGCTCATTCGTGTCCCGCCTACTGGTGTTCCTTTCCAATACGCAAGATCCCGACCAGGCTTCACCAGAACATCTTCCCTCTTTGAGCTTTATCCCATAGTGGCAGCCAGCCACACAGCTCTGGGGTCATTGCTGGACCCCAAACTGTGGCCTTCACCACCAACAACCAAGCCACAGCAGAGATCATTAATAAAGGCAGGTCCAAATCCCTGGCAGTCATGTCCTTCCTGCGTAGACTGGTACAACTATCATTACAATTTCAGTTCAACATTTATTGTTCATTTGTTCCGGGCAAGCGCAACCTCGCAGCAGATCTCACGTTTTAATTACACCTCCTTTTTTTGAACAGGTGCCCGGAGCCGACCCAGTATAAGCCGCTATCCCTGCCTGGTCTCAGCTGACCCTAGATTAGCTCAACACCTGCAAACAGCTACTCAACTTATCAACACCTCACTCTCCCACAACACCCTCAAGGCCTACCAAACAGCCTGGAGGGCCTTCAACAAATTCCTGTCACACCACTCCAAGGAAACTTCAAGCATCAAACAGATACTGGCCTTCATTTTATACTGTCATACCCAGCTGGCCCTATCACACATCAATTTTCAGCTATACCTAGCAGATGTCCAACATTTCTTGTCCCTACGAGACCCCACAAAACCCTCCTTGTTCTCATACCACACTATACGAGCCATTTTATGTGGCGTTCAGAAACTCCAACCGGTGGTCAGCGCCAAACGCTCTTTAGGGGTATGTCGACCATCCTGACGACCTCTCCATTTCGTCTCCTCCCCAGTATGGTCCTACAAGCAGCCATGTACTTGGCCTACTACGGGTTCTTGCAACCGGGAGAATTCACGTGCAGCAATTCTACAGGCCGATGTGCACGATACCCACCCTCCCATCCCCTTTTTAGGGCATTTCTCAAAGTATTCATATTCCTCAGAGATTACTCATTTTATATTATTTCATATTTATTTCATTTCATTCCTCATTTCTTAGCTAGGGTATGCCCCCTCATTTTGGAATAACGGACGTTAGACCAAAGGCACACTTTCAGGTCCATTTCATGTGGTAAGTTTTATGTTAACTCCGAATGTTATCCATATCCGTATCGGCCATATGGCTCCAACCATAAATTTATATATATATATATATATATATATATATATAAATAAATCTATATGTGTATATAAATCTCTCTCCCTCTTTTTCTGAAAGAAACACATAAACACGTCACAAGACTAACAACATAAATAGACCTGAAGTGTGCCCTGGCCTGCTGTAAGGTGAGCCCTGGTGAGCTGGGCGATAAGCCCTGGTGAGCTGGGCTATATGCCAAGAGAAGGGCGCATACCTTGACAGTAAATGGATACTTCTGTAGAGAAGGATGTTTTAAGAGAAGTACTCTGAGAAGGGAAAAGGGTGGGTGGGTACCTTGCACTGGAACCGACACAGCCTGTTGTGGGTGGTCTGGTTAAATACCCTCCGGGCTCCTCCCATAATTACAGGCCACCATGCTGGCCTTCTTATATATATATATATATATATATATATATATATATATATATAAAAAATATCTATATGTGTGTGTATATATAAAGTATACACACATCATCATTATTATCCCTTCATATTATTTTGTCAAATTTATTCTTACCCCTCCTACGTCTTCATTATTATCCCCTCCTATTATTTAATATTATTTATTGTTATCCCTCCTATTATTTATATCCCTCCTATTATTCCTTCCTATACTGGAAATTCTGCCTGCAGTCCCTATTATTATTATTATTATTATTATTATTATTATTATTATTATTACTCCTACCACCTATTATATATCTATCAGTATGCATCATCATCATCATCTCTTCCTATTATTTTATCTAAGTGTTTATTGCCCCTCCTATTATTTTATTTTATTTATTATTACACCTCCTATTATTTTATATTTATTGTTAACCCTTCTATTATTTTACATTATTATTACACCTCCTATTATTTTATTAAATTATTGCCCCCTCCCAGTGCCAGTTGGTGCTGAAATTTTTTTGGGGGGGCGCAAACAAACAGAATGGTGTCACCCCTCTAGCAGGTGTCACCTGGTGCGACCTGTACCCTGTCCCCCATAGCAACACCACTGGTGCCGCTTACCTTCCACAAGCCGCTGAGAGGTGGGATCATGGCAGTCAAGAGCCAGCATGGAGGTTGCTGGCACATGGGATAAGGGCCACTGACCAGCATAGGCCCCGCTGATAGGCCGATCCTGAGAGGCCTGCAAATTATGTCATACCAGCCGTTGGGGACAATATTAGTGCAGGAGGTTGCCACGGGAGCCAGAACTTGGGAGGATGGGTGGGGTGGCTTTTTTCATGCGAGAGTGGCTTTTTTGCCACCCCCGCAAAGTGACGCCCTAGGCCCGGACCTTGTCGGTCTAGGCCAAGACACAGCACTGCATAGGGGGTCTGTGCTGATAATCAGCACATTTATTATCAGCACAGCCCCCATCAAAAGGTGCCCATCAGCTGCCAATCAGTGCCCATCACCTGCCAGCCTGTTCCCCTCTATAAATGCCTGTCAGTGCCCATAAGTGCTGATCGGTGCCCACAACAGTGCCCCATCAGTAATGCCTGTCAGTGCCTCATCAAAGTGCCAATCAGTGCCACTCAGTAATGCCTTTTAATAGCTCATCATCAGTGCTGCCTATCCAGTGCCACCTATCAGTGCCCATCAGTGCCGCCTATCAGTGCCCATCAGTTTTTTTTTTTCAAAATTGTCGGTCTTTTTCTGTTTATAGCACAAAAATTTAAAACCGAAGAGGTGATCAAATACCACCAAAAGAAAGCTCTATTTGTGTAAAAGAAAATTATACAAATGTAGTTTGGGTACAGTGTTGCATGACCGCGCAATTGTCATTCAAATTGCGACAGCGCTAAAAGCTAAAAATTGTCCTGGGCAGGAAGGGGGGAAAGTGCCTGGTATTGAAGAGGTTAAATAAACTTCTCAACGTTTGTTCAAAAAGTCAGTGACCACTGTTCTAATCTTAGTCTCTTACAAAAATAATCTGAAATATCATCTAGGAAGAGGTATCTCAGAACAGAAAGTTCCCCCAATAATAAACAAAGTGTTTAAAACATCCTCAAAGTAACTCAAAAACCCAATATGTTTTGCTTTGAAAAAAAAAACTACGTCAGGGGTAGGGATGAGCCGAACACCCCGGGTTCGGTTCGCACCAGAACCTTCGAACCGACCGAAAGTTTGCGCGAATTTTCGAACCCTATACGTTATAATGGACGCGAACGTTCGAAATCAAAAGTGCTAATTACAACGGCCAATATGCATGTTAATGTCATAAAACAGGTTTGGGGACCCGGGTCCTGCCCCAGGGGACATATATCAATGCAAAAAAGAACTTTTAAAAACTAACGTTTTTTCGGGAGCAGTCATTTTAATGATGCATAAAGTGAAAAAAAAAAAGTGAAATTTTCCTTTAAATATGGTACCTGGGGGGTGTCTAAAGTATGCCTGTGAAGTGGCATGTGTTTCCCGTGTTTAGAACTGTCCTTGCACAAAATGACATTTGTAAAGGAAAAAAAGAAGCCATTTAAAACCACTTGCGGCTTTAGGTTTGTTCTTAAGTAGAATCTGAACAGGTACATTATGAAGTGTAGCTCCATCCCAAAAAAATCTATTTTTAAGCTTTTTGGAGAACATAGGGAGGGGTTATCACCCCTGTAACATTTGCTGTCTTTGCACATCTGTTCAGAACATGTCACCTCACTTTCCGTCCCAATGACAAATGTTTTTGGAAAAAGTGGGGTTTTAATTGAAACAAGGATTGGTGATAAAGTATCAGTAGAGAGGAGATACCTTTTTCCCAAATTAAATCTAACAGGATAGAATTTCCCTTCCTAGGGGTAGATTTCCTCTCACTTCCTGTTTTCTCTTTCCATTTGCAAGTAGGAGTCGTTTGTAAGTTGGATGTTTGAAAGTAGGGGCCTGGCGTATATACTCTGCAGAAATTTGCCCTATTAGATGTTGGTGTAGCCACAAGACTGGTGGGCACAGGAATGGGCCCTGCTGTGAGTTAATAGATCAAGATTTGTAATTGCATGCACCTGTTGAACAGGGCAGAAAAATTGGGGGTGGTGGTGGTGGTGGACGGTGTTGCCACAAGACTGTAAGCTCTCACAGTTACTCTTGGTGGGCGCAGGAATGGGCCCTACTGTGAGTTATTAGATCAAGATTTGTAATTGCAAGCACCTGATGAACAGGGCAGAAAAATTGGGCCTTTGGCGGTGGTGGTGGACGGTGTTGCCACAAGACTGTAAGCTCTCACAGTTACTCTTGGTGGGCGCAAGAATGGGCCCTGCTGTGAGTTATTAGATCAAGATTTGTAATTGCAAGCACCTGATGAACAGGGCAGAAAAATTGGGCCTTTGGCGGTGGTGGTGGACGGTGTTGCCACAAGACTGTAAGCTCTCACAGTTACTCTTGGTGGGCGCAAGAATGGGCCCTGCTGTGAGTTATTAGATCAAGATTTGTAATTGCAAGCACCTGATGAACAGGGCAGAAAAATTGGGCCTTTGGCGGTGGTGGTGGACGGTGTTGCCACAAGACTGTAAGCTCTCACAGTTACTCTTGGTGGGCGCAGGAATGGGCCCTGCTGTGTGTTATTAGATCAAGATTTGTAATTGCAAGCACCTGATGAACTGGGCAGAAAAATTGGGCCTTTGGCGGTGGTGGTGGACGGTGTTGCCACAAGACTGTTGGCCCTCATAGTTACTCTTGGTGGGCGCAGGAATGGGCCCTGCTGTGAACTATTAGATCAAGATTTGTAATTACCCGCCCCTGTTAAACAGGGGCTGAAAAATTGTGCCTTAGGCACTGGTGCTGGTGCCACAACACTGCAACCCCTCACAGATACTGTACTTGGAGCACAGCAGTGACACGTGTTGCGAAGCATTTTTTTAAAAAATTGTAATTACCCGCCCCTGTTAAACAGGGGCTGAAAAAATTGTGCCTTAGGCACTGGTGCTGGTGCCACAACACTGCAACCCCTCACAGATACTGTACTTGGAGCACAGCAGTCACACGTGTTGCGAAGCATTTTTTTTTAAAAAATTGTAATTACCCGCCCCTGTTAAACAGGGGCTGAAAAATTGTGCCTTAGGCACTGGTGCTGGTGCCACAACACTGCAACCCCTCACAGATACTGTACTTGGAGCACAGCAGTCACACGTGTTGCGAAGCATTTTTTTAAAAAATTGTAATTACCCGCCCCTGTTAAACAGGGGCTGAAAAATTGTGCCTTAGGCACTGGTGCTGGTGCCACAACACTGCAACCCCTCACAGATACTGTACTTGGAGCACAGCAGTCACACGTGTTGCGAAGCATTTTTTTAAAAAATTGTAATTACCCGCCCCTGTTAAACAGGGGCTGAAAAATTGTGCCTTAGGCACTGGTGCGGGTGCCACAACACTGCAACCCCTCACAGATACTGTACTTGGAGCACAGCAGTCACACGTGTTGCGAAGCATTTTTTAAAAAAAATTTAAGTACACGCCCCTGTTAAACAGGGGCTGAAAAATTGTGCCTTAGGCACTGGTGCTGGTGCCACAACACTGCAACCCCTCACAGATACTGTACTTGGAGCACAGCAGTCACACGTGTTGCGAAGCATTTTTTTATAAAAATTGTATGTACACGCCCCTGTTAAACAGGGGCTGAAAAATTGTGCCTTAGGCACTGGTGTGGTGGCATGGATCATTGAGGAGGAGGAAGAGGATAGTCAGTGAACATAAGAGGACAGTCACTCAGCATCAGCATAGGCAGTCTTGAAGGGATGTGATATTAAAAATTATTCGGTTATATCCGCCTCAGGTGCCTGGTAGCTGGTGGTGATCCAAGACTGATTCATTTTGATGAAGGTCAGTCGATCAACCGAGGCGGTGGACAGGCGCACCCTATGATCGGTGACAAATCCTCCAGCAGCACTGAATGTGTGTTCGGAAAGAACGCTGGAGGCAGGACAGGCCAGTAGCTCAATTGCATACTGTGCAAGCTCTGGCCAGTGATCCATCCTCAGGACCCAGTAAGCCAGAGGATTTTCGGTGGGAAAGGTGTCCAAGTCTGACCTTGCCCCAAGGTATTCCTGCACCATGTATATCAGACGCTGGCGATGGTTGCTGGAACCGATCATACCTTGGGGCTGCGGACTAAAAAATTGTCTGAACGCATCGGTCAGACGTCCACCTTCCCCACCGCTCCTTCTGCTACTGACCGAAGCCTCAGCAACTCGTCGCCCAGGACCAGGAGTTTGTAGCCTCCCAGTTTCTGGGAACGCGTTGCACAGACCTTTCTGCAAGGCCTCCCTGAGATGTCTCATCCTCTGCTCCCTCTGCGACGGCAAGATAAGGTCCGCAACCTTACCCTTGTACCGCGGATCAAGGAGAGTGGCCAGCCAGTAATGGTCCCTCTCCTTGATCCGAAGAACACGAGGATCCTTCCGCAGGCTTTGCAGGATCAGGGAGGCCATGCAGCGTAGGTTAGCTGAGGCATTCGGTCCGGAGTCTTCTGGGTCACTGAGGATGACATGATCGCCAGCCACCTCCTCCCAGCCACGTACAAGTCCACTGGTTTGTTGGGACTGTACATCATCCCTAAAAGACTGCTGCTGCTGATGCTGAGTGCCAGGCTCCACCTCCATGCTCACACAATCCTCCTCCTCCTCCTCCTCCTCCTCCTCCTCCTCCTCCTCCTCCTCATCCTCTTCCTGTGTGATGGGTGGGACAGAAGGAACACTGTCCGGATAAAGGGGGCCTTGAGAGGCAAGGAAGTCCTCCTCTTCCTGCCTCTGTTCTGCCTCAAGTGCCCTGTCCATTATCCCACGCAGCGTATGCTCCAACAGGTGGACAAGAGGGACAGTGTCACTGATGCATGCACTGTCACTGCTCACCATCCTCGTGGCCTCCTCAAATGGTGAGAGGACAGTGCATGCATCCCTGATCATGCTCCACTGACGTGGGGAAAAAAAACCAAGCTCCCCTGACCCTGTCCTGTTGCCATAGTCGCAAAGGTACTCATTGATGGCCCTCTGCTGCGTGTGCAGTCGCTGCAGCATGGCCAACGTTGAGTTCCACCTGGTGGGCATGTCACATATTAGGCGGTTCTTGGGCAGGTTCAGCTCCTTTTGCAGCTCAGTCAGCCGAGCACTGGCATTATAAGATCGGCGGAAATGCACACAGACTTTCCTGGCCTGCCTCAGGACATCCTGTAAGCCTGGGAACCTGCCCAAGAACCGCTGCACCACCAGGTTGAGGACGTGAGCCATGCAGGGCACATGGGTGAGCTGCCCCTGTCGCAGGGCGGAGAGGAGGTTGGTGCCATTGTCAGAAACGACCATTCCTGGCTTAAGCTGACGTGGCGTCAACCACCTCTCGGCCTGCCCCTGCAGAGCTGCCAGAACCTCGGGCCCAGTGTGGCTCCTGTCCCCCAAACACACCAGCGCAAGCACGGCATGGCATCTTTTTGCCTGCGTACTTGCGTAGCCCCTTGTACGCCTACGGAGCACCGCTAGTTCCAAGGACAGAGCACTGGAGGAAGAAGAAGAGGAGGGGGTGGAGGAGAGAGGTGTGTCACAACCAGTAGCAGTAGTAGCGTTTTGGAGGCGTGGTGGCGGAACAACCTCCAACACTACTGCACCTTGTCCTGCATCCCTCCCAGCTGCCAATAGAGTGACCCAATGGGCCGTGAAAGAAAGGTACCGTCCCTGTCCATGCCTGCTGGACCATGAGTCAGCGGTAATATGCACCTTACCGCTGACCGCCCTGTCCAGCGAGGCATGGACATTGCCCTCCACATGCCGGTAGAGAGACGGAATCGCCTTCCGTGAGAAAAAGTGGCGTTTGGGAACCTGCCACTGAGGAACCGCACATTGAACAAACTCACGGAAGGGGGCCGAGTCTACCAACTGAAAAGGCAGAAGTTGAAGTGCTAGCAATTTAGCCAGGCTAGCATTCAACCGCTGGGCATGTGGATGGCTGGGAGTGTACTTCTTTCTACGGTCCAGCAGCTGGGGCAGGGAAATTTGCCTGCTGCAATCGGACGTCGGTGTACTGCAAGTACTTGGTTGTGACACACCTAATTCTACACCTTCAGTCCTCTCAGAGCAGCTTTCAGAGAGGACTGAAGGTGTAGTGGGGATGGAGATCCCAGCTGAGGAGGAGCAAGGAGAGGTCCGCTTAGTTCTTTGGTGTGGGTCTTTTATGTGTGCCTGCCAACGAGCTGCATGGCAGGTCGCCATATGTCTGGTCATGCTTGTGGTGCCCAAGCGGCTGATGTTTTGGCCACGCGAGATACGCTTGAGACAAATATTGCAAATAGCAGTGGTGCGATCTGATGCACTCGTCTCAAAAAAGGCCCACACCAAAGAACTTTTCTGATAACGTGCAGAGGCAGCGCCCTGCACAGGCGGAGCTCTGCGGTGTTGTACAGTTGCTGTACTGGCCTCTACCTGGCCTCCAGGGGGCATCCTGCCTCGTTGGACATGTGACGCCGCATCCTCCTCCTCCTCGTCCTCCTCCTCATCCTCTCTCCCTTCAGGCACCCACGTGGAGTCAGTGACCTCATCATCCCCTCCCTCTTCACCACTAGAGCAAACCTGGCAGTAAGCTGCAGCTGGTGGAACAGTACTGCCAGATTCCTCAAGCTAGGTATCATCATCCGAGCCTTCGAATCGTTGGGCATCCTCCTGGAGCATGTACCCAACACTGTGCTCAAAGAGTTCGGGGGACTCCTCAGGAGGACATGGTGGGTCTAGGGAAGGGGTGGCTGATGATGCTCTGCCAGTACCCTGAGCCTGGGTGAGAGAGGATGAGGAGGATGAGGAGGGCTTGGTCATCCATTCTACCAAGCCTTCAGCATGATGCGGCTCCACATGTCCAGCTGCCGAAAACAAAGACGCGCGTGTCCCATGGCCACGTGCTGATGACGATGCACGACCACGTCCACGGCCACGGCCACGTCCACTAGAAAACAGAGCCTGCCTGCCCTGTGTTCTTGGCTCTGCACGCTCTGCCTCCCCTTGGCGGTCTTCCAGCCATTGTAGTCGGTAGTCCTGTGGGTGCTGCTGAGAAGAATATATAGGAGCTCTGTGTGATGCCACTAACACACTAGAAGTCCTATGGGTGCTTCTGCAAAGAAAATAGAGGAGCTCTGTGTGATGCCACTAACACACTAGAAGTCCTATGGGTGCTACTGAGAAGAAAATATAGGAGCTCTGTGTGATGCCACTAACACACTAGAAGTCCTATGGGTGCTTCTGCAAAGAAAATAGAGGAGCTCTGTGTGATGCCACTAACACACTAGAAGTCCTGTGGGTGCTTCTGCAAAGAAAATAGAGGAGCTCTGTGTGATGCCACTAACACACTAGAAGTCCTGTGGGTGCTGCTGAGAAGAAAATATAGGAGCTCTGTGTGATGCCACTAACACACTAGAAGTCCTATGGGTGCTTCTGCAAAGAAAATAGAGGAGCTCTGTGTGATGCCACTAACACACTAGAAGTCCTGTGGGTGCTTCTGCAAAGAAAATAGAGGAGCTCTGTGTGATGCCACTAACACACTAGAAGTCCTGTGGGTGCTGCTGAGAAGAAAATATAGGAGCTCTGTGTGATGCCACTAACACACTAGAAGTCCTATGGGTGCTTCTGCAAAGAAAATAGAGGAGCTCTGTGTGATGCCACTAACACACTAGAAGTCCTGTGGGTGCTTCTGCAAAGAAAATAGAGGAGCTCTGTGTGATGCCACTAACACACTAGAAGTCCTGTGGGTGCTGCTGAGAAGAAAATATAGGAGCTCTGTGTGATGCCACTAACACACTAGAAGTCCTATGGGTGCTTCTGCAAAGAAAATAGAGGAGCTCTGTGTGATGCCACTAACACACTAGAAGTCCTATGGGTGCTTCTGGGAAGAAAATAGAGGAGCTCTGTGTGATGCCACTAACACACTAGA
Organism: Lithobates sylvaticus; assembly: GCA_028564925.1. Taxonomy (NCBI): domain Eukaryota; kingdom Metazoa; phylum Chordata; class Amphibia; order Anura; family Ranidae; genus Lithobates; species Lithobates sylvaticus. The sequence continues at coordinate 284,932,171 of CM053029.1, forward strand.
AGTCCTTGGGTGCTTCTGCAAAGAAAATAGAGGAGCTCTGTGTGATGCCACTAACACACTAGAAGTCCTGTGGGTGCTGCTGAGAAGAAAATATAGGAGCTCTGTGTGATGCCACTAACACACTAGAAGTCCTATGGGTGCTTCTGCAAAGAAAATAGAGGAGCTCTGTGTGATGCCACTAACACACTAGAAGTCCTATGGGTGCTTCTGCAAAGAAAATAGAGGAGCTCTGTGTGATGCCACTAACACACTAGAAGTCCTGTGGGTGCTGCTGAGAAGAAAATATAGGAGCTCTGTGTGATGCCACTAACACACTAGAAGTCCTATGGGTGCTTCTGCAAAGAAAATAGAGGAGCTCTGTGTGATGCCACTAACACACTAGAAGTCCTGTGGGTGCTTCTGAGAAGAAAATATAGGAGCTCTGTGTGATGCCACTAACACACTAGAAGTCCTATGGTGCTTCTGGGAAGAAAATAGAGGTCTGTGTGATGGGACTAACACACTTCAAGTCCTATAGGTGCTTCTGGGAACAAAATATATGAGCTATGTGTGATGGGACTAACACACTTCAAGTCCTGTAGGTGCCTCTGGGAAGAAAATATAGGAGCTCTGTGTGATGCCACTAACACACTAGAAGTCCTATTGGTGCTTCTGGGAAGAAAATATATGAGCTCTGTGTGATGGGACTAACACACTTCAAGTCCTATAGGTGCTTCTGGGAAGAAAATATAGGTCTCTGTGTGATGGGACTAACACACTTCAAGTCCTATAGGTGCTTCTGGGAACAAAATATAGGATCTCTGTGTGATGGGACTAACACACTTCAAGTCCTATAGGTGCTTCTGGGAAGAACATATACGATCTCTGTGTGATGGGACTAACACACTTCAAGTCCTATGGGTGCTTCTGGGAACAAAATATAGGATCTCTGTGTGATGGGACTAACACACTTCAAGTCTATAGGTGCTTCTGGGAAACAAAATATATGATCTCTGTGTGATGGGACTAACACACTTCAAGTCCTATAGGTGCTTCTGGGAACAAAATATATGATCTCTGTGTGATGGGACTAACACACTTCAAGTCCTATAGGTGCCTCTGGGAAGAAAATATAGGTCTGTGTGATGGGACTAACACACTTCAAGTCCTATAGGTGCTTCTGGGAACAAAATATAGATCTATGTGTGATGGGACTAACACACTTCAAGTCCTATAGGTGCTTCTGGGAACAAAATATAGGATCTCTGTGTGATGGGGACTAACACACTTCAAGTCCTATAGGTGCTTCTGGGAACAAAATAGATGATCTCTGTGTGATGGGACTAACACACTTCAAGTCCTATAGGAGCTTCTGGGAAGAAAATATAGGATCTCTGTGTGATGGGACTAACACACTTCAAGTCCTATAGGTGCTTCTGGGAACAAAATATATGATCTCTGTGTGATGGGACTAACACACTTCAAGTCCTATAGGTGCTTCTGGGAACAAAATATATGATCTCTGTGTGATGGGACTAACACACTTCAAGTCCTATAGGTGCTTCAGGGAACAAAATATAGGATCTCTGTGTGATGGGACTAACACACTTCAAGTCCTATAGGTGCTTCTGGGAAGAAAATATAGGATCTGTGTGATGGGACTAACACACTTCAAGTCCTATAGGTGCTTCTGGGAACAAAATATATGATCTCTGTGTGATGGGACTAACACACTTCAAGTCCTATAGGTGCTTCTGGGAAGAAAATATAGGTCTGTGTGATGGGACTAACACACTTCAAGTCCTATAGGTGCTTCTGGGAACAAAATATAGGATCTCTGTGTGATGGGACTAACACACTTCAAGTCCTATAGGTGCTTCTGGGAAGAAAATATAGGATCTCTGTGTGATGGGACTAACACACTTCAAGTCCTATAGGTGCTTCTGGGAACAAAATATAGGATCTCTGTGTGATGGGACTAACACACTTCAAGTCCTATAGGTGCTTCTGGGAACAAAATATATGATCTCTGTGTGATGGGACTAACACACTTCAAGTCCTATAGGTGCTTCTGGGAACAAAATATATGATCTCTGTGTGATGGGACTAACACACTTCAAGTCCTATAGGTGCTTCTGGGAAGAAAATATAGGATCTCTGTGTGATGGGACTAACACACTTCAAGTCCTATAGGTGCTTCTGGGAAAAAATATATGATCTCTGTGTGATGGGACTAACACACTTCAAGTCCTATAGGTGCTTCTGGGAACAAAATATATGATCTCTGTGTGATGGGACTAACACACTTCAAGTCCTATAGGTGCTTCTGGGAAGAAATATAGGATCTCTGTGTGATGGGACTAACACACTTCAAGTCCTATAGGTGCTTCTGGGAACAAAATATAGGATCTCTGTGTGATGGGACTAACACACTTCAAGTCCTATAGGTGCTTCTGGGAACAAAAATATATGATCTCTGTGTGATGGGACTAACACACTTCAAGTCCTATAGGTGCTTCTGGGAACAAAATATAGGATCTCTGTGTGATGGGACTAACACACTTCAAGTCCTATGGGTGCTTCTGGGAAGAAAATATATGTCTGTGTGATGGGACTAACACACTTCAAGTCCTATAGGTGCTTCTGGGAACAAAATATAGGATCTCTGTGTGATGGGACTAACACACTTCAAGTCCTATAGGTGCTTCTGGGAAACAAAATATATGATCTCTGTGTGATGGGACTAACACACTTCAAGTCCTATAGGTGCTTCTGGGAACAAAATATAGGATCTCTGTGTGATGGGACTAACACACTTCAAGTCCTATAGGTGCTTCTGGGAACAAAAATATAGGATCTCTGTGTGATGGGACTAACACACTTCAAGTCCTATAGGTGCTTCTGGGAACAAAATATATGATCTCTGTGTGATGGGACTAACACACTTCAAGTCCTATAGGTGCTTCTGGGAAGAAAATATAGGTCTGTGTGATGGGACTAACACACTTCAAGTCCTATAGGTGCTTCTGGGAACAAAATATATGATCTCTGTGTGATGGGGACTAACACACTTCAAGTCCTATAGGTGCTTCTGGGAAGAAATATAGGTCTGTGTGATGGGACTAACACACTTCAAGTCCTATAGGTGCTTCTGGGAACAAATATATGATCTCTGTGTGATGGGGACTAACACACTTCAAGTCCTATAGGTGCTTCTGGGAACAAAATATATGATCTCTGTGTGATGGGACTAACACACTTCAAGTCCTATAGGTGCTTCTGGGAACAAAATATAGATCTCTGTGTGATGGGACTAACACACTTCAAGTCTATAGGTGCTTCTGGGAACAAAATATATGATCTCTGTGTGATGGGACTAACACACTTCAAGTCCTATAGGTGCTTCTGGGAACAAAATATATGATCTCTGTGTGATGGGACTAACACACTTCAAGTCCTATAGGTGCTTCTGGGAAGAAAATATAGGATCTCTGTGTGATGGGACTAACACACTTCAAGTCCTATAGGTGCTTCTGGGAACAAAATATAGGATCTCTGTGTGATGGGACTAACACACTTCAAGTCCTATAGGTGCTTCTGGGAACAAAATATATGATCTCTGTGTGATGGGACTAACACACTTCAAGTCCTATAGGTGCTTCTGGGAACAAAATATAGGATCTCTGTGTGATGGGACTAACACACTTCAAGTCCTATAGGTGCTTCTGGGAACAAAATATATGATCTCTGTGTGATGGGACTAACACACTTCAAGTCCTATAGGTGCTTCTGGGAACAAAAATATATGATCTCTGTGTGATGGGACTAACACACTTCAAGTCCTATGGGTGCTTCTGGGAAGAAAATATAGGATCTCTGTGTGATGGGACTAACACACTTCAAGTCCTATAGGTGCTTCTGGGAACAAAATATATGATCTCTGTGTGATGGGACTAACACACTTCAAGTCCTATAGGTGCTTCTGGGAACAAAATATATGATCTCTGTGTGATGGGACTAACACACTTCAAGTCCTATAGGTGCTTCTGGGAACAAAATATAGGTCTCTGTGTGATGGGACTAACACACTTCAAGTCCTATAGGTGCTTCTGGGAACAAAATATATGATCTCTGTGTGATGGGACTAACACACTTCAAGTCCTATAGGTGCTTCTGGGAACAAAATATATGATCTCTGTGTGATGGGACTAACACACTTCAAGTCCTATAGGTGCTTCTGGGAACAAAATATATGGATCTCTGTGTGATGGGACTAACACACTTCAAGTCCTATAGGTGCTTCTGGGGAACAAAATATAGGATCTCTGTGTGATGGGACTAACACACTTCAAGTCCTATAGGTGCTTCTGGGAACAAAATATATGATCTCTGTGTGATGGGACTAAACACACTTCAAGTCCTATAGGTGCTTCTGGGAACAAAATATAGGGCTCTGTGTGATGGGACTAAACACACTTCAAGTCCTATAGGTGCTTCTGGGAACAAAATATATGATCTCTGTGTGAGGGACTAACACACTTCAAGTCCTATAGGTGCTTCTGGGAACAAAATATATGTCTGTGTGATGGGACTAAACACACTTCAAGTCCTATAGGTGCTTTGGGAACAAAATATATGATCTCTGTGTGAGGGACTAACACACTTCAAGTCCATATAGGTGCTTCTGGGAAGAAAATATAGGAGCTCTGCCTGCCTGCCACGAAAACACTACAAGTCCTATAGGTGCTTCTGGGAACAAAATATAGGAGCTCTGCCTGCCTGCCAGGAACACACTACAAGTCCTAATAGGTGCTTCTGGGAACAAAATATAGGAGCTCTGCCTGCCTGCCACGAACACACTACAAGTCCTATAGGTGCTTCCGGGAACAAAATATAGGAGCTCTGCCTGCCTGCCACGAACACACTACAAGTCCTATAGGTGCTTCTGGGAACAAAATATAGGAGCTCTGCCTGCCTGCCACGAACACACTACAAGTCCTATAGGTGCTTCTGGGAACAAAATATAGGAGCTCTGCCTGCCTGCCACGAACACACTACAAGCCCCTCTTTCTAAATCAATCTTTGTAAATGAATCTATCTAACTCAATCTCTCTAAGTAAATCTCTCTAACTAACTAAATCCAGCAGAGTGTCACAGATCTATCCTGCTCTATCTACGCCGGAACAGCATGTGACCGGCGCAGACGGCGTGGCGGCCTTTTATAGGGGGGGGCGTGTACTAAAGCCCCTGAGCTGTAATTGGCTACAGGCGTCCTGCTGTAGCCAATTATGGCTCTTCGAGTTTCCGGGGCTGTGATTGGCCAAGCATGCGGGGTCACAGTGCATGCTTGGCCAATCATCAGCCAGCAATGCACTGCGCCGGCCGCGCCGGCCGCAATGCATTGCGGGGCCGCTCGCATCACACGAACGTGATGCGAGCGGCCAAAAATAGTTCTGGGCTCGCCGAGCGAGCGAACGCCCGGTGCTCGATGCGAACGTGGGTTCGCATCGAGCACCGGGCCCATCCCTAATGCTCCTTAGCAGATAGCTTTCCATTATGGATATCTTTCCATTTCCCCTCCAGCACAATGAACAGTGCACACTGTGCAAGATTCCCCTAGTGGATGGATTCTCATTTAAAGCTGTCAACTGATTTTTGTTCTATGTTTTTTTTAGTTTATTTTGTCACGTTACGGACGTTCCTAGATCAACAACTACCTTCAGAGATCACCGAAAGCACATCTTGACTGCCCACATGCTACGCAGCAGGAATCTAAAGACCAACCATCCAACCCACGAGACTGACCAGCAACATCAACGACAGAGGGTTAACCCTGAGTATACTGCGAGAACCCTTCAAATTACAAAACTCCACTGCGGGGTTGCTATACTGGAAAAGCCAGATCTCCTCTTCACCTGTGAGTATGACCATTATCTACCACACATTGACTTTCCCACAATAACCAATGCCAGTTAAAATACTATCAAACCATCCAGCCAAAAGAGCATCTCTGTGGAAAGAAGTGGACTCCTCCCGCTGCGACATTGTGTACAAGAGACTCATTTCCACCAAGATGCTCCTCCCAAATGCGCCCATAAAAACTTTCAACATTATTTCTTCTCTAATATGAAAGCAAAAAAGGGGAGTTTTCACAGCGGTCAAAGACTCTGTTTCATTTCAACTCCACTCAGAATTCTCTGACCCCTCGGGACGGTATCTCATAATAGTATGCACCATCAATAATACCAAATATACCTTAGTGAACATTTATGTTCCTAATAAACACCAAATCCGTTTTCTGAATAAGCTGATGGAGAAAATAAAAAAATTCCAACAAGGTTCCCTCATAATATGCAGGGATTTTAATATTACCCCAGACCCTCGGATGGACTCAATATCAAAACTTTCTAAGACATCTTCTATGGCTCCTTTTTTTACGCTCACAAGAACTGTACGATGTATGGTGATGTGTGCATGCTAATGAAAAGGACTTTGTTTTATTCTCATAGTCATTGCATATACACAAGGATTGATCTGTTCCTAACAGACAGATGGCTCATCCCAAAGGTCCTAAAAATAAAAATTAATAACATCACGTGGTCGGACCATGCATCAGTCCTACTAACTCTGAGAGACACATACCCCAACAATAACGCCTTTATCTGGCGCGCCAATCCCCAGGTACTTCAAAATTCTTCCACTAAGAAAACCTTGGAGAGCCACCTGTCTGAATACTTTCAGATGAACTCCTCATCTGAGGTCAACCTGTTCACATTATGGAATGCCCATAAGGCATACATTAAAAGAATGTTTATACAATTGGGTACGAGGCTTAGGAAACAGAGGCAGCAGAAACCTGACTCCCTTCGTACAGAAATTAACCTCCTTGAAACCCAACATAAAAATAATCCCACTCCTCTAGTAGGAACAAAACTTGACTCTCTAAGACATGATCTTAGAATAGAATTACTCCGAACCATTGAATGGAAATAGAGAAGACTGAAACTGTCCTTCTACTCGCCCAACAACAAAGCAGGGAAAACACTGGCACATAGACTACAGGGCCAACGATTCAAAACTAAAATATCCCACCTCATTGACCCCAAATCCAACCAACAAATAATTGACCCTCAAAGCATCGCAGATAAGTTTAGTGAATATTATGGGGCACTCTATAACTTAAACCAAGACAGTAGCATCAGACAACCCTCCCAATCGGACATAGCACAATTTCTATCAGACATTAGACTACCCCAAATCTCTGCATCACAGATTGAAAAGCTAAACACCCCCTTCTCACTTTGCCTTAACCAGGTAAGACAGCGGACACCCCCCAAAACTTCAGGCCAATATCAATATTAAATAAAGACCTAAAAATATATGCCAAACTCATCGCCATAAGATTAATGGATATTTTACCCACTATAATTGACCCGGACCAATCCGGATTCACCAAGGGCAGACAAACATCTGATGCTACTAGAAGATTGATCAACATAATCCATATTGCCGGAAAACATCGAACGCCTTCTCTGCTTCTTGCATTGGACGCAGAGAAGGCGTTTGACAGAGTTCATTGGGCATACCTCACAAAAACACTGGAACATTTTGGATTCAAAGGCCACCTGCTATCAGCAATACTAGCCCTATATACCTCCCCTTCTGCATGAGTATTCACATCGGGCATGATGTCCAAACCTTTTTCAATATCAAATGGCACACGCCAAGGTTGCCCACAACCCCCCTCATATTTAATTTGTTAATGGAACCCCTAGCCGCCAGCATCAGACAAAGCCCTGATATACATGGATTTATGATTAAAGACCACAAACACGTCATAAGCTTATTTGCAGATGATGTAATACTAATGCTAACACAATCAGTGTCTTCCCTGAGTAAGGTAACCAATCTACTACAAAAATACGAAATGGTATCATATTACAAGATAAATTAATCCAAATCTTGTATCCTAGACTTGGGTGTGTCTCCACGCAACAAACTAGAAATACAAAACTATTTTCCATTCGTATGGAACAACCATAACATCACATATTTAGGAATTAAACTCACGTCACAACCTGAACTTCTATATCAAGCAAATTACCAACCGCTAGAATCCACACTTAAACAAGAACTTCAAAGCTTACGCAAACACATCCTATCATGGGCAGGTAGACTAGCAGCCTTCAAAATGTAAACTTTACCCAAACTCCTATACATATACCGCACCGTACCAATACCAGCCACTAGAAAATTCTTTCAAAAATTACAAACTATACTTTCCAAATATCTTTGGGAAGGCAAGAAAGCCAGAATTGCACTATCTAAACTTAAAAAAACAAAAACAGCAGGAGGAATGGGTCTACCAGACCTAGCAGACTATCACCTAGCAGCCATTTTAGCGCAGCTCAGAGAATGGTTCTCTAAACATCCTACAACAATATGGGGCAACATAGAGCAGAATATAATACCAGGAGGGAGGGATTTCACTGTTCTACCAATTTCTCAATGACAAATCCATATTAACCAAAACAAACTCCATGTTAGCATGGGAAAGAGACTTATAACAATCCTTCTCAGATGAACAATGGCTCAAAGCAATACAGTACTCCCACACCTCTACCAAATGCACCAATCTTTGGGAACTCTCCCACAAGATCCTACAGAGATGGTACTTAACACCATACAAAATAGCCAAATTTGCAACCTCCACATCCCCACTATGCTGGAGGAACTGTGCGCAACCTGGCACTCTCTTCCATATATTGTGGAAGTGTGAGAAATTTACAAAATTTTGGTCCGAGATATTCGGTACCTTCCACCAAGTAACAGGACTCAAGATCCAACAATCACCCTCACTAGCTCTCCTAAACGTAGGGATTGATGAGATACCACCACCCTTCCGGAAATTTACCACCCACCTATTCCTAGCAGCTAAGTTAATGATTCTTAGACTTTCTAGATCCCGAGAAATCCCCAACACGATAGATGCCATAGGCACACTATCCACACATTTCACATACGAAAATATGCTAGCACATATAGAAGGGAAACATAAAGTGTTCCTAACACACTGGCAACCATGGATAAACTGGTACAAATCCCAGAAAACTAACTAGAGGATCATATTTAAATGCCCTAGATTCCTATCCTTTTCTTCCAATGGTAGTCGTTATGTTGATCCAAGTTAATAAGTTTTTTTAGTCTGGAGCATTTAGCTCCTGGTGAATTTTGGCTAATAGAATCGTTTTATTGGGGGCGTGGCTACAGCGCTAGCTGATGGACGCATAGATCGAGAGCTCCGCTCCAGCGACAGAAACCCAGCAAAACGAGGCGACCCTAACCTCTCAAAACGCTCCGTTCTGAGCCTCCAGAGACCCCTTCACCCTCAGGGATGGCCAGGAAGCGGCAAAACCCGAACCAGCCGAAACGGCTGACCGATTTCTTTCCTCCCTAGGCCCGCGGCCTAGTCCAAGATGGCGCCGGCTCCCCGGCCTCCTCGCGCGACTCTCAACTATCCTCACCAGGCCTGAGCTCAACACCAGACCCCCAGCAGCGGTCACCGGAGGCATCAACCCCTCTATCAGGCAGTCCAGCCAAATCAAGACCCCGGGTGACACCAGGCCCAGGCGGCCATAAGGTCAGTGATTCAGCTACATCCCTAGAAGACACCAGAGAGATAGCTGACACCATTAATGCCTTTTCTACCTCCGATCAGCCAATATCGGATACTACTCTAAAAGACATGCTTGTCTCACTACGCACCTCCATGCATACTGATATGATGGAGTGTATGCACAGCTTTAAATCTGAAATAGGAGAACTGGGGACCAGGGTGGACCACGTGGAAACAAAAATGGGGGAATATGCTACTTCTTACAACACCCTAGTTGATTCCCACAACGAACAGTCAGATGAGGTCACATGGTTGAAGGCAAAGGTCGCGGACCTCGAAGACAGGTCGAGAAGAAATAATGTAAAGGTCAGAGGGGTCCCTGAATCCATTCAACCTGCACAGTTACAACAATACGCCCAAGACCTCCTATCAGCATACCTACCTACACTGACTGCATCAGACCTGGTGATAGATAGAATCCACCGTCTCCCTAAGCCATCTTACCTCCCTGATGACATTCCAAGAGACGTGTTAATGAGAGTACACTTTTACCATGTAAAAGACCAATTCATGTCTGCCTTCAGGAAGTGTACCCAACCCACAGACCAGTACAATAGCATACAGGTCTATGCAGACTTGTCGCAATATACCGTATTTATCGGCGTATAACACGCACCAGCGTATAACACGCACCCCAAGTTTAGGAGGGCAGTTTAAGGAAAAAACGTTTTAGGAGGGAAGTTTAGGGAAAAAAAACACTTACATTTAAGCGTCATTTGCAGCTTGCCCAGCGTTATTTGCAGCTTTCCCCAGTGTGATTTGCAGCTTGCCCAGTGTGATTTGCAGCTTGCCCAGTGTGATTTGCAGCTTGCCCAGTTTGATTTTCAGTTTGTCAGTGTCATTTGCAGCTTGCCCAGTGTGATTTGCAGCTTTGCCCAGTGTGATTTGCAGCTTTGCCCAGTGTGTTTGCCGCTTGCCCAGTGTGTTTTGCAGCTTGCCCAGTGTGATTTGCAGCTTGTCATTGTCATTTGCAGGTTACAAGCGTCATTTGCAGATTGGCCACATTTAAATTTGCCGCCTAGAAAGACCGCGGCGTCGGAAAAGACCGAGCGGCGCCGGAAAAAACCCGAGCCGTCTGTTCGGCTTGGCTCGCAGTCCCGCCTCCCTGCTGTTTCGAAAGCGAACGCAGGGAGGCGGGACTGCGAGCGTGCCGGAAAAGCCCGAGCCGTCTGTTCGGCTCTGCTTGCAATCCCGCCTCCCTGCTGTTTCGGAAGCGAGCGCAGGGAGGCAGGACTGCGAGCGGAGCCGAACAGACAGATCGGTCTTTTTCGGCGGCGCTCGGTTTTTTTCGGCGTCGCTCGTTTTTTATTGACGGCGGCCGCTTGATTTTTTTTTTGCACTTTTTTTTTGGGGATCGGCGTATAACACACACCCACGACTTTCCCCCGATTTTAAGGGGGAAAAAGTGTGTGTTATACGCCGATAAATACGGTACCATGCAGAAACGAAAGTCCCTCATCACTGTGACCAAAGCTCTGCGTAATCACAATATTACCTACCGATGGGGATACCCGACGAAACTGACCGTCACCTACGACGGGAAAACATCTGTGATCACTTCCCTCAATGAAGGTTTGGCACTGCTGAGAGAATGTGACATTCTCCCCGAGCACTCATCTGATGATAATCACAGACCACCCAAGACAAACACTCTGGAAGAGTGGCAACTAGTCTCACACAAGAAAAAATCGCACAAATCTAATAGGCCTTGCATATGATAACCAACCCAAACCTACAAGTTTCCTCACAAGCTGGAGCGGAAAAACCACTTAGCTCCCCTAGACAGGTTATGTGCAGTGCAACTGCCATCAGATTCCGAAAGGAATCTACTTTTTTATTACAATTTTTTATGCTCTGTTTGAGTATTGACAATCTGTTTTCTTTCCCCCTTCTCCTACCTTTCCCGAATTTCTTGCCTTACCCCCGGATGGATCGCACACCGTGGAACCGAACTCTCTTTTGGATCGTCTCTATTGCTGCAGCCCACTGCCTGGACCCTGGGATACTACAGCTGATGCTTATAAGGTACTCTCCTCTGCATACACTACACCTAATATGGCTATCACAATAACCTCTTTTAATGTTCATGGACTGAACCATCCAGCCAAAAGGGCATCAGTCTGGAAAGAAGCCCTCAAACTCCATGCGGACGTCATTTGTCTGCAGGAATCACACTGGTCCTCCACAGCTGCCCCTTCTTTTCAACATAGAAGCTTCCCACACATCTTTCATGCCTCTTCCCCTAAGAAGCAAAAGGGAGTAGTTATTGCAATAAAAGACTCTGTGTCATTCTCCCTTCAAGAATTGCATGCAGACCCTAAGGGTCGCTATTTAATGATGATCTGCACACTCAACAACCGCCTTTACAATTTGATTAACATATACGCTCCCAAAACGCATCAGGTACGGTTTCTGAGGAAACTTTTCTACAAGATCAACTCTTTCAGGAAGGGGGAGGTTGTTGTGTGTGGAGACTTCAATGATACAATGGATCATAAAATTGACACTACTTCTAAGGCTAAAAGGCCTCCGCCGTCCCTTCAACGCATTCTACACTCCGAAGAACTGTACCACGTCTGGAGATGTCAACATTCCACGGAACGTGACTATACCTTCCACTCCTCTAGACATAACACCTATTCCCGAATAGACTTTATTCTCACAGACAAAAATTTGTTGCAAAGAATCTCCTCCTCCTCCATAACCGACATAACATGGTCTGACCATGCACCTGTCTGTGGTGGTGGAGGAGAAACACTTAGCCTACATCTGGCGAGCCAATATTTCCTTGCTGCAGCAGCCAGACCAGGTGGCTTTAGTGAGGAAACATCTAACCGAGTACTTTACTATCAACAGAGACACAGTAACTAACCCTTTCTCCCTATGGTGTGCCCATAAGGCATATATTAGAGGTATTCTAATCCAGATGTGCTCCAGGGCAAAGAGGCAGAGGACGCAAAAAATCTACTCACTTCTATCCAAAATTAGATTGTTATAAACCCAGAATAAAACCACTCCTGATCCCATAGCAGCAAACCAATTATATGGCCTCCGTGCAGATCTCAGACTCATGATGCTAGAACAATATAATAAACATATAATGTACCTTAAGGCCAACTATTACTCGGCTGGTAATAGAGCAGGGAAACTCCTAGCTCAAAAATTAAAAGACCAAAAAGCCAAAACTAGAATACCCTTCCTCACGAGCCCTACAGGCGGAAACAAAATTTATAACCCGCAAAACATTGCTGACTCCTTTGCTGATTGCTACTCCTCTCTCTACAACTTGGAATCAGACTCGAACACCCCCCAGCCTACAGCAGCAGCAATTAGCAAATTTTTAGACGACTTATCGCTCCCTACCTTAACAACTTCACAACTGGAGACATTAAACTCCCCTTTCACAGAATCTGAGATCCGCAAGGCCATACAAACATTACCTAACGGTAAATCCCCAGGCCCAGATGGCCTGCCGAATGGTTATTACAAAACATTCTCAGACACCCTGCTTCTCCCACTGCAAGAAATATTCTCGGTAGCGGTGACCTCTGCCTCTTTCCCATCCGAAATGTTAAATACATATATTGTTACCATCCCGAAACCCGGCAAACCACCTGACACCCCACCCAACTTCAGGCCTATTTCTCTTCTGAACACAGACGTTAAACTCTATGCTAAAATTATTTCTCATAGACTCCTGTTAATCTTACCTACATTGATCAGCCCAGACCAGGCTGGATTCACTAAAGGCAGGCAGGCAGCAGACGCTACCCGTCGGGTCGTAAATATTTTACAACATGCGGACTCCTGTCGAGTGCCTTCTCTGCTGTTGTTCTTGGACGCGGAGAAGGCATTCGACAGGGTCCACTGGGGCTACATGAAGCAGACTTTAGAAAAATTTGGTTTCGCCGGTTTCATCCTGAAAGCTATCCTGGCTCTATACTCCTCTCCTTGTGCGCAAGTATATACTTCAAACATGTTATCCCGCCCGTTCTCTATCACCAACGGCACTAGGCAAGGGTGCCCTCTCTCCTCCTCAATTTTCAACCTTGTCATAGAACCACTAGCCGAAAAAATTAGAACCCACCCAGGAACTCCAGGTTTCAACATACTAGGCGAATCCCACAACATAAACCTCTTTGCAGACGACATCATTCTCCTTCTGACTTCCCCTCAAACTTCCCTGCTTCAAGCCCACAATATTCTTGTAGAATTTAGCCAAATATCGTATTACAAAGTTCATTTTTCTAAATCCCTCATTCTAGGACTTAACCTCCCCACCCACCTCCAAAGAAGACTGCAGAGTGACTTCTCTTACACGTGGAGCTCATCCAGCATACCCTACCTAGGTCTACATCTGACAGCAGACCCTAACAAATTAGCAGAAGCTAACTATACTCCTCTAATAACCAAATTAACACTAGCTGCCCAGCGAATGTCCAAAACTGACTTAACATGGTCTGGCCGACTGGCATCATTCAAGATGCTACTCCTCCCCCAAATTTTATATGTATTTCGCACCCTCCCTATACCACTCAAAACACCCCACCTCAAAGCACTCAACCTTTTACTAAAACAATACATTTGGAACTCCAAACGCCCGAGATGCTCAAAACAGCTTCTTGTCAAACATAGACTAACGGGTGGGATCGGACTTGTAGACCTAAAGGACTATTACAGAGCGGCATTACTTACCCAACTCAAATACTGCCAACTACCCCCTGGTCTAGACTAGAACAAGCATTATGCCCAACACGCAATTTTTTACCACCTCTTACTTATAGACACATGGAAACCATTCTCCCTCTCAACGCTACCACCCACTATTAGAGCAACTCTTATGGCATGGAGGGATCTTCACAAACGCAACGCACTTTCCACTACAACCTCACACCTTATGATACCACTTGAAGTCATGAACAGCGTAATTCCACATGCAAATTTCTCCAGATGGGTGTCGCAGGGCCTCACTTTACTGTCCGACCTATATGACAACAAACAACCTAGACCCTTTTTTTTTTTTGTATGGGATAGGCCGCGCTCAGGTAGGATGTATCTGGGTTGCAGCCACCTCAGGGGAAAGTATGGGAGCTTTCCTTGGAGTGAGCCCCAATGCTTGAAGTATAGTTAATGGTACTGAGGTCAGGCGCTACCTGTAATATGAGTAAATTATGGTGGAGTGCCCCTGGAAGACGTCATTTTTGACGAAACGGCGTAGGGAGGAGCGGCGTGCTGACGTCACCACAATACCGCGCTAGACCCGGAAGCAACGGGCAGCTAACACGAGCCGGCCGGCTTTTTATATCTACATGCCTTCTTTTAACTGCATTCTTGTAAGTGCAATCTTTTTTATTCTTCATTAAACTTGTTTGAGTGATACACTATGGAGTTTCTATATTTTTATCTCTGCATGGTACCCGCTCGTTTCTATTGAGAAAATCTTGTCCAGCATCCAGTGGAAATCACTCCATCTCCCCCTGAGACCCGTGGCTGGGGAAATAAGCCAAAGGCTTTTACGATCTCTATAACAGGAGATCTTGCTATCCGGTAAGAGGCAGCATTTCTCGGTGGTGGAGGCTTTTCTATCAGGCCACTTCTTTCTTTGGGTGCTATACGAGTGGTGTCCCCATTGGAACTTTGAGGCCCCTCTTTTTGGACATTATTTGAATATGGAACTATTTCTCAGTGATGTGTTCACATTATTTCACTGTTTAATTTAACTTTCCGAGCGATTTATGGTGAAATGAGTTTTTCACACTGAATGTTTTTTAACTTAAATGTTTATCAACTTTTCACAGGCTATATCACTTTTAAATGTATGATGCACATGTGCATATTTTATTTATTTAGGATATATTATTTTCCAATTTTGGTACGTACACATATGTTCACATTTATAGCACTCTATCATTGGTGTGTTAATTCACAGTTTGCAGCGCAGTCATTTTTTTCTGATTATTGTTTTAGTGTGGGTATCTCACATATATGATTGCAGCAGCTTTAAGGTTTTTTTATTTTTCATTTTTGACACAGTATTTTGTTCATTCGATTTTCGGACAGCGCAGTAATATACACTTTACCATAATATATTACATATATTTTGGAAATGTAAGAATTTAACTAGTTTCTGGAACAGTGTCTTCTCATGCATCTCCCGGATCACTGGAATTCTCCTATCTCCTGACCCTGGAATGGCTCTACTAAATCTTAATATTGAGAAGTTCCCCCCCAACTATCATACTGTAGTGACGCATATCTTTCTTGCTGCCAGATCAATCATAACCAAACACTGGAAGTCAAAGGTGACTCCCAATGTGTCTGAGGTCCTAGATATCACACATTCTAATTACCTTTTTGAATCAATGATAGCAAAAAAAGAAGGTAGATATCACTTACTACAAAATCATTGGAATATATGGTCTCCATGGTATAAAAGATAACTGAAAACTGTTTGCTTGTAACATACCGCTGCCTGAAAATATTCTCCTGATCCACCTCTGTGCATTCCATCCCCCCCTCCCTCCCTCCTCTCCCTTTCCCTAATTTTTCGCAGCCTTTAGTGGCACAGATGGAAGCTTATACCAGGGATACTAAACATGTTATTACATTTTTGGAATCTTTAGGAGATATAGGACCCTATATTCTTGCCACGGCCGATGTGGGTTCGCTAGTCATGATGAACCAGTTAAGACATTCAGGTGGGCTCTCAGTAGCTCAGAACTGACAGCCAACCATCTAAAGTTTATCCTCAAATGTCTTAAGTTTTGTTTGAAATATAATTATTTTTGGTATAGGGATAATTACTATTTACAGACCAACGGGGTAGCTGTGGGGGCTAGGTTTGCCCCTAATGTTACAACCCTTTTTATGGCTTGTTGGGAATTGGATGATGTAATATGTGAGCGGCCAGGTGCATTGTTAGTTTACAAGAGGTACATTGATGACCTTTTTATTGTATGGAAAGGGGACAGAGAATCCTTTAATAGGTTGTATGTGTTGTATGTGTAATATGAACAATAATTCCAAAGATATTGAATTATCCTGGAATGTGAAAATAAAGTAGTATTCCTGGATTTGGAAATTTTTAAGGATCAAGGTTACATACAGACTATGAATTACTGCAAACCTACAGACAGAAATTCACATCTCCCAATAGACAGATGTCGTCATCTTAATATTTGGCTGAATAATATCCCCAAGGGCCAGTTCATCTGAGTAAGAAGGAACTGCTCTGATGAATTGGACTAACTTCACCAGAGGTTCTGGCTAATCAGTTCATTGAAAAGGTTTATGAACCCTCTTCTATTCAGAATGACTGAAGGGCAGTGTTAGATATGAATAGACAGTTACTGTTACAAGAGGGGAAACAACGCACCACTACCGATTTTCAATTTAAAATGGTACTTGATTTCAATGTTCAGTTTAGACAGGTTGAGAGGATTATTAGGCACCACTGAAACATTTTGAAGAGGGATAAAGTATTGGGCCCTGTCTTGCCTGGGAATCCTGGGTTTATATATAAGAAAACCCCCACGTTGAAAGACAAGGTCGCCCCAGGGGTGATAGACCCCCCTTACATAGGAAGAGTACAGTGTTTGTTTTTTTAACAGGGTTTCATGCATGTGGGAGATGTCAAGCCTGTCATATTGCTAGGACTAATACTAAGAAAAATAAATAATTTATTGCCACCAGCACTGGAGGAAGTTATTGTATCAAGGATTTGATTACTTGTTCCCCTACTGGTGTCATATACATGCTTGAATGTGGTTGTGGGCTAAAGTATATAGGACGCACCTCTAGGGCCCTGCATGTTGGGGTAGAAGAACATATCAGGAACATTAAAAAGGGGGTGGTTACCCATAACGTGTCCAAGCATTTTAAATTAGTACATGATAAAAATCCTTACTCTCTAAAATGTTTGGGTATAGAGTTGGTGAATAGCATTGGGGGGGGGGGGGGGGATTTTTAAGGCAGTTGAGTAGAAGGGAATCAAGTTGGATTTTTGAGGCCAAAGTCCTCCATCCCTGAGGCCTCAACATTGACTTTGATCTCAAATGCTTTTTCTTGGTGACAGCATTATGTGTTTTTTCCATATTTTTTTTTGCAGATATGAGCGCACCACACCTGTCAGTGGCACAGAAGACTAGCAAAGTTATGAGGTGGCAGTGTCGGACATATTTTAAAAGAGTGCTCAAGGAATGCTCAAGGAATGCAAAGTATGGTGTTTAGCATTATTTTAGGAGCAGAAGCCCTAAACGCAAATACTCCAGGAAACATAAGACCCGCCACTGGACATCCCTGGACCAGGACAATCTGCATTCCTCACATTCCCACACATGGCGGCTTTGATGCTCCTCAAGAAACTCACGTGGCAATGGGTCACATGTGTTTAAATCAGCGCAATAGAAAATGCCTTGCCCAGCCCTGCATGCATATTGTCCAATAATTGGCATGAATTGCCTCAAAATGCTAATGGATAAGGAAGCGGATGCAAACATTTCAAAGCCTAGTAGCTGTAACGGAAAGTATATGACAGATATCCATGCCACAGCAAAAATGCAGGCCCAACCATCACAAACACATGCAGATATTTCCAAATGTAAAAAGGAAGGACTTTTCCCATAATGATGTAGTTTAACCACTTGCGGACCGCCCGCCGTCGTTATATGTCGGCACTTTGAAGAGGAATATCATTGTTATGGCAGGAGATAGCTGCCATAACTCTGGTATCCTCTTCTTCAGTAGAGGGTTCACTTTAAGATAAAAGGGGTCTCTGCGGCAGATTCTCGGCTCTCCCGCGGTCTCCGTCGCTTACCGGAGCCACTGGAGACAATCACGTCCTCTCCCCTTTACAGGCTGGCTGCTGAGTGAGGGGAAGATGGCTCCCATTCGGGTCCATAGCATTGACTGGTGGAAGCAACGTCAAACGCCACTTCCGCCCAATGCTCTTAAAGGAGAATTTCTTTTATTTATTGATTTTTTTTATTACATTTTTTTGTAATGCATTTTAGTGTAAATATGAGATCTGAGGTCCTTTTGACCCCATAGCTCATATTTAAGAGGTCCTGTCATTCTTTTTTTCTATTACTAGGGATGTTTACATTCATTTTTTTTTTTTTTTAAAAGGACAGTGTCAAAATAAAAAGCAAAATAAATAAGAAGCGAACGCATACATGAGTAGTGCCCGCACATGAAAACAGGGTTTAAACCACACATGTGAGGTATCACTGTGATTGTTAGAGCGAGAGAAATAATTCTAGCCCTGGACTTCCTTTGTAACTCAAAACTGGTAACACATAGAACTTTTTAAACTATGCCTTTGGAGATTTTTAAGGGTAAAAGTTTGTCACCATTCCACAAGCGGGCACAATTTTGAAGTGGAACATGTTGGGTAAAATTGACTCAGCGTAACATTATATTTCACAATATAAAAAAATTGGGCTAACTTTACTGTTGTCTTATTTTTTAATTAAAGAAAGTGTATTTTTTCCACAAAAAGTGCGCTTGAAGGACCGCTGCACAAATACGGTGTGACAGGATGCCTTTCAATACCTTTAGGAATCCTACGGATTGAAAAGTGGACTTAAGGCTGGTTCACACCAGATACAGTCCAATGCATTTTTATTCAAGTCAAGAATGCATGAACCATGAATTGCAATGGCCTATGCCACACCAGTGCAGTGTGTTCCAGTACAGTTAACTAAAGGAGAACATGTTGCATTTTTTCTCTATGGCTCAAAAATGTGCATGCAGAAAGACCCCGTCAACTCAGAAATTGTGGTGAACATGCCTGCAGACTTGCAGAAATGATATACTGTGGCAGGTTTTTTTACCTGTTGACTAACAACAACATTAATTGTGATGTTGAAGCATTGAGAAATAGCCTTTAATTCAAGTGGAACCTGCAGGAGTGGGCATGGTTCTGGAGGACTTGAACCTGGCTGCTGATTTTTGGTGGAGGCTTCAATAGAGCTACTTCTAGGGCTGGCACATTAGGTCACAGCGATAAGAGCTTTGTAGTTGTGCCACTTTAGGGTGGATGAAGCCTCCACAAACGCCCTTTATAACATTCTCCTTAATTGAAAGTTGTTGTTTTGCAAAATGTTGGACGGAGCAAGTGACAGAAGAAATGTCCAGAGTGTGGCCACAGTCTAAAAAGAGGAAGCAGCCATCTTTTTTTCTTGCTCGGGTCATCGATCTTCAGAAGGGTTCAGGAGGCCAAATCTTATAGGCCAGGCTGAAATTTACCAGATCACAGTGAAGGGAGACAAAACTTCCTGTTTTCATGGAATCAAACCCAGAGCAGGTTGTTAGACATGTGGAACGTCTTTGAAGGTGGGCCTAACCAGTGTCTTCCAGTAGGAGCCAGGATAGCCTCCTTTTTGGAGGGTTTGGGTGATAAACATCAAAGACAGCTGGGAGTACAATCACCAAATCATTTCATTCATGACCAACATATCGCAAGAAAAAAAATTACTGCAAGATTACGAATAATAATTATACTGCAACAAGTCCATAGTGCTGCTGCCACTAAAAGAACAAATCTGGGGGTTTCTCCCCATTCTTTATAGTACCCAAGGCATCAGGAGCTTTCCCTACTGTCTGGGTTTGAAGAAATCAAATGGGTACATACACAACAATGGGTTCAAGATTGATTCCAGGCAAACAGTCATAGCGATAGTTCAGGATGAGGACCGGTTAGTCAATGGACCTGGCTGACGTATACTTCCATATACCAATCGGTGCGTAACATCAGAGACGTCTGAGATTTGCAGTGACAGGTTGTCCCTTCCAGTTCAGGTGTTTGCCATTTTTAAAACAAACACAGCACCAAGAAACTTTTTGAACATTTTGCTGGCAGTAGTGGCAGTAATTCATCTTTGGGGATAAGACTCTACCACTACTTGGATGACGTTTGATTGTCGCAGGTGTAAGCCAGGAGCTGGCAAAGCATCACAACCTTGGCCTAGAAATCCTTTACCAAGTTCAGTCAACTAGTGAACAGGAAAAATGGTTAACCCCTTAATCTGTGAAGAATCTTGGAGTAGTTTTTCATCGCCGAATATGTCAAGTGGTTTTCCAAAATCTGCGTATGAAGAGTCATAGAGACTGCATTTATGTCAGCGAGGGATTGCATTGTCCCCATTGGGACATTTTTCAGTGGCCATTCCAGTGCTGCCTTGGGCCAGGTGGCACATGGGGTCTTTTCAATTTGCCTTCCTCAGTCAATGGGATGGGCTGCCTATGTATCAGAAAGCCTTTGTGTCTGCACCAAATTAGCAAGAACTGGAGTTTTGCACACCTGTGTGCCTCTTTTGTGGCATGCCTCTCAGCCCAGGAGATGGAATAATTCTGATGTTTGGATGCCTTTCTGCCTCCAGTCTAAAGAGACAAGTGCAAGGCCATTGGAGCCTTGTGGAATGCAGATCATGGAAAAAAAGGCTTGGTTCTGAAAGCACTAGTACGGGTATCTTTTGCTTCAATAGCTTCATTTACATTTGGGGTTCCTAGTGATAAAACTAGTTCCTCTGACAGCAGTTGCTTCAGACAGAAGGATGTTGGAGATTGCAGCACTTTCCTGCAAAGATCCCTTTTGTGTCTTTTTACCAGAAATAGTAGTATGCAGTTTCCAGGAAAACTGGGGGCAGTCCCTCCGAGCATTCACACAGAGTCACTGAATACACAGAAGGAAGACTTCAGGTCCTTACACAAGTTGCTACCAGTGTACACGCAAAGGTCAAAATACGTGAGGAAAGTGGACAATCTTTAATTTTGTCATCAGGTTCTTGAGTCGTCTTCTATTGGTTTATTAGGGTGATTAGATTGGCATGCAGGAAGTAGGCCTTTCTGCTCAGGTGCAAGCTCCTTTGACCTGAGGGGTGGCAGCCTTTGGGGCAGTTATGCTAGGATTTCGGTGGAAGATATACGTGAGACAGTTAGCCTTTCACTCGACTTACAGGCTAGGCATACCGTCAGATAATAGCTACTGTAGGTGGTACAGAACTCCACATCAACTAGCAAAATTTTACCCTAATTTATCCCTCCTTTGCTGAAGGGAATGTGACTACCCTGGCTCCATCCTACATATCTTCTGAAATTGCAAAAACTTGACTAGTTACAGGAGAAAGATTTTGCAAATTATTGTAGACATTACAGGAATATGACTGTCTCCAGATCCAGTATTAGCGATTCTACATATTAGTATAGACCAATACCCTCCTGTATACCGCATAGTAGTCATTCACATCCTACTGACAGATAAATTGAGTAGTGCCAGGCCCTGACACAGGTTACTCTAAACTATCAATATGAAAGACTCCTAGCTATAATGACAACCCCACACCCAGTCTTTGAGGAGAACTGGAAACCCTGGGTTGACAAAAAAAATAATGAAATTTTCGCTGCAAGCTGCCTTTATTTTGCTCAGCAACAGCTGTGCATGATGCACATGTGTATGATGAGGCCACAATGGCCCTGGGAACAAGATTAGAGATATTTGGACACATTCTGGTGTCACTTTTACTTTGGGTAGAAGTAACTGGTGCGTACAAATTGGTCTTTGGGTGTCGGTGGCGCCTTCCCACCGTAACCCTATAGAGGAAATCTTGCTGAAAGCAAGAATTGGCCTTGCTGTAAAAATTTTTTAATAATATGCACCTGTCAAACAGGTACAGAAAAATTGGTCTTTGGGTGTCAGTGGCGCCTTCCCACCGTAACCCTATAGAGGTACTACTGATGATAGCAAGAATTGGCCTTGCTTTAAAAAATTGCAATAATATGCAACTGTCAAACAGGTGCTGAAAAATTGGTCTTTTGGTGTTAATTGTGCCCATGAAACCTATACCAAAAACATTCATCCAGATGAAATGAACACCCTCAAAGCTAGGCGGCCTTGAAGTCCTGCAGAGATTTCACATCCCAAAAAGACTTAATCAGTGACATCGGCATCAGGGGCTTCATAGCTAGTAATCCAGGACTGATTCATTTTTATAAAAGTCAAGCGGTCCACGGAGTCTGTGGACAGACGCATTCTATGATCAGTACCAAAACCTCCTGCAGCACTGAATGCCCATTCTGAAAGCACGCTAGATGCAGGGCAGCCCAACAACTCAATAGCATACTGGGTAAGTTCTGGCCAGTGGTCTATTCTCATGATCCAGTAAGTCAGTGGCTCATCAGATGGAAAGCTCTTCATCTCTGTTTTGGCCCTAAGGTAATCGTCCACCATGTGATGCAGACACTACCAATGGGATGTGGAAGCTGACAGCCCTGGGTGGCAAGGACTAACAAATTCCAAAATGCTTCACTTAGGTGGATGCCTTCTCTAACGCTCCTCTCTTGACCAACAGAAGACTCAAAACAATGTTTTCCATCACACTGTAGCCTACTGGAGTCAGGAAAATCGTTCAATAAAATCCTCTTTAACGTGTCCTCAAGAGATTTTATCTTCTGCACTCTCTGTGGGGACAGGATGAGTTCTGGGACCTTCCCCTTATAACGGTGGTCAAGGAGGGTTGCCAACCAGTAATCATCCTTCTCCTTTATGCCACGTATTCTTGGATCCTTTTGCAGACTTTGAAGCATAAGGTTGCCCATGTGCCTCAAATTTGCTGAGGCTTGAGAAGCAGACTCCTCGGGGTCACTCAAGGGTCCTGGGGTTGGAAAGCCATCGCTTACAGATTGACGCATGTCTTCCTCTTCTTCAAAGCCTATGAAAGTGCCAGAATCCTCTTCCTCCCCTCTCTCCTCCTGTGTGTTCTGTGACATAGGAATGATGGTGTCTGGATAAAGTGTGCCTTGAGAGGAAAGGAGGTCCTCCTCTTCCTCCTGCTGCTCTGTCTCAGGTGCCCTGTCCATAATGCAATGCAGAGTCCCCTCCAGCAGGAACACAACAGGGATTGTGTCACTGATGCATGCACCGTCACGGCTCACCGTCCTTGTGGCCTCCTCAAATGGTGAAAATACAGTGCATGCATCCCTAATGATCAGCCGTTGGCATGGGGAAAAAAATCCAAGGCGGCCTGAGCCTGTCATCATGCTGTACTCGCACAGGTACTCTTTGACGGCCCTCTGCTGAATGTATAGCCGCTGCAGCATTGCCAAAGTCGAGTTCCACCTGGTGGGCATGTCACAAATCAGGTGGTTTACGGGCAGGTGGAATTCCTGCTGAATTTCAGCCAACCAAGCACTGGCTGTGTATGTCCGCCTGAAATGGCTACAGACTCTTCTGGCCAGCTTTATCCCATCTTGCAACCCTGGGTATGTCTTTAGGAAACACTGCACCACCAAATTGAGGACATGTGCCAGGCATGGCACATGTATCAACTATCCCTGTCTAAGGGCAGACAGGAGGTTTGAGCCGTTATCGCACACCACCATTCCAGGCTCCAGCTGGCGTGGTGTGAATCTCTGCTCCGGCGTGGTTCCTGTCCCCTAAACACACCAGCTGAAGCACTGCATGGCACCTTTTAGCCTGACTCATAGAATAGCCCTTTGAACGCTTAGTGGGTAACTGATCTTCATAGGACAATTCTGCAGAGGAGGGCATGAAGGTGGTGGAGGAGGAGGAGGGGGTATAGCTCACAGGTCTGGCATCATCACCACCAATTGTATGGAGACGTGGGGGCACAACAAGCTGCAGCACCAAACCCTGCCCTGCATCCTTTCGAGTTGCAAGCAACGTTACCCATTGTGCTGTGATCTAAATATATCATCCCTGCCCATGCTTCTTGGACAACGTGTCAGCAGTAAGGTGGATTTTATGGCTGACTGCCTTGCCCAACGATGCCAGAACTGTCCTGGCCTCGCCCCCCATACTCCCGGTGTCTATGGGTAGATATCCAGGAAGATAATCTTTTTCTGCGCACACAATAATAGATTGCTGATTCTTGTCTGTGTCTTTATTGGCATTTTGCAGATTTTAATACAAGTATGAATGACACACGTGATATGCGTTAAAACTGAAAACAACAAGAATAATATAACATTACCATACAATAGTAAACATCATATAAAATAATAACTGAAATGACTAACTCGTTTCCCTGATAGCCTGTGGAGAAGGAAGGGGAATATTGCTTACCTCCAATGCCATGGAAGGGGAGAGATAGCATCTAGGCTGCTGCCATGAGATTGAACATGCTAATCCCTGTGGCTGTTTCACTTCCTGACTAAAGAGGATGTGACAAATTTTACATCACTTCCTAAGTGGCTGGATAGTTTTTCTTATAAACTATATTAATGTTTGGCCAGTAGGTGGCGCAAGCATAACAGCTAACCTAGAACAAAAATAATTTATAGCTTAATAATGCAACAACACAATATACAAATGAAATGACAAGGTGAATTCTCTTTCCTGGACCTCAGGAGAGAGAAAGGTATCCTGGAGACATAACAAGAACATTCCCTTCCATGTGATGGTAGAGAGATGAAACAGCCTTACTGAACAGTAGTAGCGACTGGGAACCTCCCATTGTGGTACAACACATAGTGCAAATTCACGGAAGGGGGCATAATCCACCAGGCTGAAAGGCAGAAGTTTGAGAGCCAACAGCTTTGACAAGCTTGCATTTAGGACGCTGGGAATGTGGGTGGCAGGGACTGTATTTTTCTTTCCGCTGCAGCAGATGGGGCAGACAAATTTGCAGTCTACAGCTGGTGGTGTGCTGCTGGCAGATGTGCTGCTAGGACCTGGGACACCCTGTGCTATACCGTCATCCCTGTCAGTGGAGGCTGCTGAGAGGTAATGACTCGATATAGCAGGGGCAGACTGAAGTTGGTAAGGAGGAGGAGGGACAGATTTGTACCCCTTTTTGTGTGACTTTTAGGTACTCTTGCCAACGGGCTGCCAACGGGCTGAGTGGTTGGACGTTAAATGCCTTGTTAAGCATGTGGTACCTAAATGGCTGGTGTTTTTGCCACGTTTGATGTGCCTGAGACATAGTTTGCAGATAGCAACAGTGCGCTCTTCTGTAGATGTGCTGAAAAAGGCCCAGGCAGCTGAGCTTTGGGAAGTGGGCCGGGAGATAACAGCTGCAGAATGTGATGGAATAGGGTGGATGCTCTCTAATTTTCTTTCGTGTCACCTTCAGGCACCCAAGTCGCATTAGTGACCTCATCATCATCATCATCATCATCTCCTCCATCTCCTCCATCATCATTACCACTGGAGATAACTTGGCAATATGCTGCGGCTGGGGGAACATAAATGCCAATTTGTCTACCAGTGTTCTCCCCTCTCTCTAGGCTCATGTTCCTGTCATCCTCAAACTCAGAACCAACCTTTGAATCCAGTAATGGCTGGGCATCATTAAGGGCAAAGTGGCTGATGCTGTGGTCATATAACTCAGGTGACTCCTCCATGGCTGATGTTGGGGCTTTGGCAGGAATAGATGTGGACAAGGTGGCAGGTTTATCCACTCTGGCAACTGCAGGGGATGGTTCATTTGTCTCTGCTTGTGTGACAGAGGATGAGGAGGATGAGAAGGATGAGGTTTAGTAAGCCAGTCCACTACCTCCTCTGCATGCTGTGGCTGGATAGCAAGAGCAAACTCACTAAACAGAGGAAATGATGCCCTGCCTGACCACCAAGTCCACCTTTGCCTGTGGACACATTAGTTGTTGGCCCCCTTACAGTGCCAAGGGAATGTCCGCCTCTTCTTGTCCTCCCAGACATTATTGGGAGAGAGGGGGCGGTGCTTATAAGCAAATGTAAAGAAGAAGTGGAAATCTGTACGTAGATGCACTTTATATCAATGTAAAGAGGTGTTTGATGCACTTTAATTTGAGTACTCACACTACATAGGCACACTCCACGGATACACTATAATATACTGCAATATAATGCACCAAACGTACAGTGACGCACAAAACTATATGGCATTAAACTGTCAGTAACGCACACAAAACTATATGGCGTTAAACTGGTAGTAACGCACACAGAAGTAAAAAACGTTAAACTTGCAGTAACGCACAAAACTATATGGTATTAAACTGGTAGTAACTCACACAGAACTATATGGCGTTAAACTGTCAGTAATGCACACAAAACTATATGGTGTTAAACTGGCAGTAACGCAATCAAATCGACGGTGTCCAACCGTCACTACACTGACGCTATCTGAAATGTCCCTACTTTAGCTATACACTAATGTAAAGATTACTGACACGGTCTCACTACACTACAGTGAAACTATCTAAGCTGCCCCTACTCTAGCTGCACACTATACTACACTCATACTATGCCTGGACTGACACTAAACTAATATTCTACACTGACAATTGAAGCAATATTGCACACTAACTAATAGAACAGGGCTCTGTTCAGTGATTTCTCTCTCCACACTGAAATCACACTGAAAATGGCTGCCATTGAAAGAATACTTTTATACTGTGGGGTGGGAATGAGCCATAATTGAATAACGTCATGATGACAGTGTCCAATCATGATTCTGACAGTGCTCTGTGCCCTGATTGGAATTCACTGCTGCAGCCAATCAGGGCTTGCAATGCACTGTTCAGCACCGCAATGCATTGTGGTCGGTTCGGGGGGGCGAACATATGGTCGAACAACCTGTTTATTCGAATGTTCAGCGAACGTCCGAACAATGAAAGTTCAGCCCGAACTTATGCTCGGGCCAAATTGTTCGCCAATCCCTACTCATTTCTACTATCTGTATATTTGAAAACTCATACAAAATTATTGGGAAAAAAAAATGTAGTACTCATGGATCACTCATATTATCTGAAGATGTGCTTTGAGATTGTGAACAATGAGAGAAATTATGAAATATTTGAAAGAGATAGTGAATATCTTGTATAAATGAAAGGTTGGAGCTTTAGATATGGGGTGTAACGTGATGACACATGCGTTTACATGATGATGTCACAATGAACTAATTGGAAACTTTATAAATATGGGGCAAATGTGGATGTTGCCGCCATTTACTATGTGGCATTTTTGATGTTTGTTTTTTTTTTATTTGCACTTTACCCCTGACGTAGTTTTTTTTTTCAAAGCAAAACATATTGGGTTTTTGAGTTACTTTGAGGATGTTTTAAACACTTTGTTTATTATTGGGGGAACTTTCTGTTCTGAGATACCTCTTCCTAGATGATATTTCAGATTATTTTTGTAAGAGACTAAGATTAGAACAGTGGTCACTGACTTTCCCCCCTTCCTGCCCAGGAAAATTTTTAGCTTTTAGCGCTGTCGCAATTTGAATGACAATTGCGCGGTCATGCAACACTGTACCCAAACTACATTTGTATAATTTTCTTTTACACAAATAGAGCTTTCTTTTGGTGGTATTTGATCACCTCTTCGGTTTAAAATTTTTGTGCTATAAACAGAAAAAGACCGACAATTTTGAAAAAAAAAACTGATGGGCACTGATAGGCGGCACTGATGGGCACTGATAGGTGGCACTGGATAGGCAGCACTGATGATGAGCTATTAAAAGGCATTACTGAGTGGCACTGATTGGCACTTTGATGAGGCACTGACAGGCATTACTGATGGGGCACTGTTGTGGGCACCGATCAGCACTTATGGGCACTGACAGGCATTTATAGAGGGGAACAGGCTGGCAGGTGATGGGCACTGATTGGCAGCTGATGGGCACCTTTTGATGGGGGCTGTGCTGATAATAAATGTGCTGATTATCAGCACAGACCCCCTATGCAGTGCTGTGTCTTGGCCTAGACCGACAAGGCCCGGGCCTAGGGCGTCACTTTGCGGGGGCAAAAAAGCCACTCTCGCATGAAAAAAGCCACCCCACCCATCCTCCCGAGTTCTGGCTCCCGTGGCAACCTCCTGCACTAATATTGTCCCCAACGGCTGGTATGACATAATTTGCAGGCCTCTCAGGATCGGCCTATCAGCGGGGCCTATGCTGGTCAGTGGCCCTTATCCCATGTGCCAGCAACCTCCATGCTGGCTCTTGACTGCCATGATCCCGCCTCTCAGCGGCTTGTGGAAGGTAAGCGGCACCAGTGGTGTTGCTATGGGGGACGGGGTGCAGGTCGCACCAGGTGACACCCGCTAGAGGGGTGACACCATTCTGTTTGTTTGCGCCCCCCCCCAAAAAAATTTCAGCACCAACTGGCACTGGGAGGGGGCAATAATTTAATAAAATAATAGGAGGTGTAATAATAATGTAAAATAATAGAAGGGTTAACAATAAATATAAAATAATAGGAGGTTTAATAATAAATAAAATAAAATAATAGGAGGGGCAATAAACACTTAGATAAAATAATAGGAAGAGATGATGATGATGATGCATACTGATAGATATATAATAGGTGGTAGGAGTAATAATAATAATAATAATAATAATAGGGACTGCAGGCAGAATTTCCAGTATAGGAAGGAATAATAGGAGGGATATAAATAATAGGAGGGATAACAATAAATAATATTAAATAATAGGAGGGGATAATAATGAAGACGTAGGAGGGGTAAGAATAAATTTGACAAAATAATATGAAGTGATAATAATGATGATGTGTGTATACTTTATATATACACACACACATATAGATATTATATATATATATATATATATATATATATATATATATATATATATAAGAAGGCCAGCATGGTAGCCTGTAATTATGGGAGGAGCCCGGAGGGTATTTAACCAGACCACCCACAACAGGCTGTGTCGGTTCCAGTGCAAGGTACCCACCCACCCTTTTCCCTTCTCAGAGTACTTCTCTTAAAACATCCTTCTCTACAGAAGTATCCATTTACTGTCAAGGTATGCGCCCTTCTCTTGGCATATAGCCCAGCTCACCAGGGCTTATCGCCCAGCTCACCAGGGCTCACCTTACAGCAGGCCAGGGCACACTTCAGGTCTAGTTATGTTGTTAGTCTTGTGACGTGTTTATGTGTTTCTTTCAGAAAAAGAGAGAGAGAGAGAGAGAGAGAGAGATTTATATACACATATAGATATTTTATATATATGAAATAAAATGAAATGAAATAAATATGAAATAATATAAAATGAGTAATCTCTGAGGAATATGAATACTTTGAGAAATGCCCTAAAAAGGGGATGGGAGGGTGGGTATCGTGCACATCGGCCTGTAGAATTGTTGCACGTGAATTCTCCAGGTTGCAAGAACCCGTAGTAGGCCAAGTACATGGCTGCTTGTAGGACCATACTGGGGAGGAGACCAAATGGAGAGGTCGTCAGGATGGTCGACATACCCCTAAAGAGCGTTTGGCGCTGACCACCGGTTGGAGTTTCTGAACGCCACATAAAATGGCTCGTATAGTGTGGTATGAGAACAAGGAGGGTTTTGTGGGGTCTCGTAGGGACAAGAAATGTTGGACGTCTGCTAGGTATAGGTGAAAAGTGATGTGTGATAGGGCCAGCTGGGTATGACAGTATAAAATGAAGGCCAGTATCTGTTTGATGCTTGAAGTTTCCTTGGAGTGGTGTGACAGGAATTTGTTGAAGGCCCTCCAGGCTGTTTGGTAGGCCTTGAGGGTGTTGTGGGAGAGTGAGGTGTTGATAGGTTGAGTAGCTGTTTGCAGGTGTTGAGATAATCTAGGGTCAGCTGAGACCAGGCAGGGATAGCAGGCTGATACTGGGTCGGCTCCGGGCACCTGTTCAAAAAAAGGAGGTGTAATTAAAACGTGAGATCTGCTGCGAGGTTGCACTTGCCCGGAACAAATGAACAATAAATGTTGAACTGAAATTGTATGCCCCGTACACACGCTCGGATTTTCCGATGACTATTTCCGTCGGTTCATTTCCGTCGGAATTTGTCCGAAGCTGGTGTTGCGTACACACGGTCGGACAACGTTGTCGGAATTTCCGGTCTTCAAGAACGCCGTGACGTAAGCCGTCTTCCACGAGACTAGAAAAGGGAAGTTCAGCACCACGTCCGGCACCCGTTGGGCTCCTTCTGCTGATTCCGTGTTTATCGCGTGTTAGTAGAGGTTTGGTGACATACGATTCGCGCTTTTCAGTTTTCAGTTTTCAGACTCAGATCGTTACTGCTGTTCAGTTTGTGCTTGTCGTGCGTATCTGTTTATCGGTGCGTGTAGTCAGTTCGCATTTGTTGGTCATTGCGGCCTATATCTTGATATAGGATGCTTTGATTTTCACTGCTTATTGTCTGCTCGTTTCTGGTATTCATTTCGTTCTTTCAGGCCTTGCTGTTTATCGGTGCTTTCTGTTTGTCCGTTCTGACCAGCCGACCGTTTGTGAGCTATGTTTCGTGTACGTACTCGTCACAGAGTTCGTGCTGTGCAGGGGCTTGGTGTCGGGCTTTTAGCTTTCACCCAAGACCAGTCCATGAACAGGGCAAGGAAGAGTTCGTGGACCAAGAATTGGTTGCTTCAGCGTGACCAATTCTCGCACATGCCTTTGCTTCGTGAGATCCGGGAGAATAATCCTGATGATTTCAGGAACTTTCTCCGGATGACGGACCCCGTTTTTCACCGTCTTTTGGCTTTGCTGACCCCTTTTATCAGCAGGCAGGATACCTGCATGAGACAAGCCATCACTCCAGAGCAGAGGCTTGTTGCCACGTTGAGGTACTTGGCGACAGGGAGAAGCCTTCAGGATCTGAAGTTCTCCACAGGTATCTCTCCCCAGGCTCTGGGAATCATTATTCCAGAGACCTGTTCTGCTATAATCCAGGTCCTGCAGGAGGACTATATTAAGGTAACATTTCTCCTTTACTATTCCCTTCTGTGTATGCTCTGTTTGCTAATGTCTTGTATTTTTGCCCTCCTTCCCTAATTACCATGATTGCAATATGCTCTAATATGCTGTGCCCCTTTTGTCCTTCATGCATTTTTGCCTTCACTTACCTCCCCAGCATGCTCTTCTGACCCAATATACACCTATGGCCTAGTCACTTAAGCAATGTATTTTGTCTGCTCCATAGTATTGGTTTCCCCCAAACACCCCCTAAAATATGCACAAATGTTTTCTGTGTGTTTTACTTCATGCAGAGTCCCTGTTTTTTTTTTTTTTTTTTTTGGGGCCAAACTCATTAGGAACTCCCCTTCCCCAACTGCTCGGTCAGATGATACCAATCCTCTATCTGCTGGCTTTGCCAAGCTCAATACACACTATATACATACCTCTTTATAGTGGTCATATTTAGGGATGAATTCAGCAAAGCATGTAGTGCAAGGGGCTGGCTCAATACTTTACAATGTTTAATTTTTTTTTATTTTTTGTTTTTCCTCCTATTATTAGCTTTATAGGTAATTGCAGAATGTCAAAATGTGCTTCCCTTTGTGTTTTTTTTTTTTTTGGGGGGGGATTAGGAATCTTCTTTTATCTTTCCGGTGGGCTGCCAATAGTGTTAAGTAAGGAGGGTCTGGCCAAACTATCACACATTATTGAGCCATTTGGCTCTCAATGAAGTGGAGAGGGTTACCTGTCCATTCCCCCCCCCCCCCCCAAACCCCTAGTTTTTGTCAATGGCCCATCAGAAGTGGGGGGAGTGATGGGGGGTGAGTAATCTGCTAAGGGGACCTTGTACTTTTGTTTGCAAATACTTTCTTGGTTACATTTTTAGTCTGATCTTGTTCCAAGATGTTAGTGTCTAATCTGCTTGCAAGGTTTATGTGCAAACTGACTAATTTTTTTTTCTTGTTTGACTCCACAGTTTCCTTCAACGCCACAGGAATGGCAGACTGTGGCCTCCAACTTTGCCAGCCGTTGGGACTTTCCTAACTGCGGAGGTGCAATTGATGGGAAACACGTCCGCATCATCCCACCCCCCAACTCGGGGTCATACTATTATAATTACAAGGGGTTTAATAGTATAGTGATGTTGGCGGTGGTGTCGGCGACATACGAGTTTTTGTATGTGGACGTGGGGAAGAATGGCCGGATCTCGGATGGTGGTGCCATTGCGCACACGGAGTTCTACTGGCGTCTCCAGAGTGGCAGTCTGTGCTTGCCACCTCCAGAGGAGAATGCTGAAGGACTCCCCTTCATCTTTGTCGCGGATGAAGCGTTTGCGTTGTCAAGCCATCTGATGCGGCCCTTCCCGATGAGGACCCTCACCCCAGACCAGAGGGTCTTCAATTACCGGCTGTCCAGAGCCCGCAGAGTGGTGGAGAACACCTTTGGGATCATGGCCAGCCGCTTCCGCCTCTTTTTGACAGCTATCAACTTGGCAGAATATAAACTGAACCACATTGTGCTTTCCTGCTGCATATTGCACAACTTCTTAAAGCGACATAGCACCAACTATGTTGTGTCCGTTGGCCCTGATGTCGACATGCCTTCCAATGCCAACCTCACAGCCCTTCAAGCTGCACGTCCTGGCTTGCCCCCCCTAAATGCCCGCGAAGTCCGCAAGAGCTATATGGAGTACTTTGTGGGTAGGGGGGCCATTGATATGCCTGACGATGTGTGAGAGGCATTTTTTAATAAAAATTTTTATTAAAACTTGAACTAAGATTTGTTGTCATTTACTGCTTGTGTTTCTTGTAGGTGTGTTCTAGCTTATTTTTGGTTTTTTTTTGGGCCTTTATCTTCAACAGTGGGAATGCACTTTCTTGGCGAGAGGAGGTTACAGTCTCTTCTTCCTAAAAAGAATCTTCTCATGTTGTGTGTGTGATACATAATATTTTGTCTAGGTAAGGTTTGTAGTGCATAACTGACACCAAAAATACTCCTTTTCATCACCATGACAGAAATGTGTGTATTCCTGAAAATGGCGTGATACACGTTTTATTACAAAGCACTGTGGGTGTCATTTACAAAAGACAAATCCACTATGCACTACAAGTGCACTGCAAAAGTGCACCGGAAACTACACTTGCAGTGCAAAGTGGAATAGCCTTTAGTAAATAACACCCATTGTCACCAAATTCATTTACTTTTGACGCAAATAATGCTTTTGGGGTTTGAAATAAGGAAGCCACACATTGTTTAGATGTTAAAATTTTACTTCCAACACATTCACAAGTGCCTTTCAAAAATGCTTTGGTAAACTCAAAAGATCTTTGGTCTTTAGAACATTCTTTACTAACATGGCGCATTTGTGTAAACCAGGCATGTAGCAAAAAAAAACATACTGAACATAGGAACTTACAAAGTTCAACTTTGAAAAGTGAAGACAAGGTCAGACGTGACTATGTTTAAAGTGTGTTTGATCGTGCCTTCATCACATGGGGTGTCACCCCTGGAAAAGGTAACTTTAGAACATGCACACAATTTGGGGATCAAAATTGGCATTTGATGCAAGAACACATGCCTAGAATGTCCAAATGTGCAATCTCCCATCATGGGGATCAATGGACGTGTTTTGGGGGTGCAACCCCTTCACCTCACCCACTTTAGTAGTTAGTAAAGTGGTTGCACCCCCAAAACGTTGTCATTGATCCACCATGATGGGAGCTAGCACATGTTGACACACTGTGTGCATCTTCCAAATTTGGCAAAGTTATTACGTTAAAATTTTTGGGATAAACACCCACAAATGTGTGATAATTAGTATGGCCTTTTTCAGATTTTCGCTTAAACATCAATGATGTTCTTCATTTTTTGTTGAACATCATTGATGTTTTTCTTGATATCATCTAGATCTTGATTCCACACCATTATCTCCCCGATGAGGACGTGTGCACTTTCAGTGGTAAAATGCGATTCTTCTTCCACAACATCCACATCACCTAAAAAAAAACACAAACAAAAAAAAGATGGCTATTTTTAAGATGCAGGCATACATTGATTAGCTTACCTGTAGCTGTGGTCTCCGACACTCACCTGTTGTGGTGACAAGTTCTCCAACTTCTACAATCTCTCCTTCCTCCTCCTCCTCTGCTTCTGGTGTTGGTATTTCCCCTTCTTTGGGAGGTGTGGGGTTCCTGGTGTCCTCAGACGTCCCGAGTCTTCTCTCCCCTATGAGAATGTACAAAACGAATACTTAGCACACCAATCTATGAGGGCAGAAATAGGAAATATGAAACATTGCTTGGAAGTGACGTACAATAGTGGTTTGTGGCCAGGTTCAAAGGACAACAACATTAATGTTGTCACTTTGTAAAGGTGCAATACTTACTACCTTTTGGTTGCAAGTTTGTCAGATGGAGACACCCCTATAGTATCCACTGGAGCACATGTGTGGGACAACATAATAGAAAGGGGGTTCGGGTGTCCCAGCACTAGTGCTCTAGAGTCCAGATGAAAACAGCTACAGAGTCACCTCTCCTTTACATTGAAGAAATATGCATTTCATTCTTGAAAAAAGCTCTATAGACAACAAACTTCCTTTGACTAAAAACAGGCCTGAAACAATGTAGTTCACTCCAACTTCACCAAACATCGTATTATAAGTGGCCGAACGATCAAGGTTGAGTACGATCGAATGGACACACGAACATGAAAGTGGCCATTTTCAAATGTACAACATTGAAAAACAAAGCACATGGAGCAGTATGCAAGCAAGAAAAAAAAGATGAACACACGACTACTTACTTTTTTGAAGAACTCGCTTGATCTTTCTGTACTGATCGGGCTCCCTCAGTTTCAGGTCTGACCAGCGTTTCCTCAGTTGATCCTTGGATAGTTGTACCCCAAAATTATTGTGCAGCCTCCTCACAACTTTAGCCATGATCTTGGCCTTTCTGACATTTGGGTTGGGGTAAGGCCCATACTTCCCATCATAGTCGCTCCTCTTCAATATGTCCACCATCTCCAACATTTCTCCAAAAGACATATTTGACGCCTTAAATTTTAGCCTCCGGGATCGGGACGTTTCTGCCTCCGGCCTATCCTCGTCCTCCTCCTCGTTGCTGGAATATTTAGGGCGCACCTGCTGTGTCCCCGGCATGTGCTGTCCCCACTGCGCCGTAAAGAGAAGGGGTGGGGAATAGACGAGAAAGATCGTCAGGGGCGGGCGGAGTTTCACGCATGCGCACTGTATATAAAACGTCACACGCGTGTGTCGTAGCGACGATCTGTGAGCAGAGGGGAGAGAGAGCTGACGCACGAGACGATCGCTATAACGAAGGTACAATTTGAACTTGGTACATCACTAGCCTAGACTGCTTATACATTGAGGCTTATTTATGGAGAAGATTAGGAGAGTTTAGCCTGACATTATTTAGTGTTTTGTCTGGTGTTGTGTCTTGCAGAGAATATGGATGGCTTCAATGAGGTCAGCTTCCTCCCCCTCTTCATTGATAAATTCCCCCTCTTCAGGGATAAATTCCCCTTTTGTGGCAGGCTAAGCACCCACTGTACAGCAACAAACAAAAGAGGCGGGCAGCGATGAAGAAACTTCTGGAATTTGTATTGCCGGTGATCCCCACGGCAACCGTTGAGAAGCTAAGAACCAAAAAGAGTACGTATTTCAGGGAGCGCAATAAGGTCCTGAAGTCCCAAGCATCTGGAGCTGCAGCAGATGAGGTATATGTCCCCAGGCTCTGGTACTACGAGAGGCTCCATTTTCTCAAAGACCAGGCTGATGTCAGGGAGTCACTCTCGACTCTTCCTTCCACGTTTCCTTCCACGCATTCCACCCCTGATGAGGCTTTCGAGGACCAACCTGGGCCTTCCAGTCAGGAAGATGTGGAGGAGCCCAGCTTGAGCCAGGTATAGTATTTTTGTACCCTTTTTTTGTTGAAAAATTAATGATGTTCACTTAATTCAGGATCCCCAATTGCTTATTTTCTAAAGTGTTTGACATATCAACAGACAGTAGTGTTGGAGACATTTTGGGCAAGAATATAAACCGCTGGGCTGAGAATTGTATGGTTTTCAATTTGTAAACATTTTGCAACAGTCAATAGATGAAACTTGTGTGTGTTTGATGAACCAATAACTCAAACTATGTCCCTTTTTCATACACAGGAAGACCTCAGCCAGGAGGTGGCTGTGGAATGCGGGAGCCAGGAGGAGGCAGGGGTTAGTGGCAGCCAAGAGGTGGGCAGGCCTAGGAGCCTGACTCGATCCCAAGTCCCTCCCCTCCGCCTTCCCTACAAAAGGCCCAGAAAGGGGGGGGGGGATGTGGGGGAGTCAGCGCTCCGGCTGATAAGGGAGGCTTCGGTGGCACTACGTGCCACACCCACCTACGAAGAGGCCTTTGCCGCCTTGGCTGCCACTAAGCTCAAAGAGATGGAGGCGGGGCAACGCAGCATGTGTGAGGAGGTCATCCTCAAGATACTGAATAAGGGGGTGGCTGGGGAAATGACCCCAGCAACACATGTTTGCGACAGTGACCATGCTCCTCCTCCTCCTCCTTCTGCCACACCTCCAGCACCACAGCCACAGCCTGGAAGGAAGCGTGGAAGGAAGACCAGAGTGTGACGACCTGGATTCAGTCTGGTCTGAGAGAAGATGGAGCCTCTCGTATGACCACAGCCTGGGGACATAGATGGCATCTGCTGCAGTTCCGGATGTTTTGGACTTCAGGACCAGATTGCACTCCCTTAAGATACGTACTCCTCAGGCCACCAATTTTTGAACATAAAAAAATGATGTCTGCCGTGGGGGTCAAAGGCTTTGCAAATTTCCCAAGTTTCTCCATCGCTGCCTTCCTCTTTTGTTTGTTGCTGACACCTAATAAAGGTATTTTTGATTTCAAGAAATCCTTGCCTATGTGTTTTACTTTTCAAAAAGGACAGTTTATTTGTGAGTAGGCAGGTACATTTCACAAATCATAAAGTCCAATTAACAAGGGGCACCAACAACAAACAACCTCCTAGTGAATTTAGGCTAAAAATACAAATGATAATAATGGTGTTGGGATAAGTTGAGACACACAACCCCCCCCCCCCCCCCACCAAAAAAAAATTTTAAATAAAGGAAATCTGGATTAAAAAACCAACCACTATAAATGTCAAATCCTAAAATAAAAATATAAAACATTCTTAAGATCTGACGAATAAAAAACATCTAGCCAAGAAATCATGAAAAAGAATAAAGAAAGAAGTTTGTGAGAAGTCAGTGTGAATATGAGCAGCTAAAAACCATCATTCTTCTTGCATTGTAAAGAAAAAGAGAATGCGCTGCATTAAACACATTTTAACATTGCAGCGTGACGATTGTGCTGTGTCG
The DNA here is from genome assembly GCA_028564925.1 of Lithobates sylvaticus. Taxonomy (NCBI): domain Eukaryota; kingdom Metazoa; phylum Chordata; class Amphibia; order Anura; family Ranidae; genus Lithobates; species Lithobates sylvaticus. The sequence continues at coordinate 284,969,878 of CM053029.1, forward strand.
ATTAGGAACGGTAGTTTTACCTGACCGAGCGATTCCGTCACAGAATTTCTTCTGAGCATGCGTGGCATTTTGTCTGTCGGACTAGGCTACACACGATCGGAATTTGCGTGATCGGACTTTGTTGTCGGAAAATTTGAGAGCAGGAGATAAAAAACTTTGTCCGTCGGAAAATCCGAAGGAAAAAGTCAGATGGAGCCTACACACGGTCGGAATTTCCGACAACATTGTCCGATGGAGCCTACACACGGTCGGAGATTTCCGACAACATTGTCCGATAGGACATTTTCCGTCGGAAAATCCGACCGTGTGTATGGGGCATTAGTCAGACAAATTGTACACCAGTAATTTATTGGAGAACTTGCCCTTGACAAGTCCAATAGTGCTGACTCTCCAGTTACTGAACGGGGTTGAGTGAAAGTCCCGGTCTTATTCGGTCTGTAGGATCTGGTCTATGGCATGCTCATTGGTGGCCACTGATCAAAGATTCCTGCACTCATGGGTAGTGTGGGGCAGAGAAATTAGGCCAGTGTGGAACCCTTCTGTGAAACCTTGGATAAGGTAGGTGGCCAGGTACGGGGTGGGGTGTGTGGAAAGGTAGAAGCCGAGCCATGTGACCCAGCTTAGTCATGTCTTTTTCAGCTGCTTGACTTCGCACAGGATCCTAGGATGTGCCCTCCGGCATAAGGTGCAAATGTGGAGCAGGTGACACTGGCTTAAATTACAGGAACCATAATTAAAGTTATTGCAGATGGCTGCTCCTCCCACAGTCCGGACTGGGTGTCCGAGCTTGTCCATCTGGGGAATACGTGCAGGGGCCTGCTGGCCTTGAACTGCACCGGAGGTAGAGGGATTTTCGAAGGGGCGACTGGTTGTCGCGTTAGCGCACCAAGTGGCGGTGTGGGTAGCAGAATTGCGCACAACGGTGAGCGTAAGCCAGCAAAGTGGCGACAGAACAGCTCCGTGTCCATAAGATTCAAATTTATGGTCGTCTGGAACTGTAAGAACCTGGCTGCAGCTTTGGCCGAGAAGGATCGGTGGTAGTCGTAAAAACCAAACCCTGCATACTTGTACCCAAGTCTATCACTGTATGGAGGTATAGATACAGCTCTTCCCTTCTGCTGGGAGAGACTGAACATATAACATCCCTCATCATACCGGCCAGTGTGAACTCTGGTACCGATAACTTCCGATTCAGCCTGGGATCCTTGGCCTTAAGGACTACTGATACGTCCCCCCAAGTGTAGGCTTTATTCTCGGCCAAATCATGTACGGAAATGAGCAAAGAGGCAAGGTTGATGTCCCTGCCGTCCAGGATGTCCTTCCTGATGTTGGCCGGAACCAAATGGGATGGGTACACAATGGGACTCCACCCTGTGGTACCTGTAGAAGGGGTTGTTACAGCCTGGACTATGGTAGGGTCAGGGACAGCAACGGCCGGGCGGGTCTCCAGGAGTGCCACTCTGGTCTGAACCTCTAAAACTGAAGTGGTCAAAGATGACACTAAGGTGTGCAGCTGAGATATGGCCGATGAAATGGAATCAAGGGACACCTGCTGGGTCCTGCAGTGGCTGGTGGAGGAAAGAGAAGCTTGAAGAGCTCAGCTTTTCTAGCTGTAGCGGGAAAGGGCACCTTCTACGCCTCAGCTCTGCGGTCAACTTTGGGATGGTCCATCCCCTGAGCGACTGTACACTGTCACTCTCTGAAACTGGAGAGCGGGACAGAGGGGCCATGAGATCTTCACTTCCGATCTGGGACATGGTTCTGGTGTTCTAATGCCCTAGGTATGGTGACTTGTCCTCGGGGTTGAGTCTTGATTGACCGGAACCTATTAAGGGTGACATGAATTTCAAGTTTCGCTTGTGCTCCCTAACGGCATACGTACCTAAGTGGTGTATATATTTCCCTTTTTGTTTATTTATTTTTTTACCTGGGGGAACACCGCCCAACCTGGTGCAGGGTGGACCTACTAAACCCGACTGACCTGAAGAAAGATGAGAGGTGGAAACTCGTGAAGGTCTTGTATACCTATCTTGACAAAGTGACTAGAATTGTGACTTTAACAGCTGGAAGTGAGTTGAATGAAATGAAATTAATGAAATGTTTTGCCTTGATCGTAAACGAAATGAAAATATCTGCCATGACAGAAGCACGACTCGGTCGTGCCGCAGTTGTGACTGACAGCGAACCGGATTCTGGAGCATGTACTGAAGTGAGGCAATTGGTAAAATGAGGCCAGATAGCTGGGGCACACCGGGACGAATCACGGATGCAACTGGATTTGAATCAGAGCATGGTACGTGACAGTGAAATGATTTGTTTTGTCATGACAGAGGCACTAATCGACCATGTTGTGACTGACCACGAATCGGACTCTGGAGCATGTACTGAAATGTGGCTTAATACCTGGGGCACGCCGAGACGAATTAGTGCGTAGATGTGACTAGATTCGTATCAGAGCGTGATACGTGACAAAGAAATGATATGCCATGACAAAGACAAGAATCAGTGACCGAACCCACGACTGACAAGTGAATCCGTCTCTGGAGCATGTACTGAAATGAGGCCGAAAAACAACTGGGCACACCGGAGCGAATCGGTGCATCGAAGATGCGATTGGATTGGATTTGGAGCGTGGTATGTGACAGAAATTAATGAAATTATTCAAAATGCTTTGAAATGATTAGAAATAATTTGAAATGCTTTGAAATGATTTGAAATGATTCGAAATGCTTTGAAATTGTTAGAAATGATTTGAAATGATTGAAATGATTGAAATGTTTACGAAATGAATGCCTGATGTGGCATCAACCGGTGTGTCACAAGCGAGCGAAAGCGATTCGTCTTGTGACGCATGGTAACAACGGTGTTTGGTTATGCAAACACGATGGTGCGAGTGAAAAGTATACGTTACGGTTACGTGAAATGTTGTGAGTAATTTGTGAGTTTGGATATCACAGTTTAGTGACATGGTAATTTGCAAAGCGTGAAATGAAAACCTAAGCTGAAGCCCTACCTGCGATAGCCAAACCAGATACGTTGTACGACAACTGCGACTCGTTAATGAGTGCTTCGAAATCTCGAAAGATGGCAACTTACAAACATGGAACTCATGGACACGGAACTCACGAACACAGAACTCAAGAACACAAAACTCACGAAGACGGGACTGACGAATAAGGAAATCACGAATACAGGAACTCACAAATGCTTAGTCTCAAATAGTCGGCCTAGTGACGTAACAGATATCACGCACAGGAAACCGACCACAGGCGAGCGGGCTGGTTAAATACCCCCCCCCGAGCTCCTCCCATAAATACAGGCCACCATACTATATATATATATATATATATATATATATATATATATATATATATATATATATATATATATATATATATATATATATATATATATATATATATATATATATATATATATATATATATATATATATATATCTATAGGTGAAAGACAATGATCGAATGGTAATGACAGTCCATCAATCAACAGACATATATGGTGCTGTAGGAAGAAAGAATCTTCTATCAGAAGAATAGTGCATAAATCCCTCTTGAAGTGAAAAATAGTGCATAAATCCCGCTTATGGTGATTATAATCTGCTTACCAGATAGAAGCAGAAAGAAGGCGATGTTAATCACGTGATGCCAAAAGGAAAGTGGATGGAAGCTTGATGAACATAAAGGTAAGATCAAATCCAATATTTCTTGATGGAATGTTGGTGACCAAATTCACTCAGCCAGATCTGGTGTAGGCTAGAAAAAAACTCTCCCACGGGTTGAAGGAAGAGAGTAATAACAATAGTGAAGCCCGCAAGATGAAGTTCCACAGTTTTATTGCTAGTAGTCTACTTACATCAAAGTAAAAACATCAGGGCATGGATAAAAAGAACAGTTCCGCATACTTGCATCAGCCCGCCTGACATGTTTCATCCAATGGTGGATATCATCAGAGGCGTGGCCAATGCAGCAAGTAGGCGGATATATATAGTAAATACCTTAGTTCAATCTTCCTTATGATAGGATGGCCGAACAATTTCTTGGATCAGAAACAGCTGTGAGTGCAGGTGGTCCTGGGCGCCAACTGGCGTTATTACATCAGGGGGAGGAGACATATTGAGTATCTACTTCAATAATAAACGCCACTGGCACTGTTTGTTTGTGCAAGCGAAGCTTGTATGCGTCGCTCTACAAAGGAAGGAGAAGATCCCTCCGCGCATGCGCAGTACCCTTGACGGGAACGGTCCGCGCATGCGTTCCAGCGACGAGTGCGCCCGAACCACGGCGCACACAGTGGACCGCAATAGGCGCACAAGCGCAGTAAAGATTGCGTTCCACAACGGCCATCTATGGGAACCAAGAACGCAAACGTCACATCCGGCGGAGGAACAGCCGGAAATGACGCGCGTAATGGTTATGCTTGCGTTCCAAATACAGGAAGCCAAGAGGAATAACTAGATCTCGTATATTAGGCGGAAAAGCAACAATATATTTAAAAAGGCATAATTAGCATCATCAGTAATTAAGAGGCCACATTATAAAGGCAACCAGTGATAGTATTGCAATAATATAACATCATCAACCCTGATATGCAGACAACATTGTACAATAAAGAAAAAATCCCAACGAAGTTAATTTGAATGGAATAAAATTACAAATAGTGAACCCCCTTCCTGATTGACTCAAAAAAAGGGGAAAATGATGTGTGAGCACATAAATTGTATATCACACATACACTCATGATGCTATAAATCTAAAAAAGATATATACATAATCAGACAACAAATGACAGAGGAAATAAAGGAGGTTCTCTTGTCAGTGAGCCTGGTAAGCATCCATGTATATATTACATAAAAAATTACATAAAAAATTAAATATGGATTGCAGTATATCCAAATTTAAATGTGTTAAAAATTTTTTTACATATATATGAAAATTATATAAAAATATACATGTAAATGTACATACACAAACGGACTCAGCCCACAAGAGACCACCAACAGATTAATATAAAAAAAATAAAAAAGCAAGTAATTAACTGTTATTAATAAAGCAGTTAACATCCCAATCAACATTCATGCCAAAGGGGGTGTAGCATTTGAGGTCAAGTTTAGAGATCTCCCGTTTGGACATACTGCCCCGCCAATGCGGGTTAAATCTGTCTATACCTATAAACATAGTCCCTTTAGGGTTCTGATCATGGTGCTCCAGGTAATGTCTCGACACAGTGTGTTTTGGAAACCCTTTTATTAATGTTAGCTATGTGTTCACCCACTCTAACATGCATAGCTCTTGTTGTGCGGCCTACATATTGGAGGCCGCAAGGGCAAACTAGGAGGTACACCACGTTTAGAGAGGTACAGGTGATAAAAGTATCAATTTCGAAAGTCCTGCCAGTGGCATGAGATTTAAATTGACAAATCTTTCTGCTTTGGTCTTTGTTAATCTTACAGACATTACAATAGCGGCAAGGATGGTAGCCTTTAGACTTCTGAAAAAAGACACCCTATTGGGGGCATCTAGAATATTGGGTGCAATTTGAAGTTTCAGAGGGGGAACCCCTCTGAATATAACCTGTGGTCTCTCAGGAAGTGCTGGGCCGAGAATTTTATCATTCTTTAGAACCCCCCAATGTTTGGTCATGATTTTTTTAATATCACGATGTTGGTGTGAATATGTGGTAACCATGGAGAAATTGTAATCAGTCTTTCTAGCATCTGGTTCTTTTTTCTTATGAAGAATAGTCTTGCGATCCATATTAGCTACATGGTTGATGACCAAATTCAAGTCACTAGATGGATAACCTTTTTCGACAAATTTTTGTTTTAGGGCCACCGATTGTGTTAAGAAATCTTCCTTAAGAGTACAATTCCGCCGTAAGTGCAAGAATTGGCTCTTAGGTACGGATTTTAGCCATGAGGGATGATGGCAGCTGCCAAGGCCAATGTACCCATTTCTGTCCGTATCCTTAAAGAAGGTGGTGGTCTTAAAGGCACCATCGACAACCTGTATATTAAGATCCAAAAAATGGATTTTTTCATTACTGCTCTCATATTGTAAGACAATACCCAAACTATTGCTGTTAAGGTGTTGCATAAATCCGTTAAGAGATACTTGATCGCCATCCCATAGGAGGAGGACATCGTCTATATAGCGACCCCAGAAGACCAACTCTGGTCGTCTATTAGTATAGACGATGTCCTCCTCCCACTTGGCCATGAATAAATTGGCCATGCTCGGCGCGAATTTCGCGCCCATGGCAACACCTCTGCTCTGGAGGTAATGAGTCCCCCCAAACCAGAAGTAATTGTGGGACATGGCGTACTTCAATAAACTCAAGATAAACTCTCTCTGAGAGGAGATCAAACTGTTATCTCTGGACAAAAACAACTCAACGGCTTCTAAGCCATCATGATGGGAAATAATGGTGTAGAGGGAGGCCACATCAGCAGTGACCATGATGTAACTGTCCCTCCATTGCAAGTCCTCCAAGGCTCGAATGACCTGAGCTGAATCTTTGATAAATGATGGAGTACCCGTCACCAGGGGTTGTAAGAAGCCATCAATGTACTTTCCAACTCTTGAAGTTATGGAGTCTAGTCCACTAATAATTGGTCTCCCCGGTGGGTTGGTGAGACTCTTATGAATTTTAGGGAGAAAGTACATAACTGGCTTTCTGGGTGCTGCTGGGATTAGATAGTCTCTCTCCTTCTCATTGAGGAGATTCTTTCGAAAACCCACATCGATGAGATTGGAGAGTGCCTTTTTGTATCTGAAGATAGGATCATGATTTAATGGTATATACGTGTTTGTATCAGCTAAAATTCTATTCATTTCATCAACGTAGGCATTCTTATCCATCACTACTATTCCACCCCCCTTGTCAGCGGGGCGGATAATAATGTCATCTCTTTTTTTGAGGGATTCAAGGCCTTCGCGAAAACGTGAGTCTTTATAACTCCGCTTAATTTTAAGGCCGTCAATGTCCTTCAAGACCAGTTCTTTAAACACGGACACGGACGGTGGTATAAAGCCAGGTGGATTGAAAAGAGAAGCATTGGAGAGACCAGAATGTCTTACTCCAATGTTATCCCTGACGGCAGAGGCAGCTGTGGCCTGAGACAAAAAGTATCTTTTTATGTTGACTTTTCTGATATACTTCTGCACGTCTATAAATGCCCCAAATTTACTTAGGGGTTTATCGGGAGCAAATTTTAGTCCATGGTCCAAAACGAATTTTTCATTTTCTGTGAGGGTGCTTTGACTCAGGTTAAAAATCCCTGCATCTCTTATACCCTTCGCCTTTTTCGATCTACTCCTCCTCCCCCTCTGGTCAATCAGGAAGGCGTTTTTATCATTTGCAAATTTTATTTCCACATAAAAATAACCTTGCTTGGTTTTTATATTATGTTGTCTGCATATCAGGGTTGTGGATGTCATATTAGTACAGTACCATCATTGGTTGCTTGCACAATGTGGCCCCTTAATTACTGATGATGCCAAATATGCCATTTTAAATGTATTGTTGCTTTTCCGTCTATTAGATCCAGTGATTAGCCTCGGCTTCCTGGATCTGGAACGCAAACAAAACCATTATGCGCGCCATTTCCGGCTGTCTCTCCGCCGGATGTGACGTTTGCGGCCGCCGTGGAACGCAAATCCTACGGCGCTTGTGCGCCCATTGCGGTCCACTGTGTGCGCCGTGGTTCGGGCGCATTTGTCGCCGGAACGCATAGTACACTGCGCATGCGCGGACCGTTCCCATCAAGGGTACTGCGCATGCGCGGACGGACCTTCCTTTTCCTGTGTATAGCGACGCACACAAACAAACAGTGTCAGTGGCGTCTGCAATGTAGGTATTTGAGGTTTAGTATTGAAATACTTGGTACGACTCCTCCCCCTGATTTATTAACACCAGTTGGCGCTCAGGACCACCTGCACTCACAGCTGTTTTCGATCCAAGAATTTGTTCGGCCATCCTATCATAAGGTAGATTGAACCAAGGTATTTACTATATATATCCGCCTACTTGCTGCATTGGCCACGCCTCTGATGATATCCAACATTGGATGAAACATGTCAGGCGGGCTGATGCAAGTATGCGGAACTGTTCTTTTATCCATGCCCTGATGTTTTTACTTTGATGTAAGTAGGTTACTAGCAATAAAACTGTTGAACTTCATCTTGCGGGCTTCACTATTGTTATTACTCTCTTCCTTCAACCCGTGGGAGAGTCTTTTTTCTAGCCTACACCAGATTTGGCTGAGTGGACTTGGTCACCAACATTCCATCAAGAATTATTGGATTTGATCTTACCTTTGTGTTCATCAGACTTCCATTCACCTTCTACATGGCATCACGAGATTAATATCGCCTTCTTTCTGCTTCTATCTGGTAAGCAGATTATAATCATCTTAAGTGGGATTTATGCATCACTTTTTCACTTCAAGAGGGATATATGCACCATTGTTTTGATAGAAGATTTTCTCTTCACACAGCACCATTTATGTCTGTTGATTGATGGACTGTTATCTTTGGATTATTGCTCTTCACTTATAGACATTATCACAGCGCCACATTTAGTTTTTTTCATATTATTTTTGTTTGCTGATCAACAAACTGTGTTGGCCGCTTGTTTTCACTTTTGTTTTATAATTAGCGCAGTTATTGTTCACCCTGGTGTATATATATATATACACACACATATATACACTAATAAGCTGTCATATTTGAAACTGATGAGGCGGCACTCTTAAGCTGCACTGATAGGCTGCACTGATAGGCTGCACTAATGGGCACTGATGCCTACTAATGAGGCAGCACTGATCTGCTGCACTGATGGGCAATAATATGCTGCAATGGTGGTCCCTGATGAGGCCGCACTCATGGCCACTGATAGGTGGTCCATGATGAGGCTGCACTGGTGGCCCATGATGAGGCTGCACTGAGGGGCACTGATAAATCTGCACTGATATGGGCACTGATGGGGCTGCACTAATGTACAGAGAGGTGGAGCTCTAAGAGGAAAAGGTGGAGCCTAAAGAGGAAGGGATGTGGTTTAAAGATGACTGGGCTGGTCCTAAACAGTAAGGGCTGTGGCCTTGACAGGAAGGAGAGGGTCATATTTAAATTAGGGGTGCATGAGTTTAGTCAAGCCTAGGGCAGCAAACCGAAATACACCACTGCTCCTATGATAGGGAGAGCCGCCGATCGGCTCTCCCTGTCAGCGTGAACAGAGGAAAGCCATTTACCAGCACTTCCTGGTTCATGTGATGATCAGCTGTGATTGGTCAAAGCTGATCATGTGGTAAGGAGCCTTTGTTATCCTGATCACGTCATTTGACGTCCGGTCAGGATAACACAACCACCATGCACAATGAACAGATCAGCTCTTTTGTAATTTAACCACTTTTAATTATTATTTTGTACCATAGGTGTGCGCACATAGAGTGGCAGGTGTGCCTGGGCACACCCTAATCACCCTGTGTTATGCAGAATCCCCCTGCTGCCTGGCTGTAGAGAAAGTGACTGGGGAATCTCTGTCCTCATTCCCTTTCTTTGTCTCAAAAGTGAGACGTCAGGGGTCTATATAGACCCCTGATATTTCACCGAAGCCCCCCAACGGGGCTCCTAGAAAAAAATTAAAATAAATAAATAATAAAAAAAAACGATTGATACCAATCTCTGTCCTACGCTGTGTTCTACTGCCACTGCTATATATATATATATATATATATATATATATATATATATATATATATATATATGTTTGTGTGTGTAGCGCTGACATCCTTGTCTGCTGATGTGTATTAGCATTTACAATGAAAGTCTATGGATGTTTCTATGGCTTAGTGTTTGGCGCCATCTAGCGGTCAAACACTGATAGTGGACTTAAATGATTTTTGCTTTTACAAAGCACTGAACTATTTACAGGAAGTGACTGTTATTTACACTGGAGAGTTGACCTTTTTACCCAGGATGCTGGGTGACCTACCCATGGACACCCTATCTGACAGTACATGCTGGGTAGGACATAAAAGGAGCCAGAGCAGCCATTTTAGGTCTCTTCGGGACACATGGCCTGCCTGTGAGGATCTGTGAGGAGGCCTCCTGGAGGAAGCAGCCTACAACCATTGCGGAGCGCAACTCTGCTTGATTGTGTGAGTGACCTGACGGTGACAGAAACACAGTGACCGAATTGGAGAGATCCAGGGACACTGGTTTGAGCATCGGAGGACCGGGTTCACACAGCAGAACGGAACGGATTGACGGAGTCGGCTGACATAGAAGCAAGCTGCAAACACTGGACTAAAACTACCATACAGAGCTCAGATTCAGTTGGTGAGCGGGTTGCGGCCCACAGTTTATTAACTTTTGCACCTAGTCAGACGTATATACAGACCTCGCTGGGATCCATAGTCCTACAGAGGAGGAGTATAGCAACTGACACTAGGCAGGCATAAGGCCTATCTGCTATTGCATCTAAAGCCTTGTATCATAGTTACAGAAGCAATACCAGGATCATCCTTAACTCAACTTTAATTTAGGGCTGGGGAATTTAAAGATTAATTCCTTGATTAATCGTTAATTTTTTTGATCAATCAAAATTCTTTTGATCGGTTCTCACCTCTCCGCCGGCCTCTGGGTCTTCAGGGAGTTCTGTCGACGATCCGGTGACGTCACAGACATCGACGTCACCAGACTCCTTGCCCTTCCCCAAGTGCCTCTGTAACGACATATTCGGCGACCCATCGCAGTTTGCTACGGAAGTGATGTTCTGTCGCCACCATCTTGCTACACCCCACACTCGTCCACAGTAAGGATACACTAAGAAGGGGGAAAGTGCACATGTTGTTACACCCCCCGGATTTTGCATTTTAGATGTATTTATAAACAGTAAAGTCACTTTCTATAGTGAAATACAGTACTTAGAACTCCGTCTGACTGCTTAGATGTTGAATTTTTTTTTTTTTTTTCTCAAACAAAAATGTTTTATTGAACATACGAGAAGTGACAGACATTTCCAGAGTGTATTCAGTACAGGTAAATTGCGGATTATAGTATACAGAAAAGGAGACAATTCATGCAATGTATTTCTCTCACTCGTGACTAAGTACATCACTAGATGTTGAATTTTAAAAGCAGCAAACTTCTGTCAGATTAGCAAACCTGTGATATGACCAGGGTTGCTGTTACTTATAAAATTCAAGATCTAAGTAGTCAAATGGAGTTGTAAGTACTGTATTTCACTATATAAACTGACTTTACTGTGTGTTATAATTAAATCGAAATTAGTCAATTCATCGATTTAAAAAAATAATAATTGATTAATCGAACATGAAAATTTTAATCAGTAACAGCCCTACCTTAATTACTCTAACCCTTGGATTACAAAACATTATCCTAGTTAGCAAAGACAAAAAGACCAAAGACTGAATACTTTAAGTGAGATCTCACACATAGCTATAAAAGTTGGGGGAGCTCCCTGGTAATTATATTGTTTATAATTGTTATATCAAAAGTCATTGTTCTGTCATTCTATGTTTGGATGACAGCACAATTATTGTAACCACCTGTTTGCCAATACTTATAGTAAAATATACTTTGGTTAAAGAGGTGTCCCCCTATAAAAAAAAAAAAAAAAATCCAGCAGCTACAAATACTGCAGCTGCTGACTTTTAATAATCGGACACTTCCCTGTTCCAGGGTCCAGCGATGTGGGGGGTCGAAGCTCTGCTCGCCCCCGATCCGCTCGGCGGTGCCGGCATTGCAACTGTGGGCACCCAGCTGTGGTTTCACAGCCGGGCACCCACTGCGCATGCGCGAGTAGCGCCGCGCGCCGTGATTGGCTGCACGGTCATCTGGGACCTGCCATGTGTCCCAGATGACTGACAGGAGGGAGGGAGCCCTTCCTGCGCTGAGGGGAAGTAATGTCACCAGCCCAGGCACCGAAGAAGGCAGACTATGAGGGACCCCCCTAGCAACAGGCATTTAGAGGTGAGTAAAAAACATTTATTTTCCAATAATTTTTTTAGTTTTTTTTGTGAAACACCCCTTTAAGTACCTCGTTGTGTGGAGTATTGTTTTCTCCCGGCAGGTGGATCCTGAAGTGACAATACATGTATATTGTGTTATATTATATTGTACTGTATTGTATTGCACCACAGCTGTGTTAAGTGGACTGAGTCAAAGTAGTGGGGTTTATAAGCAGAGTGCAGGCCCAAATCAAACCAGCAACTCCTTCGGGGGTCAGTGCTACATATATATATATATATATATATATATATATATATATATATATATATATATATATATACACACACACAATCACATTTTTTTTAGATGCACCTGTATGTATGTATGTATGTATATATATATATATATATATATATATATATATATATATATATATATATATATATGCACACACATTATACAGGTGCATGTGTGTTTGAGCCTTGTGGTGCACACCCTAATGGAATAGGCTGCGCACACACCTTTGTTTTGTACTTTTTATAACCTTTACTATTAATGTAGAAAGATATAAAAAAAAAGGTTAAAGCAATATTAAATGTTTTTTTTTTTAAATAACAAACATGTTATACTTGCATTTACTGTGCAATGGTTTTGCACAAAGCAGCCCCAATCTTTCTATCCATAGACAGATTCTCCACTGTTTAGGATCCCCAAGAATAAAGAAAAACAGAGCACCAATTATTCATAGTTTAAAATCCTTTATGTTATACTTTATAATAGGTAAAAACTATTCTAAAAGGTATGCATAACAATTGGTGTCTACAAGAACTGTGATTCTCACAATGCAATTCTGAACCGTGTGGTGATGTCACAACTTCCAGTTCTGGTCACTCATAATTGTTTACTTGCAATTTTCTAGCATTTGATATCACTTTTTGTTATTTTTACTATGTAAAGGGGGCACTAAGATTTTAAAACTCTGGAACATTGGCTCTGATTCTCCTCCTCTCACAACAGTGCTGTGTGTTTGAGGAGGGGAAGAGCTAGAGACTAGTCCCAGCCAATGAAACCAATCACAGCTAACACATTGTACAGAGCCACTCTTATTGGCTCTTTACTTTCTGCTGTGATCAGAAGTGTGCTTTGGTAGTGCAATCACAAGCATTCTTTTTACATGGGATTGTCCTGATTGGTCACAGTGTTCACATGGTATGGCACTACTTTTATTAGCTCTGTATCTTTAGAATGTCACCACAAATGCACAGCAGGAAACAATGTTTAAAAACACAATTTAGAAGTGGAAACACCTCCTCCAGACATTTAACTACAAATGCCAGTATTGGGGTGGTTAAAGTCCGCCTGTGCCCAGACTATGTTTTCTACACTATTGCCACATTCTTCAAACAGAAAAACAAGCTTTAAAACAAGCCATCACTCACCTCTCTATCTGCTTATGCTGTGAAGTATGTCATAACAGCTTAGAAATATTAGGGACTGGAAGGCTGCTATAATTCTAAAAGGTTTTCACTGCCTCTGTATTGAAATTAAACTGAATTTATCCACGATGTATATATATATATATATATATATATATATATATATATATATATATATATATAATATATATATATATATATATATATATATATATATATAATTTATATATATATTGTGACGATCCGGGGTGATTAGGTACAAGTGGTGCATGCGATTTTCCAGAAACGTGCCACTCCAGACTTGTGTTTTTAGGGCATGGCAGCCCACTTTTATTTAAAGGAAACGAAAAAGTTCAAACAAACAGAAATCTTCCCTCACAGGGGGTTCCACCCATCACTGTATTCCAAAACAATAGCCTCCTGGCTTACTTATTGTCAGCTTCGTGCTGCTTTAGTCACCTGCCTGCTTCAAACGTTCGCACAGACTGCCACCTGCAATCTTAGGCTCCGAGACCTCCTGTCTCTTTCTCCTGGAACTCTCCCGACCTCCTGGCCAGACTTCCTGTCTGTTGGGCGGAGCCGTCTCCAAGTCTGAGCACAGACTTCTCTTCCTGGGATGTTTATGAACCCAGCCCACAGGTGTGTAATTAGTATACCTGCCAAAATCAGGCATGTACTGCTTATATGCACCTGTGAGATGGGGTCGCATCTCCACAATATATATATATATATACATACACACACATACATACATAAATGCATACATACATACATACACACACACACACAGAGCAGTGAACAAGGGTTTGTTTTAAAGCATTTGCTGCTGGTTCTTTTCAACTATACTGGACCTGTTCTTGAGACAAAAAAATTCCCCTCATTGGTCTCATTATTTTTATTTAATTTTAAAAAAAAATTACAAAAAGGAAAATACAGAAAAAAAGCAAAAAATACTAATAAAGCAGCAGCACACATATAAAGTACCAATTACAAACAAAAAATGCAAAGGAAAAATGCAAAGGAAACTAAATGAAATAAACTAAACACCCTCTAAATAAAGAAAATAATGTATTTTTGTGTTCAAATCTTTTTTGTTGACTAGGCAGCTTGCATTAGAAATTTCCTCAGGACCATTTGTGCAAATCACTAATCAAACATTGTGGAGTTTGTTAACCACTTTCAGACCGGACCAATTTGCAGCCAAAGGACCAGGCCCCTTTTTGCGATTCGGCACTGTGTCGCTTTAACTGACAATTGCGCGGTCGTGCGACGTGGTTCCCAAAAAAAATTGACGTCCTTTTTTCCCACAAATAGAGCTTTCTTTTGGTGGTATTTGATCGCCCCTGCGGCTTTTATTTTTTTTGCGCTATAAAACAAAAATAGAGCGAAAATTTTGATAAAAATGCATTATTTTTTACTTTTTGCTATAATAAATATCCCCAAAAAATATATAAAAAACATTTTTTTTCCTCAGTTTAGGCCGATACGTATTCTTCTACATATTTTTGGTAAAAAAAAAAATCGCAATAAGCGATTATTGATCGGTTTGCGCAGAAGTTATAGTGTTTACAAGATAGGGGATAGTTTTATAGCATTTTTATTAATAATTTTTTTTTATTAGTAATGGCGGAGATCTGTGATTTTTTTTGTGACTGCGACATTATGGCGGACACATCGGACATTTTTGACACATTTTTGGGACCATTGTCATTTTTACAGCAATTAATGCTATTTAAATGCATTGATTCCTGTAAAAATGACACTGGCAGTGAAGGGGTTAACCACAAGGGGGCAATGTAGGGGTTAAGTAGGCCTAGGGGTGTGTTTCTTACTGTGGGGGGGGGGGCGTGGCTGTCAGCTAGTGAATGCTGATCTCTGCTCCAATCACAGGGAGCAGAGATCGGCGTCACTAGTTGCTAGGCAGAACGGGGAGATGCTGTTTATCTCGGCATCTCCCCGTTCAGCCGTCCGTGAGACGATCGCGGATGTCCCCACGGCGATCGAGTCCGCGGGGACCGTGATCGGACTCACGGGGGTCCGACCGGCGCGGGAGCGCGCCGCTCCCGGCGCGCTCCCGATGGCACGGACAGGCAGAAAGGAGGGACTTATATATACGCCCTCCTGCCTGTCCGTGCCATTCTGTCGACGTACATCTGTGTGCGCCGGTCGGCAAGTGGTTAATTTGAGGCTACATTTCCTTTTTGCATTTTGAAATTATTGCACTTGTTAACCTTGCTGGTTATTTCTTCAGTAATGCTTCACAGCTGTGATTTTTTATCTTGGCTGTGTTTTCTGACTTCATGTTTGCCTTTTCTTCTGGTTTGGATATTTGGCTCCTTTTATCACTTGCAACAGCCTTAAAGACACTTTATTTTATGTATTATTATTTTTTTATTATTGATATGTCTTATGGTTGTTAGCTTTATTCTCAGTCCTGTGGACTAAAGAAAACATCTTCCTATGTTATAGGGAAGGGGGGATGGGGGTAGTGTTTCTGTAGTCCTAATTTTTTTCTGGTCTAAAGCCTCTTACACACGATCAGACTTTGTACAAACTTCCCCGTGGATTTTTGTACAATGGGCGTAGGCCCCAAGTTTGTATTGCATACACACAATCAGACTATTAATGCAACAAACACAAATGTAGTGACGTTACAATGTACTGACAACGCTTCAAAAGAGGAAGTTCAATTCTCTGGCGTCACCCTTCAGGCTCCTTGTGCTAACTTTGAGCTAGTAGACATTTGGGCAGTGCTGATTCGCGTTTTTCGGTCCGTGTTTGTTTCCGACCGTTTTGACCAACCAGCCATGTTGTGCGATCCTAGGAGAGAGCACGCTATTTATGGGCTTGGAGTTGTTGCTGTGACTCTAGCCCGGTCTAGGAATAATCACAGTAGTAGAATGAGGAGTGTTTGTGCCAAAACTTGGCTACTTAATTGTGATCAATTTAGACATATGCCCTTGCTGCGTGAGCTTCAGGAGAAGAATCCAAATGATTTTCATAATTATCTCCGAATGACGGACTCCTGCTTTCACCAACTATTGTCCTTGCTGTCCCCCTATATCATGAAGCAGGACACCTGCATGAGGGTTGCTATTCCAGCAGAGCAAAGGCTCGTAGCCACCTTGCATTATTTGGCTACAGGGAGGAGTCTCCAGGACATCAAATTTACCACTGGTATCTCTCCCCAGGCTCTGGGAGTCATTATTCCTGAGACATGTAGTGCCATCATCCAAGTCCTGCAGAAGGACTATATTCGTGTAAGTTTTTTTGCTTTAATATCACCTTGTTTTCTAATGCATTTTTTATTTTTTGGATTCCATCCTTCACATTTTTGTAATATGCTGTGAATGAATGTCCTCTTTGTCCCTCATGCATGCTGTAACCTTTTTCGTGGCCTACATGCATAATTTCCTTCACTAACCTCCCCAGCATGCTACCCTGGGCCCATACACACCTAGCCTAGTACTTACACTGTATTTATTATGCTTCCTTCATTACCCTAAACACCGCCTAAAATGTGTCCCAATCTTATTCCTGCCCTTAAATTCATGCAGAGTGCAAGAGTCCCTTTTTTGTGTTTCAAACACTTATTTTGAATCCCCCCCCCAAAAAAAAAAGAGAATAAAATAGTAAAAAATGCAGAGTCAACCAATACAACTACTCTATATGCAGATTTAGCTAAACACATACACTGTGGCAAAGGGAAGACACAGACCCAAAGGTCAAAAGAGTGCTGCTCACCCCTAAAGGATAGCAAAAAAGGAACAATCCCCCACGTTGGGGTTTTTAGGCAGCGTACAATGAAAAAGTCAGAGTTGATATGTAAAAAAGTTTTAAAGTTTATTTAATAAAAAAAATATGACAATTAGATTAGAACATGAGCTCCAGTGGGAAAAATGGTATATATATATAAAAGAACATGGATATACATTGAGCAGACTAAAATTCACATAACAACAGTAAATACAGAGTCTGTCGTATAAATGAGAAAATATCCCTGACGCGTTTCAACCCAATACGAGGGTCTTCCTCAGAGGGAAAAAGGTCTGCTAGACAAAAAGGAATACAATGTCAATGTTAGTGGCAACAATACAGTTTGCAAAGTAGAGAGGTTCCGAAGTTGGGAGCAAAGAATGCCAAAGCATCATAAGATTTATATTTACCACAGTGCTGTATATCCTGAAGATAAAAAATATATGATATTCCCACGTGGAGAGTTTTTAGTAAGGAAGACACCATCCACTTTCCATAGGGTGTGCCAGAGAGACTCCACTGGAAGTCACACGGGTTCCGGGGCGCCAAAAGCCTTACGGGAGGTCACACGCTTAGAATTCCTCTCCTTCTTCTCCCACCGCTGACGCAGGGGTATCCAGAGGGGAGGAAAACAACCTGGGTAGGACCAGGAAACGCGCGGGCACCACCTGTGGCAAAGTCCAAAAGGTAGGGGTTGTATTAATGGTTGGTATCAGACTGGGCTAAAAACATCGCTCTATCTTTCCCCATTTAGTGTGTAGGGGGAGAAGAGTGAAGCAATATACTACAGCCTAAAGGGGACATTTCTTAAATGGGCATCTGTGTGTGGTCATTATTGCCATACAGGATAGCCATAGACCATATCGTGCAGTGAGTGTGATGTGTGGGTGAAAAAAGAGGCAAACCAAAACAAACCACAGGGAAGAAACCTAAATCGCAGAAACTCAGTGAAAGGGAGGTGAAGAAGTGGGGAGTGCGTGTGTGAGGGAGTGGGAGAAATGGTCCATAAAGGGACTGATCGGGAAGTGGGGTGAGAGTGGGTGAGGAGGGGGGGGATGGGCTGTGAAAGCAAGGAAGAACCAGTATTGAACAAAACTGATCGAAGTGATGAAAGGGGTGACAGTGTGTGTGTGTATAGAGAGGATGGGTGGCTATGGTCATACCTGAGGGTATAAGACACAGGGATAGTGCCAAAGGCTGCTATCGGTGATAGAATGTCACAATAACAGATTATGCGCTGAGAGGGAATCCCAGGTCCAGATCAAAGGCGTGGTAGTTTTTCAAAGGGACCTTATTTATTTTTTATTTTTTATTTATTATTTATTTATCTATTATTTATTATTTGTTTATCTCCTCACCCACTCTCACCCCACTTCCCGATCCGTCCCTTTATGGACCATTTCTCCCACTACTTTGCAAACTGTATTGTTGCCACTAACATTGACATTGTATTCCTTTTTGTCTATTAGACCTTTTTCCCTCTGAGGAAGACCCTCGTATTGGGTTGAAACGCGTCAGGGATATTTTCTCATTTATACGACAGACTCTGTATTTACTGTTGTTATGTGAATTTTAGTCTGCTCAATGTATATCCATGTTCTTTTATATATATATACCATTTTTCCCACTGGAGCTCATGTTCTAATCTAATTGTCATATTTTTTTATTAAATAAACTTTAAAACTTTTTTACATATCAACTCTGACTTTTTCATTGTACGCTGCCTAAAAACCCCAACGTGGGGGATTGTTCCTTTTTTAACACATACACTGTGTACCTTATTTTTTGAGTTAAGATTGTTGCCTAAATTCTTAAAAGAATGTAGTGCAAAGGCCTGCCTGATTACCTTCAAAATTTACAAATTATACTTTCGTTATGATTCATTTATCATTATGAATGGCTCCCAACATCCCTGTGCTGTGCCAACTTCCTGGCTTTTTAAATTCATCTTAACGAATACTGATAATTAATTATCATTTTTATTATTTTGTACGATGTATGTCAAAATGTGTCTAGATTTTGACAATGTGCATTCATATTTTTGTTTTAGGTCACTTACCTGTCCACTGGCCTGATAATCTTGTAAAGATGGATGGGTTGGCCAAATTAAACTTACATTTTAATCCATTTAGTTCTCATGGAAGTGTTGAGGTTTACTTGTCCCAAACATCTACCCATTCAACTCCCCCCTCTTAAGATTTTTATAATGTGCCACCAGAGGGGGTGAGGGACCATATAATTGTAACATTTCATTTTTTTTTTTTAAATACACATTTAAATGTTAGAATATTATTTTGCCCCACAATGTTTGTGTCAAATATGGTTTCAATTTTATGTACTCAGGTATTATTTTTTTTTTATTTGTTTGACTCCACAGTTTCCTTTAAACACCCAACAATGGCAGGATGTGGCGGCCCAGTTTGCCAATTTATGGAATTTCCCCAACTGTGGAGGTGCTATTGATGGCAAGCATGTGAGGATAGTCCCACCGCCAAACTCTGGATCATATTATTTCAATTACAAAGGGTTTTGCAGCATAGTTCTGCTTGCTGTGGTGTCAGCCAAATATGATTTTTTGTACATTGATGTTGGGATGAATGGCCGCCACTTTGATGGAGGTGTGCTGATGCATACAGAATTTTATGACCGGCTGCAGAAAGGGACCTTACATTTGCCACCTGCTCAGGACAATATTGAGGGACAAAATTTTGTGTTTGTGGCAGATGATGCCTTTTCTTTGGGGGAACATATTCTCAAACCCTTTCCAATGAGGAACCTAACCCCAGAACAAAGGATTTTCAATTATCGCCTCTCTCGTGCCCGAAGGGTAGTTGAAAATGCCTTTGGCATTTTTTCCATTAGATTTTGTCTCTTTTAAACTGCCATAAACTTGGCAGAATATAAAATGAATCATGTGGTGTTATGCTGCTGCATCCTCCATCATTTTTTAAGAAGGGATGCTTCCAGCTACATTGCCTTAGAGAAAACTGATGAGGCTTTTTCCCGACCAGCTGAAGAGGCTGTGATGCCAGCACAAAGTGCACATGCTGGTTTGGGATTCCAGAATGGCCGTCTGGTCCGTGAACAATATATGGACTACTTTGTCGGTCGAGGGGCAGTGCCTTGGCAGCAAAATGTTCTTGATAATTTGTAATTATTTTACTTATTCATAAAATACTATTTACTATTTCACATCAATTTTTTTTTTTTTTTGCTCAGCAAAATATACATTTTTTTGGTTTGTTTTGTTACAAAACGTTTTAAAACATCAAAATACTATATATATATATATATATATATATATATATATATATATATATATATATATATATATATATCTTTTTTTTTTGTTTTTTTTTAATGTTAAATGTTTAAAACCAGAATATGAACTAACTATGAACTATAATAATAATATAAACATTTTCTTTAAAAAACAATAAAACTGCAATGTGGACATCATCATGCAGCAGGAAATTAAGAAAATTATTTTTTTATTTTCAAATTCTCGCCAAAATATCTATCATGTCCTTCATTTCCTGCTGCATGATGTTAAGGCGATTGCGCATGGCATCAATCTCCACATTCCATGCCATTTTTTGCCCGTTGAGTCTCTGTGCACTGTCTTGAGTGAACAGTTCAGGTTCTTGTTCCACAACCAGCACATCACTAGGGATGGGCCCGGTGCTCGATGCGAACCCACGTTCGCATCGAGCACCGGGCGTTCGCTCGCTCGGCGAGCCCAGAACTATTTTGGCAGCTCGCATCACGTTCGTGTGATGCGAGCGGCCCCGCAATGCATTGCGGCCGGCGCGGCCGGCGCAGTGCATTGCTGGCTGATGATTGGCCAAGCATGCACTGTGACCCCGCATGCTTGGCCAATCACAGCCCCGGAAACTCGAAGAGCCATAATTGGCTACAGGCAGGACGCCTGTAGCCAATTACAGCTCAGGGGCTGTAGTACATGCCCCCCCTATAAAAGGCCGCCACGCCGTCTGCGCCGGTCACATGCTGTTCCGGCGCAGATAGAGCAGGCTAGATCTGTGACACTCTGCTGGATTTAGTTAGTTAGAGAGATTTACTTAGAGAGATCGAGTTAGATAGATTCATTCATTTAGATTGATTTAGAAAGAGGGGCTTGTAGTGTGCTCGTGGCAGGCAGGCAGAGCTCCTATATTTTGTTCCCAGAAGCACCTATAGGACTTGTAGTGTGTTCGTGGCAGGCAGGCAGAGCTCCTATATTTTGTTCCCAGAAGCACCTATAGGACTTGTAGTGTGTTCGTGGCAGGCAGGCAGAGCTCCTATATTTTGTTCCCAGAAGCACCTATAGGACTTGTAGTGTGTTCGTGGCAGGCAGGCAGAGCTCCTATATTTTGTTCCCAGAAGCACCTATAGGACTTGTAGTGTGTTCGTGGCAGGCAGGCAGAGCTCCTATATTTTGTTCCCAGAAGCACCTATAGGACTTGTAGTGTGTTCGTGGCAGGCAGGCAGAGCTCCTATATTTTGTTCCCAGAAGCACCTATAGGACTTGTAGTGTGTTCGTGGCAGGCAGGCAGAGCTCCTATATTTTGTTCCCAGAAGCACCTATAGGACTTGAAGTGTGTTAGTCCCATCACACAGACCTACATTTTTCTTCCCAGAAGCACCTATAGGACTTGAAGTGTGTTAGTCCCATCACACAGAGATCATATATTTTGTTCCCAGAAGCACCTATAGGACTTGAAGTGTGTTAGTCCCATCACACAGACCTATATTTCCTTCCCAGAAGCACCTATAGGACTTGAAGTGTGTTAGTCCCATCACACAGAGATCATATATTTTGTTCCCAGAAGCACCTATAGGACTTGAAGTGTGTTAGTCCCATCACACAGACCTACATTTTCTTCCCAGAAGCACCTATAGGACTTGAAGTGTGTTAGTCCCATCACACAGACCTATATTTCCTTCCCAGAAGCACCTATAGGACTTGAAGTGTGTTAGTCCCATCACACAGAGATCATATATTTTGTTCCCAGAAGCACCTATAGGACTTGAAGTGTGTTAGTCCCATCACACAGACCTATATTTCCTTCCCAAGAAGCACCTATAGGACTTGAAGTGTGTTAGTCCCATCACACAGAGATCATATATTTTGTTCCCAGAAGCACCTATAGGACTTGAAGTGTGTTAGTCCCATCACACAGACCTACATTTTCTTCCCAGAAGCACCTATAGGACTTGAAGTGTGTTAGTCCCATCACACAGAGATCATATATTTTGTTCCCAGAAGCACCTATAGGACTTGAAGTGTGTTAGTCCATCACACAGACCTATATTTCCTTCCCAGAAGCACCTATAGGACTTGAAGTGTGTTAGTCCCATCACACAGAGCTCCTATATTTTGTTCCCAGAAGCACCTATAGGACTTGAAGTGTGTTAGTCCCATCACACAGACCTACATTTTCTTCCCAGAAGCACCTATAGGACTTGAAGTGTGTTAGTCCCATCACACAGAGATCATATATTTTGTTCCCAGAAGCACATATAGGACTTGAAGTGTGTTAGTCCCATCACACAGACCTACATTTTCTTCCCAGAAGCACCTATAGGACTTGAAGTGTGTTAGTCCCATCACACAGAGATCATATATTTTGTTCCCAGAAGCACCTATAGGACTTGAAGTGTGTTAGTCCCATCACACAGAGATCATATATTTTGTTCCCAGAAGCACCTATAGGACTTGAAGTGTGTTAGTCCCATCACACAGACCTATATTTCCTTCCCAGAAGCACCTATAGGACTTGAAGTGTGTTAGTCCCATCACACAGACCTACATTTTCTTCCCAGAAGCACCTATAGGACTTGAAGTGTGTTAGTCCCATCACACAGAGATCATATATTTTGTTCCCAGAAGCACCTATAGGACTTGAAGTGTGTTAGTCCCATCACACAGACCTACATTTTCTTCCCAGAAGCACCTATAGGACTTAAAGTGTGTTAGTCCCATCACACAGACCTACATTTTCTTCTCAGAAGCACCCATAGGACTTGAAGTGTGTTAGTCCCATCACACAGACCTATATTTTCTTCCCAGAAGCACCTATAGGACTTGAAGTGTGTTAGTCCCATCACACAGAGATCATATATTTTGTTCCCAGAAGCACCTATAGGACTTGAAGTGTGTTAGTCCCATCACACAGACCTATATTTCCTTCCCAGAAGCACCTATAGGACTTGAAGTGTGTTAGTCCCATCACACAGAGATCATATATTTTGTTCCCAGAAGCACCTATAGGACTTGAAGTGTGTTAGTCCCATCACACAGACCTATATTTCCTTCCCAGAAGCACCTATAGGACTTGAAGTGTGTTAGTCCCATCACACAGACCTACATTTTCTTCCCAGAAGCACCTATAGGACTTGAAGTGTGTTAGTCCCATCACACAGAGATCATATATTTTGTTCCCAGAAGCACCTATAGGACTTGAAGTGTGTTAGTCCCATCACACAGACCTACATTTTCTTCCCAGAAGCACCTATAGGACTTAAAGTGTGTTAGTCCCATCACACAGACCTACATTTTCTTCTCAGAAGCACCCATAGGACTTGAAGTGTGTTAGTCCCATCACACAGACCTATATTTTCTTCCAGAAGCACCTATAGGACTTGAAGTGTGTTAGTCCCATCACACAGAGATCATATATTTTGTTCCCAGAAGCACCTATAGGACTTGAAGTGTGTTAGTCCCATCACACAGACCTATATTTACTTCCCAGAAGCACCTATAGGACTTGAAGTGTGTTAGTCCCATCACACAGAGATCATATATTTTGTTCCCAGAAGCACCTATAGGACTTGAAGTGTGTTAGTCCCATCACACAGACCTACATTTTCTTCCCAGAAGCACCTATAGGACTTAAAGTGTGTTAGTCCCATCACACAGACCTATATTTTCTTCTCAGAAGCACCCATAGGACTTGAAGTGTGTTAGTCCCATCACACAGACCTATATTTTCTTCCCAGAAGCACCTATAGGACTTGAAGTGTGTTAGTCCCATCACACAGAGATCATATATTTTGTTCCCAGAAGCACCTATAGGACTTGAAGTGTGTTAGTCCCATCACACAGACCTATATTTTCTTCCCAGAAGCACCTATAGGACTTGAAGTGTGTTAGTCCCATCACACAGAGATCATATATTTTGTTCCCAGAAGCACCTATAGGACTTGAAGTGTGTTAGTCCCATCACACAGACCTACATTTTCTTCCCAGAAGCACCTATAGGACTTGAAGTGTGTTAGTCCCATCACACAGAGATCATATATTTTGTTCCCAGAAGCACCTATAGGACTTGAAGTGTGTTAGTCCCATCACACAGACCTATATTTCCTTCCCAGAAGCACCTATAGGACTTGAAGTGTGTTAGTCCCATCACACAGAGATCATATATTTTGTTCCCAGAAACACCTATAGGACTTGAAGTGTGTTAGTCCCATCACACAGACCTACATTTTCTTCCCAGAAGCACCTATAGGACTTGAAGTGTGTTAGTCCCATCACACAGAGATCATATATTTTGTTCCCAGAAGCACCTATAGGACTTGAAGTGTGTTAGTCCCATCACACAGACCTACATTTTCTTCCCAGAAGCACCTATAGGACTTGAAGTGTGTTAGTCCCATCACACACAGACCTACATTTTCTTCTCAGAAGCACCCATAGGACTTGAAGTGTGTTAGTCCCATCACACAGACCTATATTTTCTTCCCAGAAGCACCTATAGGACTTGAAGTGTGTTAGTCCCATCACACAGAGATCATATATTTTGTTCCCAGAAGCACCTATAGGACTTGAAGTGTGTTAGTCCCATCACACAGACCTACATTTTCTTCCCAGAAGCACCTATAGGACTTGAAGTGTGTTAGTCCCATCACACAGAGATCATATATTTTGTTCCCAGAAGCACCTATAGGACTTGAAGTGTGTTAGTCCCATCACACAGAGATCATATATTTTGTTCCCAGAAGCACCTATAGGACTTGAAGTGTGTTAGTCCCATCACACAGACCTACATTTTCTTCCCAGAAGCACCTATAGGACTTGAAGTGTGTTAGTCCCATCACACAGAGATCATATATTTTGTTCCCAGAAGCACCTATAGGACTTGAAGTGTGTTAGTCCCATCACACAGACCTATATTTCCTTCCCAGAAGCACCTATAGGACTTGAAGTGTGTTAGTCCCATCACACAGAGATCATATATTTTGTTCCCAGAAGCACCTATAGGACTTGAAGTGTGTTAGTCCCATCACACAGACCTACATTTTCTTCCCAGAAGCACCTATAGGACTTGAAGTGTGTTAGTCCCATCACACAGAGATCATATATTTTTGTTCCCAGAAGCACCTATAGGACTTGAAGTGTGTTAGTCCCATCACACAGACCTACATTTTCTTCCCAGAAGCACCTATAGGACTTGAAGTGTGTTAGTCCCATCACACAGACCTACATTTTCTTCTCAGAAGCACCCATAGGACTTGAAGTGTGTTAGTCCCATCACACAGACCTATATTTTCTTCCCAGAAGCACCTATAGGACTTGAAGTGTGTTAGTCCCATCACACAGAGATCATATATTTTGTTCCCAGAAGCACCTATAGGACTTGAAGTGTGTTAGTCCCATCACACAGACCTACATTTTCTTCCCAGAAGCACCTATAGGACTTGAAGTGTGTTAGTCCCATCACACAGACCTACATTTTCTTCCCAGAAGCACCCATAGGACTTGAAGTGTGTTAGTCCCATCACACAGACCTATATTTTCTTCCCAGAAGCACCCATAGGACTTGAAGTGTGTTAGTCATCACACAGAGCTCCTCTATTTTCTTTGCAGAAGCACCCACAGGACTTCTAGTGTGTTAGTGGCATCACACAGAGCTCCTATATTTTCTTCTCAGCAGCACCCACAGGACTTCTAGTGTGTTAGTGGCATCACACAGAGCTCCTCTATTTTCTTTGCAGAAGCACCCACAGGACTTCTAGTGTGTTAGTGGCATCACACAGAGCTCCTCTATTTTCTTTGCAGAAGCACCCATAGGACTTCTAGTGTGTTAGTGGCATCACGCAGAGCTCCTATATTTTCTTCTCAGCAGCACCCACAGGACTTCTAGTGTGTTAGTGGCATCACACAGAGCTCCTCTATTTTCTTTGCAGAAGCACCCACAGGACTTCTAGTGTGTTAGTGGCATCACACAGAGCTCCTCTATTTTCTTTGCAGAAGCACCCATAGGACTTCTAGTGTGTTAGTGGCATCACACAGAGCTCCTATATTTTCTTCTCAGCAGCACCCACAGGACTTCTAGTGTGTTAGTGGCATCACACAGAGCTCCTCTATTTTCTTTGCAGAAGCACCCATAGGACTTCTAGTGTGTTAGTGGCATCACACAGCGCTCCTATATTTTCTTCTCAGCAGCACCCACAGGACTTCTAGTGTGTTAGTGGCATCACACAGAGCTCCTCTATTTTCTTTGCAGAAGCACCCATAGGACTTCTAGTGTGTTAGTGGCATCACACAGAGCTCCTATATTTTCTTCTCAGCAGCACCCACAGGACTTCTAGTGTGTTAGTGGCATCACACAGAGCTCCTCTATTTTCTTTGCAGAAGCACCCACAGGACTTCTAGTGTGTTAGTGGCATCACACAGAGCTCCTCTATTTTCTTTGCAGAAGCACCCATAGGACTTCTAGTGTGTTAGTGGCATCACGCAGAGCTCCTATATTTTCTTCTCAGCAGCACCCACAGGACTTCTAGTGTGTTAGTGGCATCACACAGAGCTCCTCTATTTTCTTTGCAGAAGCACCCACATGACTTCTAGTGTGTTAGTGGCATCACACAGAGCTCCTCTATTTTCTTTGCAGAAGCACCCACAGGACTTCTAGTGTGTTAGTGGCATCACACAGAGCTCCTCTATTTTCTTCTCAGCAGCACCCACAGGACTTCTAGTGTGTTAGTGGCATCACACAGAGCTCCTCTATTTTCTTTGCAGAAGCACCCACAGGACTTCTAGTGTGTTAGTGGCATCACACAGAGCTCCTCTATTTTCTTTGCAGAAGCACCCATAGGACTTCTAGTGTGTTAGTGGCATCACACAGAGCTCCTATATTTTCTTCTCAGCAGCACCCACAGGACTTCTAGTGTGTTAGTGGCATCACACAGAGCTCCTCTATTTTCTTTGCAGAAGCACCCACAGGACTTCTAGTGTGTTAGTGGCATCACACAGAGCTCCTCTATTTTCTTTGCAGAAGCACCCACAGGACTTCTAGTGTGTTAGTGGCATCACACAGAGCTCCTCTATTTTCTTTGCAGAAGCACCCATAGGACTTCTAGTGTGTTAGTGGCATCACACAGAGCTCCTATATTTTCTTCTCAGCAGCACCCACAGGACTTCTTGTGTGTTAGTGGCATCACACAGAGCTCCTCTATTTTCTTTGCAGAAGCACCCATAGGACTTCTAGTGTGTTAGTGGCATCACACAGAGCTCCTATATATTCTTCTCAGCAGCACCCACAGGACTACCGACTACAATGGCTGGAAGACCGCCAAGGGGAGGCAGAGCGTGCAGAGCCAAGAACACAGGGCAGGCAGGCTCTGTTTCTAGTGGACGTGGCCGTGGACGTGGACGTGGTCGTGCATCGTCATCAGCACGTGGCCATGGGACACGCGCGTCTTTGTTTTCGGCAGCTGGACATGTGGAGCCGCATCATGCTGAAGGCTTGGTAGAATGGATGACCAAGCCCTCCTCATCCTCCTCATCCTCTCTCACCCAGGCTCAGGGTACTGACAGAGCATCATCAGCCACCCCTTCCCTAGACCCACCATGTCCTCCTGAGGAGTCCCCCGAACTCTTTGAGCACAGTGTTGGGTACATGCTCCAGGAGGATGCCCAACGATTCGAAGGCTCGGATGATGATACCCAGCTTGAGGAATCTGGCAGTACTGTTCCACCAGCTGCAGCTTACTGCCAGGTTTGCTCTAGTGGTGAAGAGGGAGGGGATGATGAGGTCACTGACTCCACGTGGGTGCCTGAAGGGAGAGAGGATGAGGAGGAGGACGAGGAGGAGGAGGATGCGGCGTCACATGTCCAACGAGGCAGGATGCCCCCTGGAGGCCAGGTAGAGGCCAGCACAGCAACTGTACAACACCGCAGAGCTCCGCCTGTGCAGGGCGCTGCCTCTGCACGTTATCAGAAAAGTTCTTTGGTGTGGGCCTTTTTTGAGACGAGTGCAGCAGATCGCACCACTGCTATTTGCAATATTTGTCTCAAGCGTATCTCGCGTGGCCAAAACATCAGCCGCTTGGGCACCACAAGCATGACCAGACATATGGCGACCTGCCATGCAGCTCGTTGGCAGGCACACATAAAAATCCCACACCAAAGAACTAAGCGGACCTCTCCTTGCTCCTCCTCAGCTGGGATCTCCATCCCCACTACACCTTCAGTCCTCTCTGAAAGCTGCTCTGAGAGGACTGAAGGTGTAGAATTAGGTGTGTCACAACCAAGTACTTGCAGTACACCGACGTCCGATTGCAGCAGGCAAATTTCCCTGCCCCAGCTGCTGGACCGTAGAAAGAAGTACACTCCCAGCCATCCACATGCCCAGCGGTTGAATGCTAGCCTGGCTAAATTGCTAGCACTTCAACTGCTGCCTTTTCAGTTGGTAGACTCGGCCCCCTTCCGTGAGTTTGTTCAATGTGCGGTTCCTCAGTGGCAGGTTCCCAAACGCCACTTTTTCTCACGGAAGGCGATTCCGTCTCTCTACCGGCATGTGGAGGGCAATGTCCATGCCTCGCTGGACAGGGCGGTTTGCGGTAATGTGCATATTACCGCTGACTCATGGTCCAGCAGGCATGGACAGGGACGGTACCTTTCTTTCACGGCCCATTGGGTCACTCTATTGGCAGCTGGGAGGGATGCAGGACAAGGTGCAGTAGTGTTGGAGGTTGTTCCGCCACCACGCCTCCAAAACGCTACTACTGCTACTGGTTGTGACACACCTCTCTCCTCCACCCCCTCCTCTTCTTCTTCCTCCAGTGCTCTGTCCTTGGAACCAGCGGTGCTCCGTAGGCGTACAAGGGGCTACGCAAGTACGCAGGCAAAAAGATGCCATGCCGTGCTTGCGCTGGTGTGTTTGGGGGACAGGAGCCACACTGGGCCAGAGGTTCTGGCAGCTCTGCAGGGGCAGGCCGAGAGGTGGTTGACGCCACGTCAGCTTAAGCCAGGAATGGTCGTTTCTGACAATGGCACCAACCTCCTCTCCGCCCTGCGACAGGGGCAGCTCACCCATGTGCCCTGCATGGCTCACGTCCTCAACCTGGTGGTGCAGCGGTTCTTGGGCAGGTTCCCAGGCTTACAGGATGTCCTGAGGCAGGCCAGGAAAGTCTGTGTGCATTTCCGCCGATCTTATAATGCCAGTGCTCGGCTGACTGAGCTGCAAAAGGAGCTGAACCTGCCCAAGAACCGCCTAATATGTGACATGCCCACCAGGTGGAACTCAACGTTGGCCATGCTGCAGCGACTGCACACGCAGCAGAGGGCCATCAATGAGTACCTTTGCGACTACGGCACCAGGACAGGGTCAGGGGAGCTTGGTTTTTTTTCCCCACGTCAGTGGAGCATGATCAGGGATGCATGCACTGTCCTCTCACCATTTGAGGAGGCCACGAGGATGGTGAGCAGTGACAGTGCATGCATCAGTGACACTGTCCCTCTTGTCCACCTGTTGGAGCATACGCTGCGTGGGATAATGGACAGGGCACTTGAGGCAGAACAGAGGCAGGAAGAGGAGGACTTCCTTGCCTCTCAAGGCCCCCTTTATCCGGACAGTGTTCCTTCTGTCCCACCCATCACACAGGAAGAGGATGAGGAGGAGGAGGAGGAGGAGGAGGAGGATTGTGTGAGCATGGAGGTGGAGCCTGGCACTCAGCATCAGCAGCAGCAGTCTTTTAGGGATGATGTACTGTCCCAACAAACCAGTGGACTTGTACGTGGCTGGGAGGAGGTGGCTGGCGATCATGTCATCCTCAGTGACCCAGAAGACTCCGGACCGAATGCCTCAGCTAACCTACGCTGCATGGCCTCCCTGATCCTGCAAAGCCTGCGGAAGGATCCTCGTGTTCTTCGGATCAAGGAGAGGGACCATTACTGGCTGGCCACTCTCCTTGATCCGCGGTACAAGGGTAAGGTTGCGGACCTTATCTTGCCGTCGCAGAGGGAGCAGAGGATGAGACATCTCAGGGAGGCCTTGCAGAAAGGTCTGTGCAACGCGTTCCCAGAAACTGGGAGGCTACAAACTCCTGGTCCTGGGCGACGAGTTGCTGAGGCTTCGGTCAGTGGCAGAAGGAGCGGTGGGGAAGGTGGACGTCTGACCGATGCGTTCAGACAATTTTTTAGTCCGCAGCCCCAAGGTATGATCGGTTCCAGCAACCATCGCCAGCGTCTGATATACGTGGTGCAGGAATACCTTGGGGCAAGGTCAGACTTGGACACCTTTCCCACCGAAAATCCTCTGGCTTACTGGGTCCTGAGGATGGATCACTGGCCAGAGCTTGCACAGTATGCAATTGAGCTACTGGCCTGTCCTGCCTCCAGCGTTCTTTCCGAACGCACATTCAGTGCTGCTGGAGGATTTGTGACTGATCATAGGGTGCGCCTGTCCACCGCCTCGGTTGATCGACTGACCTTCATCAAAATGAATCAGTCTTGGATCACCACCAGCTACCAGGCACCTGAGGCGGATATAACCGAATAATTTTTAATGTCACATCCCTTCAAGACTGCCTATGCTGATGCTGAGTGACTGTCCTCTTATGTTCACTGACTATCCTCTTCCTCCTCCTCAATGATCCATGCCACCACACCAGTGCCTAAGGCACAATTTTTCAGCCCCTGTTTAACAGGGGCGTGTACATACAATTTTTATAAAAAAATGCTTCGCAACACGTGTGACTGCTGTGCTCCAAGTACAGTATCTGTGAGGGGTTGCAGTGTTGTGGCACCAGCACCAGTGCCTAAGGCACAATTTTTCAGCCCCTGTTTAACAGGGGCGTGTACTTACAATTTTTTAAAAAAATGCTTCGCAACACGTGTGACTGCTGTGCTCCAAGTACAGTATCTGTGAGGGGTTGCAGTGTTGTGGCACCAGCACCAGTGCCTAAGGCACAATTTTTCAGCCCCTGTTTAACAGGGGCGTGTACTTACAATTTTTAAAAAAAATGCTTCGCAACACTGTGACTGCTGTGCTCCAAGTACAGTATCTGTGAGGGCCGGGTTGCAGTGTTGTGGCACCAGCACCAGTGCCTAAGGCACAATTTTTCAGCCCCTGTTTAACAGGGGCGTGTACTTACAATTTTTAAAAAAAAATGCTTCGCAACACGTGTGACTGCTGTGCTCCAAGTACAGTCTCTGTGAGGGGTTGCAGTGTTGTGGCACCAGCACC
The DNA here is from genome assembly GCA_028564925.1 of Lithobates sylvaticus. Taxonomy (NCBI): domain Eukaryota; kingdom Metazoa; phylum Chordata; class Amphibia; order Anura; family Ranidae; genus Lithobates; species Lithobates sylvaticus. The sequence goes on from CM053029.1 coordinate 285,001,534, forward strand.
AGTGCCTTAGGCACAATTTTTCAGCCCCTGTTTAACAGGGGCGGGTAATTACAAATCTTGATCTAATAGTTCACAGCAGGGCCCATTCCTGCGCCCACCAAGAGTAACTATGAGGGCCTGCAGTCTTGTGGCAACACCGTCCACCACCACCGCCAAAGGCCCAATTTTTCTGCCCTGTTCATCAGGTGCTTGCAATTACAAATCTTGATCTAATAACTCACAGCAGGGCCCATTCCTGCGCCCACCAAGAGTAACTATGAGGGCCTACAGTCTTGTGGCAACACCGTCCACCACCACCGCCAAAGGCCCAATTTTTCTGCCCTGTTCATCAGGTGCTTGCAATTACAAATCTTGATCTAATAACTCACAGCAGGGCCCATTCCTGCGCCCACCAAGAGTAACTGTGAGAGCTTACAGTCTTGTGGCAACACCGTCCACCACCACCACCACCCCCAATTTTTCTGCCCTGTTCAACAGGTGCATGCAATTACAAATCTTGATCTATTAACTCATAGCAGGGCCCATTCCTGTGCCCACCAGTCTTGTGGCTACACCAACATCTAATAGGGCAAATTTCTGCAGAGTATATACGCCAGGGCCCTACTTTCAAACATCCAACTTACAAACGACTCCTACTTGCAAATGGAAAGAGAAAACAGGAAGTGAGAGGAAATCTACCCCTAGGAAGGGAAATTCTATCCTGTTAGATTTAATTTGGGAAAAAGGTATCTCCTCTCTACTGATACTTTATTATCACCAATCCTTGTTTCAATTAAAACCCCACTTTTCCAAAAACATTTGTCATTGGGACGGAAAGTGAGGTGACATGTTCTGAACAGATGTGCAAAGACAGCAAATGTTACAGGGGTGATAACCCCTCCCTATGTTCTCCAAAAAGCTTAAAAATAGATTTTTTTGGGATGGAGCTACACTTCATAATGTACCTGTTCAGATTCTACTTAAGAACAAACCTAAAGCCGCAAGTGGTTTTAAATGGCTTCTTTTTTTCCTTTACAAATGTCATTTTGTGCAAGGACAGTTCTAAACACGGGAAACACATGCCACTTCACAGGCATACTTTAGACACAGGTACCATATTTAAAGGAAAATTTCACTTTTTTTTTTTCTGAAGCTGGGGTGTCAGACACTCACCTGGTGGGGTGTACATCTCTGTCACTTCCTCCACCTCTCTTTCCTCCACATTCTCAGGGTTGCTGGGGCTAATTTGCCATTCAGGCTGGTGACGTTGTTGGTCCCGGTGAGGTTGGGGGTCCTGGTGAGGTTGGGGGTCCTTGTGAGGTTGGTGATCCCGGAGAGGTTGGGGGTTCCCGGTGAGTTTGGGGGTCCCTGGGATCCTGGGATCCTGTTGTCTGAGTCTTTTCTCCCCTATGAGAATGAAACATAAGGTATACTTAGCACACAGATATTTGAGTCCAGAACTAGAAATATGAAACATTGCTTTGAGGTGGAGTACAATTGTCTGTTTATGAAGAAATCCAAATTGAAGACATGATTAAAATGCCCTTTTAACCAAACTGAAATACTTAACCTTTCTTGGCCAAACTAGTGCTCCTGAGTCCAGATGTGGAAATAGCTGCTGAACGCCCTCTCCTTACATTCCACTGAATATTTTTATCAATCAATTAATTCAAATCTCAAAGACAGCTAAACAATAATGTTTTAAACTTCGCTCAATCTGACAAATTATCATGACCAAAACATAGGCATAACCCTACATCAGCTAAAGACATCGTATTTATTGGTTTAACAATCACCCTACGAAGTGGTTCCTAACTACGAACGGTGGTGCATACATACGAACGGTTAAAACCAGTACAGTACAAGGAGTAGCATGCAAGTTACTATTTATAATAGAAACACACAACAGGTACTTACTTTTTCGAAGCACCTTCTTTATTTTGAGATACTGATCCTGCTTCCTCAGTTTAAAGTCGGACCAGCGCTTCCTTAATTGGTCTTTGGACCGTCGTATCCCAAACTTGTGCTCCAGAGTGTTAACAACTTTAGTCAGGATTTTGTCCTTTACCAAATTTGGATGCATGTATGGACCATGTTTCCATCATAATCTTCCCTGCGCAAAATATCCACCATCTCAACCATTTCCTCAAAGGCCATGTTGGTGGCTTTAAATCTCCTCCTCCTAGATCCTCCTCACTTGATGACACATTGACTAACATCTGTTTGCTCCGACTGCGCACCAAAGAGAGAAGGGGCGGGGAATATTAGAGAAAAAGAACATCGGGCGGGCGACGCGAGCGGAGTTTCACACATGCGTAATGTATGGCAAGCTAACACGTGGTCCGTACGTAGGTACGATCGGAATATACAATGGACCCCACCCCATACACGATTGAAAACTTTTGCTAAATAAATATATGGAAAAATAATATAATTTATAGACATGTGCTAATTAAAATAGTCCGGACACGAATAAAGAAAACAATTAAAGTCAATGGAACACGAACGTTAAATATCAATGATGCATTGCAGAATCTGTAATATGGTCACGGCCCAGTGTCATGATGCTCGAAGAGCGTAGGTTTGACGCATACGCTGTGTATAAAGCATGAACTTGTGATTTAATGTAACGTTCAGAATAGGCGCGAGACGAAAGCAAGCCGACGCAAGCTGAAAGTAGACACGAAAGGAAGGTACGTTTTTAAAATCTGTCGCTACCGCTGGTACTTTTAAATGACTGTCTTTTACTTTGGAAATGTAATTTTGCTCTCGGATTGTTTTTAAACATGGGAAACATGCGCAACTGTACAGGCATACTATAGACATCCACCCCCCGGCCCCCCCCCCCCCCCCCCACACACACACCCAGGTACAAATTGTAAAGGAATATTTCACTTTTCTTGTTTTAATTTTAAATATTAAAGTCCATGGTCCCAAAAAAAATTGCCTTTTTTAAAACGATCTTTTGCATTGATACATGTCCCCTGGTTCCAAAGAAAATTTTTATGACAATAGCTTGCATATTGTTGATTAAAATTGACACTTTGGAATTCTCACATAGGCTTTTATAGGGTGTTCTGCAGCTTTAGAATTTGTCACAAACAACCTAAACGGTTTGCTATTGGGAAAACAGCCAATGTTCAAGTCAAACTCATGTTCGACCCGAACATACAGCCTATCCCTACTGCTTAAATAGAGAAAGCAAGAAGCTGCAGAGCCGCATAAGCTGATGCTTCCTATATAGCGCCAGCTCCTGTCACAATCGATACCAAATGCACTCTGCCTAGGACAGCAACAGTCGGGGTAAACTGAATGGAAGACTGTTATTAAAGGTGTGTTTGTTACTGAAATCAGTGTATATATGGGCATATCTGTTCTTCAGTGGTTACTAGGCTGCTGTTAAACTAATCCTGCACCTGCGGGTTACCTGCACTGAGCCATAGAATTATGTTATTACATGTGGCTTTGCTGCACTATACCATCAGGATATAATAGAAGTCTATGGCAAAGTGCAGCTAACCTGCAGGAAAGCCACAGGTGCACGTGGCGCAGCAGTGTGAAAGCAGCCTTAGGACCCAATCGGACCCTCCATTCACCTCTTTGTCCCTTTACTCCTGCTTACCTTCAATCCGATACGCTAAAAAAGAAAACAGAAGGGGAACCGTCCCCTTCTGTCAGATTGAATTGGAGGGCCCATAGAGTAGCATGGGCTGTGTCCATATCCTTTCTGCATATGCAGCGTAGATACAGATCGGTCATCCGCCCATTACACTTATTTTGGCCCGTGACCGGTTACCAAGTCGCTTTGATGGCCCTCGCTCTTCAAAAAGGGCCAAATAAAGGCCCATATTGTGAGCAGCTTATGAACTATACGCCACCCATTATGGTTTGTTTTTTAGACATCAAAATTATGAAGTCAAGTTTAAATTCACACAAATTCATTGCACAGTTTATATAATACAGGGAGCTCACTTGTCTGTGGCAAGTCAAACATAAAGACTATTGCAATAAAACCAAGAGGATAGCAGCAATTGAGCAACTGGTGGAATTGGCAAAAACTGAGTACCCCAGAGCAACATACACTATGATCAAGACAAAAATTGCTGGCCTCAGAAGCGTGTACAACAGGGAACGAAAGAAGATAGAGGAATCCAAAAAAATTGGAGCAGCAGCTGAAGAGGTCTATGTTCCCAAGCTCTGGTATTTTAACACCCTCCATTTTTTAAAGGATCAAACGGTACCACGCAGATCGCTCTCTACTCTACAGGATGAAGAGAAGGATCAAGAGGAGGAGGAGCTCAGCTTGACCCAGGTATAGCATTGTTTAAAAGCTTGGCTAAAAAATATATATATGTTGTTAATTAGATGCTAGTATGCCTAATAATTAGTTGTCTTAAAAAAACGCGAGTTCCATATCAATAGACAAGTAGTGGCCAAAAAGTATTGGACAAGAATGAGAAATGCTGGAGTCATATTGATAGTCTTTACTAATTGGACACATTCCAAATTAAAAAAGTCATGAGCTGAAAGGTGTTTGTGTTTGATGACCAAAAATTTAAATTATGTTGTTTTTTCACACACAGGAACTTTTGAGCCAAGAGAAAGACAGAGTGCAGAATTCCTCCCCTGCGCCCTCCCAACAAAAGGGCCAGAAAGAGCCACCACCTGGATGAGGCCACAGCTGACTTCCTAACTAGGGCTACTTCTGTGATCACCACAGCACCCGATAGTGCTGAAGGATTTGGCTGTTTTACAGCTAATAAGCTCCATGAAATTCACCCAGATCAAAGGGAGCTATGTGATGGTATCATCATCCAGCTCCTCAGCAAGGCTAGGAAACGTGAGCTAACCACCAAATCACATGTGTGTAATTTGGACCACATACCTTTACCTCCTCCACAACAAGCCTACCCACCTCAGCAAGCCTACCCACCCCAGCAGCATGGTGGTCAGTGGCAAAATCAGCCCCAGGATGCACAACAAGGCCAGTGGTCTGGGGAGTTTAGGGGCTACTAATTTAGCATGTTGTATTTTTTGTTTTAAAAGTATGATTTAATAGGCTATATTTTTGGTTTTCGGTGTATCATTTGCTCTTTTGGTTTATA